>VZDJ01007753.1:6251829-6323850 GCA_008694505.1 Cyanoderma ruficeps
AAAAAAATTAGTAACTGAAACCAAACCATGAGGCAAACCCAAGTAGCACCAACCCTTTTAACAGAAGACCAGCAGCACAACACCACAATCAGTGATGAGCAGAAAGCCATTAACACCAGAGGTGGGACATAGCTGTGCAGTAAACTAATCGTACTACTGCATTACAGCTACAAGACCAGACCAGTGCTTCTTCTAAAATTAAAAAAACCCAGACCATGGGAGTTAATTCTAATGTCAGAAAAATGCCAATACATCCTTTCTTCTTTGCTTCCTTCTCCCTTTATATGTCCCCTCTCCTTGATCTTATTTTAATTTCTGAAGAGCCTCCATGTCTTTAATTTTAAAACTGAACTTACTACACCAAATGACTGATATAAACCTTTCCAGCTTCAACAAAGGCCACAAACTTTACTAACTGGTAATTGAAGTATGTTATCTCTGTTTTTCACCTCTTAAGTTTTGAATCAAATATCTTTACTGAGGATTACAAATTCACTCTTATTTCTTGCTCAAATGTTAGTATTCACACTGGGTCAGGATTTTTCAACTCAGTTTAAGGAAATTAAGCACCGTATGGCCATTGCCCTTCAAAAAGAAGATACCTTACTCCCTCAGGAACCTAAATAATCCCACATATAGTCAAATCCTTCTCTCAATTACAGTGGTGAAGAAGCAGAGTTATCCAGAGGAGTTTTGCAGATATGTCACAGAGGCCATGAGCTCAGATTTAACTTCTGGAGAGTGACATGTACAATACGTCTTTCCTGAGCTGCAACATTTGAGGAAGTATTGATCAGATTAAACTCCTGGATTGGAAATAAGACAGGATTTTGAAGGGAGATACATGCATACATATATGAAAGTAAATATAAAGCTATATAAAAAAATAACAATCTTTATAGTTACAATACTATTCTACATCAATGGACAGTATTTCTTCAAAAAATAGCAGTGCACCTCAATGCAGCTGTTCTGATGTTAACTTGGAATGCACAGTCTATATATAAGAAAGCTTGCTCCTCCAGCCCACCCAAATGTGGACTGCTACAATTCCTACATATTCCTCACAACCTGGCCCTCAAATAGAGCATCTGTATCTACACTGAATAAACAAAACAAGGAAACCCTTGAATCCATGGAAGAGAAGTCCAGAAGAACAAGTCTGTTTGGGGAGGAGGGAAAAACAAGATCAGTAGATATATATGGATAAATCCCACGACCAGACTTGCAAAAATAAATGAAAAAACCATTTTTTATGAGCATCTTGTCTGAGATTGTTGGAACTCTTCCGTGAAAGAGCCAACGTGATTTAGATAAAGGCTTAGGCTTTAATAAATAATTTCTCCTCTCCTCATCTACCTGCTCCATTAATCTGGCCTTCCTCTCCTGCCAGATCTCCTAAGAGGACATAATCCCCCAGTTGTGACATCAGTGTCTGCTGCTGTGGGGAATGGCTGGCAATACCACTAATACAGGATTATGGTCAGCATGTGGCTGTGTGTGCCAAGGCAAGCACACAGATGTGGGGAATGATCCTGAGCTACATCCAACTGCTTGCCTCTATTCAAGCTCACCACTGGAATAACACACCCCATAGGGCTGTGGAGCGGGTCTGCAGGAGACACTGCCTCTGCAGGAATAGCCATCCCATTGGCACTGATTCCACACAGGCAGCTGAAGTCCTGCATGGTTTCTGCACTCAATCTCTCCACAGAAAGAAAGTTTGGGAAGCTGGGCTGGCTGTCCTTGCTGCATGGCCTCATGAGGGACTGTTCCAAGTCTCTGCCAGGCCTCATTTCATCCTTACCCTATTTTCCTATCCAGTATCTGCACACCTGAAAACACATGGATTCCATGGAAGCCACTCCTTCCTTATTTATTCAACAGACTACGTCCATATCTTTACAAGACAAGAAGATCAGAGTAGTTTTCTGACTGAGAACAAGTTCAGTATCCAAAACTGAAACAGTTTAGCCTGGCAGATCTAGCCTGAAAATTTTGCATAAAACCAGGGTAAACCTCATCAACATCCAGAGTTTCTTCATGACCCAAATCTAAGTGAAAATCTGCTGGCATAACCTTTCCAAATGTACTACATCCCTGACATAAGCACAGCATCCACATCTGAAACAGAAGTCATCTGAATTCAAACCTTCCTGTCACGTAAAAAACAACACAAATATGGGAATCAAGTTTCACTTTGTACGTAAGATTGTACATATGATGATGAACAGGAAAAGCATATTCCAGTTTTAGAAGTATAAACAGTAAATCATATACTGTTTAAATAGTACAGTATATATATGTATTGGAAAGTACCCCTAAAACTAAAACGACTTTTCAAAGAGTAATCCACACATCAACCTTGAATCAATGCAGTTATTTCTACTGCAACTCCCTCTCCACCTTAAACAGAGTATTTTTTTAAGTGATTTTAGGCATAAATAAGGCATAACAAGAATCACCCCAAAGAAATTTCCTGCTTTTGTCCACGGCCCTTCAAGAAATGTTCTCCTTGCCAGGTATTCATTTATAGAGTTGGTTATGAATGAGTAATGACAGTAACACCAGACACTTCTGGGACACTACGAACCGAATCTTCATTATGTGGAGAAACACAAGGAGGCAAAATGAAGAGCTAATTCCTGCACAGTCTGCAATTCAATCTTCTCCAAGATGCTGTCTTTTTGTCTGTTACTGTAAACCCTTCCAACATAATGAATAATTAAAAGCAGCTAGATTACATGGTATATCACATTAATGACCAGAAAACAGGCATTTATATCATCTGCCCACTTCTCACTTTTATTACCTACAGCACTGCTGACCCCAGTCGCCTCCTGAGTGTTATTCCCATTGAACCTACTCTCTACAGCCTGAAGCCAAGAGAACTAATGACACATAACTTGAAACAGAAGTCATCAGCAATGCCAGCAGTGCTCTCCAGTTGGGAACTGCAGAAATACCACTTGTAAGTGCACCTACCTCAATAACCACACAGGCTCTGAAAAGGCTGTTTCTCAGATTTTTCACAATAGCATGCTCCTTGGCACAGAACAAGCATGGCAAAACTTAGTCCCAGAGATAACAGATCTCATCAGTTTGTGGAAATGTGGTAGGAGCAGAAACTTGATTAGCAACCCTGCATGCCACCAACATTCAATGCAATCTGTCTTCTTTTCTGAAGAACAGCATCAGTCCTCACAGATTCGCCAGGAAATAGAGGAGGGAAGAAACCAGAGTGGAGAGACTTTCAGTGGTAGGGCATATCTGAACTTAGATCTGCTGTGGAGTAGTATGCATAGCAACCACGATAAAGAAATCAGACCAAAGATAAGTTCTCAATTAGTTTGTGTGGTATCCAAGTACAATGCCACTAAGAGAGGAATATGGCATCAAGGGAAGAACTAGCAAGGCAATTAGCTCAAAAACTATTTGTGAGAAGCAGCATTTCTCTTCTGTAAAAATTATTTCATCTTGTTTCTATTGCATGCCAGCCTTTCCTTGAAGACCCTTTCCCCATCTTCTCGGCTATGTAACAAGAAAAAAGCAAAAAATATCACAGAACATAATTTCAACTATTTACAGCACAGTCAATCACACAAAACCCACATGTGTGTCCGGCACATCTGCCACCATCCTGCAGGCAAACAAAAAAAAAAAAAGATCCAAGACACGCAACAAGATTTTTAGCATGTGAGTTGAATGATGTATTTGCAACGCAGCATCACGGCTACAAGCTGCCCCACAGGGGCACAAGCAGATGGCTTGATATTATTCTCCAGACCTTGGATTGCCAAATGGTAATAGGGCTGTAAATCACCACCTTAAAAAAATCAAACTGGAAGTGTAAATGTGTGGGTTTATTTCTCTGTCAAAATGTGCATGGTATATCTATATTGCTGCCCGTTGTACAAATATTTTCTTCTTCAAGGAGCTCTACATGTAATGTTTTGGCTTAACAGCTGGCCAGCCTCCAGTAGCCCAGAGAAGCAGTACCTGCTTGCAGACATCAGTCAGAAATATAAGCCACATTTCAGAAAAAAGAGACTGGAGATGGATTCAGATTCTCTAAATGTTGAATGAAATACTTCAGATTACCTGAACTCTCAAACTATCATGATCCTACCAGATATATATGAAATAGAGCAGAGGAAATGTTAGTTTCTCTCCTTCTCCAAACAGTTAAATCTCTTCTTAACCCCTAAACTCTCCACTACTTATACAACAGTCTGGGCTACAACTAACTCCAGATTCCACCACCACCAAACTGCACTGCACTTTGCTGTCTTCTCTCCGCCCATTCCAAGGATCACTGGACAGTAAAAAGCTATCTGTTGAGAGCAATGGCTGTGAATCAGGATTTTTACACTCCAGGAAGTTTACTCAAGCTCTCATCTGGTACTTTTGTTTTTTCTTTAGATTAAATCAGACCATTGAATTTGAGACATTTTAGAGAATATTAATGTTAATCTCGAGTGGAGGTGAGCAGAGGTAGCAGCACTAAATAATTAGGCTTAAGTACCCTATTAAAGGATGAATTATTTTATCTCCATCTTACTATAAAACAGAGAATAAAATGGAAAAAAGATTGATTTCAATAGGTGCTGCTGGTAATATTTAACAATCGAAAGTTTGAAACTGAAGAAATAATTTTTTTCCAAGTGGGTTATGGACCAAAAGTTTATGAAAAATTCTATGGTTCAACAGTGAACCTATAAAAAGAACTTGATCACAAAACGAGCAAGCTTTTGAAGTGCCAAGGGGAGTGCTCTTCTGCACAGCTAGAAAGAGAACAACATTACTTAACGCATGAAAAAAAAGACATAAATTCAGAGTTTCTATAACTGACGTTGTCCCAAAGATGTATTAGATTTCCTTTTTATCCTCACTTCCTCACCAAGAGGTATAAATGTCACCTTCACTTCCTTCTCTGTCTCCACAAAGTCAGGGAGCTTTACAGCCTTCTTCCTGGGGTGACTGTGAATCTTGTCTGTTCAGCACACTGCCACAGAGACTATTGATCTCTGCAGTTGTACCACAGTCAATGACAGCCCCCTAGGAAAGTTAGTTGGAGAAGTCTGCCCAACTAGAGGAATCCACGCAGGAAAAATGTCTGAAAGTAAGTGTGATTACGGAAGGGGTTTCAAGAATCATCCCCTCGGAGAATTTTGAGAAAGAACAACGAAAACCAAAAATGCACACTGTTTTAGTAGTGACCAAATTCAAAGGAAAAATACTAATAAACAATTCAGTCAACGTCCAACCTGTCTCCCAGGTTAGCCCAACAAGGATGAGAATGCCTGTATTTCAGTAAGGCTATTGTAACAAGCATTAAGCATGAGGCCTTCAAAAATTGCCTGAATATCTTCAAAGAACAGAGAATGCTAATGCTTTAAGGCCAAATGATAAGCTTCTAATAGCCACTACTGAAATCAATGTCTTAATCACTCCTTAATAGCAAATTGGTTTTTGGAAGTCTAATAACTTAAAATCACCAAGATTTTAAATACTAGCCCTGAATGAAAGATGTTGGAAGATATTCTTTGCTATTAAATCTATAAATAGACTCAAAATTTAGCCTAGCTTTTAATTCTCACTGATATGCCCAACAAGACAATTAAAGTGTTTTTGCAGATAGAACAGTTTTCTTAATAAGCAGCTCAGACACCAAAATCTCCAGTCAGTTCATAACTGCTTCATTAGCATACTCAGCTAAGGAGTTAGGAACAATTACTTACTTGAATTACTTACCTAGCTTAGTCCTTTTTTTCAGAAAACTTAACAGTTAAAGATTAATCTAAATTAAATGCATTTATTCTCTTGCATTATAAACTTGGAGGAAAAATGAAGAGATCTTGAGATGTAAGAAGGACTGACATTTAGAATCACCAGCACCATCTATCACCGCAATCAGTGTAAGCACGAATCTGGCGGAATTATTCCATGAACCAGTGAGCGGATGGATAAATCTTCTCAATAAAACATTCATGTCCTCCCTAACAATACAGCACCCTGATTTTTAGTTTAGGAAACAAAGGGAACAGGCAAAAGGTAAGAGCTATAGGTAAGCATAAATTCAGGTTAGGAATAAAAGGGAAATTTGGATTTTTTTCACTGTCACAACAAAAAGGCACACAAACCTGGCTTCCTCCTTGTGTCCTTGCATGGATGACACCGTGATATTGCCAAGTGTAGCATGTTGCACTTGGAATTGGGCCTACCCAACTGCATCAAAATTCTGATTCAGAACATTAAAGATGAGACTTATAGCCCATCCCACACTGACTACAGAAACACTGTCAAACTAAAACCGGAGGCTTTGACACCACTCTATGAGTAAGAAGAGCACAAGGGCAATGGTAGTTCTATGCCATGAATGTGACATTTTTCAGGAGCGGGGAAGGGAATGAGTGGACGCACCCGCGCTCGCCTGAGCAGACAGGCAGGCACATACACAGACACAAATCCATCCTTGTGCCAGCAGTCACTGCTCCATCTTCCTAGGGAAGCTACACCTACTTATGTTGATTTGCTCTGCAGATACTTTTAGAACCAGATTAACCTGTGCAAATCCACAGAACCATAAAATCCAGTGGAGCAGTGCCAGTGTGCAGCAGAGGAGAATCTAAATCTTGCTTTACCTTTGACTGAAGGGGTTTATGAGGGAGGGAATTCCTTTTCTTTCAGCTTATTTAAATGGCCTGCAGTTACTATGGTTACTCTTAAGGCATTTGAAATCTGACTGCATGATGCAATTGGTGAAATGACAAGGCACAAAAATTGATGTTCCTGTGAAACAGGCTGTTCACCCAGGACAGAAAACCAAAGACTGTAAATAGCTGGTGGTGAGGATCTCGTTTTTAGGGTATTGGCTCCACCTCAAACACTTTTCAGTTCTATGAAATTAGCATTTCCACTGTAGCTCTCTTGGTGACACGGGGCACAAGTGCTTTTGTTTCAACAAAGCCCACTGTGTGAAGTTGACTCCACTGAGGCTTTAAGACAATAGAGAAATGCCATTCAAAGAGCAGGAAACAATGAGCTATTATCTCTCTCATTTATCTGGCCTATCCATCAGACAGAGAGCAAGAAAATCTTGTTGCTTTAACAAATTATGTCATAAACTGCAAAAGAGGTTGCAATCACTTTCCTTTCTCATCCTGCTATGGCTGCATTAGCTGAGTGTTAAGGAGGCTCTCTCGGAGTGTTTGGATTTTCACTCATAGGCTTTATGAAAATATTGCACCCAGCATTGTAACAATCACCTCGTTAAGCTATAACAAGTTAATGAACAGAATATGGGAACACAGAGGCAGCCACTGATCTCTCTCGAGCACAGTTACTTATACAAATACCAGTGTAGACATTTTCAGCCTAAAAAAACCTGTTCTTTTAATATAGCTGAAAGTGTTGGTGTAATTTTTTTTTAATTCACATTCATTTTAATTCATTAACCTGCCCCAGGCTGACTACTTAATAGCTTACCATTTCTTCTTCATCCTTAGCCTGGTATCCTGTTTGACAACAAAACAAGGAAAAAGGTGGAGGAAGAAGGAACTGTTTGTTAAATGAAATCTAAGTGATGGACTCAGATAGATGTTTTCCATTATTAAAAGGAACTGAAGCATTACTTTTCTGAACTACAAGAGTCAAAAAATACAAATCTAATGCAAAACAGAAAGTCAGTCCTGCTTTTTTTTTTTTTATTCAACAACTATGACCCAAGTTGAGGATGCCCAGTTTTGCCCTGTAGCAGAGGCTGCCATGATAACACTTCCATGCCGTGACAGGGCACGGAATTGCCATTTCAGGCTCTCATCCTACACCACTAATGTTCCTAAGAGCTGGGCCACTGACTTCACAGGTCGAAGGATTAAACCTTTAGGTCTCAGCACAGCTGCCACACACCACAGGAGTAATACCAACTGAAGGTTTCTGGCAGCAAGAGATACAAAAGTTCATGGTTAAAAGCTGTTCCCTTGGTCTACTGAAGCTTCCATTTTTGATACTGCCTCTCAAAAGCTGTGTCATGTTAGCAAATTCGTAATCAGTAAGATGTCCAGCATTCCCTCAAACATAAACCAAAATTCTAGAACCAAATCAAAGATCTTTGAGTGAAGTCTCAAGAGAGGCAGGACTCAATGTTCATTAAGTTATATTTCAATAAAAATATCATCTCTAGGACTTACAAGTTGCACTACAAATGACAAGTGATCCCTTTTCACTCATCATCTTCAGTATGTGTCCTTAACTCACCAAATGCCTTTTTAATCTGATGCCTTCAGCTTTAACAAGTTTCTTGCTACACCCACTTTAGTTACTCCCTCCAAAATTACGTACTTATGTCAGCATTGGTTTAGGGCTTTGTGTTTAAAAACTCCTTCTAGACCATGGTGCTTTCAGGACTCAAGGCACCTGTTTCTTTTTACAGCACTACATCAATGGCAGAAGCAAGGCCAGAATCCACAGACAAAGCTCCACCAGTCTCTGCAGTGCCAAGAAATACTTGTACTATTCAATTTCATCAGTTATGAACTGCTGTATAAAATGGAAAGTAAAGTGTTAAACCTCCAGCTGAGTCACTGGACTGCAAATTTGGGACGTAACAACCAGTGAACTAAGTAGCAAAGCAACAACCATGTCCTTAAACACACCTCCCACTCCTAATGGTTAGCAAGGCCCCAAACCCTTTGCATGTTTAATGCAGGGATATTTACCTCTGCATATGCAGGTCATGGAAAGGCAGGAAGGAGGGCTGAGCAAAGGGGCCCTGAAGGTTTCTCCAAGTTTTTGGACAGCATGCTGTATTGCTGAACAGCAGTGGGAGAGTGAGAACTCTGGATGTACAGCATCTGCTTGTGTTTCAGCAGTTAGAAGATGGCTGGCTAGGCTACAGAACAAGCAGCAGGAGTCCTTGCTTTGCCAGTCCAGCCTTACCTTACAGAAAAGCAGATGAGGAGGAACTTTCTTCATTCCCCATGCCCTCCAGGTTACTGCAGCTGAAGATTACACTTAACACTGAATGATTCTACCCTGGAGGGTAGCTGACCAATTGACAGTTCAAAAGATAAAGAAATGTTCAGGGAAATCATCACAGAATGAAATCCTGTTTCTAATAATGAAATAAATGGTAGATTTACCAGCATGACTTAAACTGTTAAGTCACACTAACAGCCTCATCATGATTCCCAGTATTTGTATTTCCTCTGGATTAGAAGAGTCAAAGACATTCTTTGGTGCTAAAGTAGCAGTTGTGCATCTCAGAGGATATGGCAAACCACCATCTTAAACACAAGACGTATCTTTCATCAAACAAGTTTTAGCTACATCATAATTTCTCACACATTCTAGTCTCTAAGTCTTGCCATCCAGTCCCACAGGTTCTTCATCAAAACTGTTAAGTTACAGCACTGGGAAAAAAAAATAGGAGTGAGGGCAGGGAAGCAGACAGAAAAAATCATATTAAAAATATGCTCTGTAAGGCCATTACAGTACCCATCAAACAGCAAAATTAATAGAGTGTTGATTTAGGGGATATACTTCCAAAACATTAGAGTCAACATTTCCAGCTTTTCCAAGAACTATGTGGTAATTTAAGAGCTTAAGATGCCACTTTTGCAGCCCAGACCAGCAGTATTGATGCTACACTTTCCTTCACAGTAGTTTTCTGGCTAGGGCTCCAGGATGCAATGGAAAGGCCACAGGAGTCACTGAAAAAAAAATTGAACCTACTCATACAAGGTGCTGGAAATTAAATGATTAATCAGCCATCAAAGCAGAATGTTTCAGAGCATTCAAACCCCTCCAGAGGGGTTTGTACCAGTGAACCTGAATGCTGATGTTGCCAACCTGTGCTTTTACATCTGTATGTTTCTCAACCTGCAGGAAGAGTGGATAATCCATCATATCAGGTATTATTCTGATGAAACATTTAAAAATGAAACTGAACACCACTGATGATATCTGAATGGGAAAATAGAATAGCTTTTTGCTCCATTTTCTTCTTTCCTTTTAGTTGCTTTAAAAATTAAAGGGGTATTTCTCCCCACAGGCCAGACACTTTCATCTCACATTTCACAATCTCTACTCATGTGCTGCTTAGGTGTTCCTCACTTTATTGTTTGCTCTCTAAGTTAAACTCATATAGTGACTTCAAGTTTAAGTCCCAGACTAGTAAGATCATTTCACTGATGCCACTGAAAAATAAAGGACCTAAGTGTACCAATTCTCTCATTTTCAAGGAATTATTTTAGTAGGGAACATTTCAGTATTATTCTCAAAAGAAAAGAGCAAAGGACACAGACCCACTCAAAGGCAGGGCATGGCTATACTAAGCAACTGCCAAATCCACCCAACCAAAGAATTCAAGATTTTGACAACAATTCTATCCCTCATTTATCTCATTTTGTGTAAAAGCCTCTTCCCAAAAACAATCTCATTGTGAGCATTTGCTTATATTTCAATATCTCAAATAATTAATGAGTGTCTCATGAAGCTGGGACCTAACATGAAGACACGGTTTTGAGCATGTTTCTGTGCTAAAAAATCTAACACTCCTAGATGTCATTAGAAGCCTCAGAGCATCTGCATTTGGAACATTCTACAGCAGCAGATGTGGAAAGACATTGAAAGCAAAGGTTCTTTTCATCCCTTTCTCAGAAAGCCTTACTGTTAACTAAAATTCCTTGGAATAACACAAGCAATAGGACAGGAGAAAATGGCTCCAAGTTGTGCCAGGGGAGGTCTAGCTTGGATACTAGGAAAAATGTCAAGCCCTGGAGCAGACTGACCACCATCCCTGGAGACATTTAAAAGGTGTCTAGATGTGTCACTCAGGGACATGGTTTAATGGTGGACTTGGCAGTACCAAGTTAATGCTTGGACTCGATGGCCTTAAGAGGTTTTCCAACCCGAAAGAATGATTCTTAAACATCAGAGGTATAGGTTAAAACAGATATCTATTTGCATAATATATACCAAACAGATATCCATTAAGTTATTTATAATTACATGAGCTCCCTAATATTACATCACAGATGCAGGAGAAATTACTGTGCACACAGCACCAAAGACTTTACAGAAATACATTAATTACAAATGGGAATCAGAATATCACTTAGCATTTAATCTTTTCTTCTGATCTAGAATAAAAGGAATGAGACTCTATCCCTCCACATACATGTGTATAGGTGCACGCAGACACTTTTCCTTGCCTGTCAATAAAGGAGAGATATGACCCAAGAAGGGCCCTTCAGTACTCTGACAGCTTTGACACCAACTGTCATTACAGCTTATCAAAAAGAGGACAGAGCATGATACCAGTATGTAAAAATCCCTTCCCCATTTCTGCCCTTTCCTTGACATTTCTTATCGTTTGCTGCCAACACCCCTGTACATTGTAGGATTATCACTGACAGACATCATTTCAGAGTAAAATTTATAACAAATTAAAGACCTGGCTTTCTTATGTCATCATTAATTCAGAGGGCCATGAGTTTCATAAAAGTACAAAATTCACGAAAGGTCACATCCACTGTCCAAAGAAGTCAAAACTGTATTTCCAATGAATTAAAATCTGATGAGTATGGATGAAACCCTAAAACTATAATAGGAAACATATTTCATTAAGAGAACACTTAAGAAGACCATAACCCACTTCAAGGACTAATTTGAAAGGTCTTTATTTTAAAAGTAACTTTATGGTATGATCAGCTTTACTACTAAATTGAATGGTCCCTTCGAGAGATTTTGCCTTGTATCTTACCCAAGGATGAAGCTGCACTGACAGCAGCTACAAAGAAATCACATGCTGGGTAGATTTATGTCTATAGAAACCAGAAATGTGCTAACAAGGGAAACAGTACTTTTCACAGGTTCAAAACAGAGCTCTTCTGGTTTTGGTTTTAGGTCTGGTTTGATCAAAGTCAATCTTTTCATTCCCTCCTAATTCCTCCCCCTCAGTCCTCTCTTTTCTTGTCTGTCTGTATGCAGACCTAGAGAAGATCTGTGTTTGAGGGCCCATACCCACCTTTTTTAAAAATTAATAAACAAGCATTAATAAAAACCACAATCTGCTTCATTTGGGGAGTATTACTGTCTTCTATATCATCCCAGCAAATCCAGCTATTTGTGAATTGGAATAAGAACCACTGTCTGCATCATCCCACCGGCTATTTTGACAACACTATTTCCACCTCATCTTCAGTAAGGTTAGCTACCAAGATTTTAGTCCAAATCTGAAAATGAAGAATTGCTGATTTTTTTGTCAAATTGGTTTCAATGACAACATCGGAAGTCAAAATTTTAAAACATCTAAGTCTTCTAATTTATCTAAGGCTTCTAATTTACACTGCCACTAACTTTCTACTTTGCCATGAACTTTTTTTTGCTTTCTGTGATCTGATCAATGGCAAATAAATGGATATTCCCCTAAGAGCTCTGCAGCTGTCTCAAGTTGTGCACTTAAAAAATCAACCAACCAAAAAAAAATCTTATGGCAAATATTTCACATATTTATTAGTATGCACACTGAATTAAACAGGTTGTCTTCAACTGGCTCTAAGGGCCTTTGCCCACCTCACATGAAATTCTCTCTGACAGGTAAAATAGTATTCAACACTGACATGAGACCTATTTGCTTCAGCAATGAACACACTAAGATGCACTGACAAACTAAGGCAGGAGGAACTCATACTGAGTTCACTATTTGCTGTAAGTCTCAAAAATACTTCTGGGCATTAAGTTCCAGCAATTTTTTATTTGATAAAGAGGATTTAGTAAAAAAACCAAACAGTCTAATCCATAAGACTAAAGCTAGTCTGGAATACAGATGCTGTAGGGATGAACATTTCCCTGGTGAAACAGTTGTAGGACCTGGCCATTGAAACACCACACTGAGATGCAGAAATCTGGTTTTCAACTCACAGCTGTGTCACAGAATTCCTCAGCAAGTCTGAGATGTTATTCAATCCCTTTGTGATCAACATATTCAATGAAGTTTATTATTTTCTTTATAATACCTATCACACACTTACTGAATCTAGCAAAATAGGGTTTGAATCACATTTCAATCCCCACAGTGCAACTGTAGTATTGATTTCTGACACCAATTTCTCACCATGGGAAGCCAGCTGGCAAAGGAAGCTGTGGTTAAAAAATATGCCTGCAAGTGTCTTTCTACAAATCCAATTAAAAACTGGCTGCCCTATCAGTAAGAAAGGGATATACTCAGCTCTGCTGAGCAATTCGCCTGATAAAATCCTATTGACAAGGTAAAATTGCCAGTGCCAGCTCCACAGGCCTGGTCTAATTCACCAAGGGCTGCTAGAATGGCAGTTTTATAAGACCCAAAGGCCCCGGGTCTGTCACGGGATACACCAGGCACCAAGTGACAGAACCACAAACCAACAGCAGTAAGAAAAGCACCAGGGACATGGTTTAATGGTGGACTTGGCAGTACAGAGTCATTTCAAGCAACCATCCAAAATCCATTGTTTCCTCCCTGCCTTATCACAGTACCCAAGAAGACATCAGTTCTTCAAAACTGCCATAAAGGCAAAACAAAGAGAATCCTCATACTTTGATTATGCATGAGCTTGGTTCTAATGATGAATTGTACTAATGAAAAGCCTTTGATATTTATGTGGACATTCCACTAATTTCCACAGAGACAGCTCTTTTCCAGGGATGTTACACAGCAGGCTGATGGCAAAACAAGCAGGACCATAAGAAAAGGAAATGATGAAGTCAGTTTTCCTATGGGTTTGTGTGACAATTGGTTTCCAGTGAGGCGCAAACCTGAATTTAAAATTCTATTTAGGCCACAATTGTCACAACAGAGCTTTTCCACTTGTAGCTCTGGTACCTAGTAAAGGTTATACCTGTGATGCTCTTTTCTAGGCAGAGAGTTTATGAACCCCCTCTCATGCACTGTGGTTACCTTTCTGGTCAAATTTGGATTAAACTGGCCAACAGATCCACAGCTGGAATGGAAAAAGATGGAAGACAAACAAGGATGGTAAAATTGTTCATTATCATATAAGCCTTAATCCCTCATGAAACTAGTAAAATATCATGAAGTAGCACTTAAAGCCCAGTAATCTTAAACCTTCTCATAAAATTTCCAAAGTTCTCAAGGCTGGTTCAATAAATAAAACAGAAATATTCAAATGCACAAGCAGAAAATGAAAAACAGTGAGAGATGATGGAGGCGACTTCTATATATAAATACAGAATTAGTGCTTTGCACTATTTCTGCCTCAGCACGTTAACCTTTCTCTCTCTGACCTCCACTTTCCTCTAGTTACTCACCATGAAATAAGTCTTTTAATTACTATGTAACTAAAGCTCTCTTTCTGCCAGATTGACTGAGAAGGCCAAGCTGGTGTCTGGGGACTACAGGCCCTTTGGTGACAGTTTTAATTCTGGTCAGAGCAGAAAAGTCAATAAATCATTCTTGCAGAAGTTGTTACTAACCCTGAGCAAGCCCTGGGAGGAGAGATGCAATTCCTGTTCACCAGGAAATAAAGTCTTGTTCATTTTTTTTTAACTTTTAGAAATGAAACAAACAGTAAAAGAAAAGAAAAAGAAAAAAAATAAAAAGGAGCTAGGTTCAAGAAAGGCAGAAAGTCCAAAGTTCAGCTTTGACCAACTGGAGGAGAACATTTTATAAAGTTCCTTGATGGAGCTAGTTCTGACTCATCTGAAGCAGAACTGCACTGCCAGTGTTTCAGGACACTGACCCAAACCNAAATGTTTCAATTAATACTAGCTAAGGCATCCTCTCAGAGTCTGCAAATAAATACTAATTAATCACATGATTTTCCCTCCTCCCCACTTCTCTTTGTGGTCTTTGGTGACAGCAGCTGTTACACCTCCAGCCTGTTTATATCCACATTCACCCTGTGAAAACTTCATCAGCCCCTCTAAGATTTACTTTTTACTGACAAAACAGGTAAAATTCTAACTTTATTTTCTATTTTTAAGGATATTTTAAAGTGAGGTGTTCCAACAAAACAGGGAATTTACTTGGAAACACCCAGTCATCAGAAGAGCAGGAAATGAAAGATCAATGATCCTATACAAGCTTCCAATGACAAGCAAATTATTGTCAAGGCACTATCATCTTAGTACCACAATGGTAAGACTCCTTCAGAAATATCAGTAAGGAGGTAAACCTTTTGTCACACATGTAAAAACTGAGGTGTTTTGACATTATCTCAGGCTCAAACTGCATTTATTTTATATGGTTGTGCCTGACCTTCCCTTTGACCAATACAGATTCTAGCACTGGCTTGGCTGGAAACAGCAATAAGTGAACAAAGACCCAAAACAACCTTTGTATGGTGTAAAAGGAAAAACAGAAGTGATGAGGATTGTCAGAAAAAAAAATAAAAGAAAAAAAAGAGCTAGTTTCAAAGGATAATCGCAGCAGGTATCAGCAGTTACTGCTGTAATCCTACATTGTTTCACTTGAGAGAAAGATTAATTCTCTGCTGCACTTGGCATATCTAAAAAATTACAATGTCCTGTCTAAGTCACAGCAGAGGTAAAGAAAACAAACCCAGCACATCCATGCTTTATTATCGCTTCACTTCATCATCGACTAGAACACAAGAAAATCAATAAGAATCCTATAAGAACACATCCACCATAATAAAATATGTGGCTTACATATATCAAATCCTAACAAGTGTGCTTGCATGCTCAGTAGAGAAAATCACTCCATAAAACAATCTCAGGAGAGAACTAAAACACAAAAAAGGTGTCTAAGGAGGGGAAAAAACTGAGTGATATATCCAGAGGACAAGGAGACAGCTATAAGAACTCATCATCAATATACTGGACTAGACAGGCCAATGTTTCTATCCATTATTCTAAAATCTTACCTAACTTCTTACTTCCAGAGAGCCATATGCATTTAATTTATTCATTGTCCTGTACAATAGGAATTTCCATTTACCAAATCTACTATTTTACTATTTTAATCAAAAGGACTTCTCTGTTATTTGAAGATGTATTTTTTACAGTGTTTCCCCATGTTAACAACTAGTATTCTAGCCCAGGATCTGTCTCGAGAGGTTACCTACAACCTCCTACAGAATAAGCTTCTACTGACCTCGAGTATGCAGGCCAAGATACTGAAAACAACAGCATCCATTTTTAAGTAGTAATACCCCTATTCCTGTAATTACTAAGATTATTGATTAGAAGAGAGTAAAAAAGATTTATCTTTTTGTTTGTTATTTTAAAATTAATTTTCCTGTCTTCTCAAGTTCGTTTGGCACATTTAGCAACTTCCTTTTATGTGTAGCCAACTACACCCTTTTCTTTGGCACGTGTCCTTTCATAGTCATCAAAAAATCATTTAGTGAAAAATACTACAAGTATATCTGAGAAAAGACTTTTCAGCAAGAAATAAAGAAGAAAGAGTAGGCCTGAGAACTGCCCCAGTATTGTGGCCTATGTATCCTTCTAAAAGACCTAGCTTAAAAGAGAAGAAGAGTAAAGAATAAAGAATAAATAATTTAAGTTGTACCATTAAACAGTCCTTTACTATCATGTTGTTTTCCTAATAAGTTAAAACACAAATTCAAAGTGAAAGTGCCCCTTGAATGTTCACCTATTGCAGTTTCCTTGATCTTGGATACTGCCTCATACTCCAGACTGCTTTTACAACATCCTTTTATTGAGCTTTCTTTACACTGTAGTCCCATTAGGCCAGAGAGACTCCTCAAATCAATTCTCAGTGCACCTGAATCAATTTCTGAAGCTCACCATGTCAAGGGAGCAACCTTTTTTGAGACCAGAGCAGTCATACGAGTTTCTAATACAGTGCATTAAATTTCTTCTGTAATTCAGTGCCTGGCTTTAAACCTAGTGCAGACAGTAGATATAACATATACTTGTAAAAACAGAGAGTAGGGTATAAACTTGCATTACAGGTATTATAGTAGACATTTGACACAATAGTTCCCTTCTACTGTGAAAACAACAATGGAATAGTTCCAATTTCTCAGCAAGATGCTGACATTTGGGCACAACTTCTCACAAAGCACAAGCTTGTGAAATAGTTTTACATCACAGAAATATGACTTGAAACTTTGATAAGGATATTTAAAGAACAAAACCCACTGATTCTTTGGATTCAGGGCAGGATTCCAGAGGATTCACTAGTACACCCAGGAAGATGGCCTGGTTTCTGTCACTTAAAGAGGGGGAATGACATACAATGTATTAACAAAAGAAGTTTAGAGAAACCCACAGAGTGTGGCATCTCTGTGAGAATCTCCCAGGATCTGAGCCACACATACAACTCATCTGAGAACTCTGTTCTCCAAGAAGAAAACCAGCAGGTGCTATTAGTCCCATTCTCACAATTCTCATCTCCCCAATAAGAAGAGCACATTATGATGATTTAGTTTGCCCTCAAAACAGTTCCTGAGTGTCTGCTCCACCAATGCTTGCTCCTGAATATGCCATTATTCATTCTCTACTTTTCTCAACAGAACCATACTTACTATAATACTCTCAAAGGATAGGAAAATGGATCATTTGCCTCTTTCCTCCAGCACCTAATTGTAAGATGCAGCAGTACTTCCCTGCTTACTAACAACACAAAAGTGTCATTCTTACATCCAATTAAGAAAGAAGGTACTCCAAACTCATGAAGAGAAACTTTAATTACACAGTGGCTTTGAAAGATCTCTCTATACAGATTTAGTATTCTTAAATGTGCCACTCATTAATAACTTCACGTGAAAAAAGGCGTATTTTTTATTATTGTAATATTATTTACAAAATAAATTGAAAGCCTGTAAATACAGCAAATTATTCCTGGGTTTTGCTCAAATTTTGAATACTGCTTGTAAGTCACATCCCTCAAAACAGTATTTAATTAAAACCACTTAGGAACAGAAGATAACTTTAAAAAAGAGGAAAAAACAAGGTGTTGCATTTGCCTGTTGCTATTTTTCACAGTTCATTCTTGTTTAAGTAGAGTAGTTCTTCCTTTTCAGGAGCTCCAATTTCTTTCTCCACTAACAAATAAACAAAAATATTTAGCTTTTTATGTTAGGTGAATGTGTTTAGTTACATACCTGAATTTTGTGTAGGTGTGTGCATTTAAGTGTACAAACATGTACACATATACTTATTATGCTCTTATCTTCACAAAAGAGAGAGAAATGGGGCAAAAGGCACATGGATAAAGACTACCTATTTCCTTCTTACACATTTCCAGCACCAGGTCCAAATGCAAAGAAAACTGATCTTCTAAAAAATGGCTAGGATGTATATCAGGGTAAAGTTCATGCCTGAATAACAGAGCAGATGCAGAAAAGAACTGTGATCAGAAAGAAGCCATTTTCTCCCAAGTTCCCAACACGAATAAAGCTTTTGCTTCTTGCTGGAGGTGATACAAAAATCCCCATAACCTCTGGGGGATTCTTAGCCTTCTTTTTATTTGAAAGGTGTTGTCCACAGCAGGTCAGTCTGACTAAAGGATTCTGCTTGGAATTAAAACCAAAGGAGCCTTTTCTGGTTCTTGTCATTCAGTATCTCAGCTGGAGTCATGTTGTGGTGGTTTTTAATCCTGTCACAACACAGCACCAAAGCAGCAAGAGAGAACCCACATACTTGGATGAGCTTTGCAGCCACAACTCTGGAGCTGTATGTAATGTTTTAAAACATCTTTGAACCCATTTTTAACTAATGACCCATTTTAATGGTAAGAAAGACTATACTGCTCTGCTTCAAACACAGCAAAGCATAAAAGCCCCCTTCTAGTCAAATATGAGGGCACATGGTTACACTTTCATGGCTGAGGACAATCAGGACTACTTCCTAACCTTCATGTTTCCGTAAGAAGATGTATCACTATCAGTCTCTGCTTCCCACTTCAAAAACTTCTCACAGGCTGTAAGCAGCCAGAGAGGTGACATTTTATAATTTATCTGCTCTATGTTTTTGTAATGATGTTTATTTTCATACCTTGTTTTACACAAAAGTAATTATTACCTTCTAGGAAGCTTCACACTTCACTTGCTCTCAGTAGATTAAGCCCCTTGAAGTGGGTTTATTTGCCCAGGAAAACCCTCAATTCCCTCCACACAGGAGAGTTGTCACATTGGCTTGTCAAGTGCCTCCCTAAAACCCTGAGGTTATTTTCTAAGCTCAGGTGGGGAGGCAATTGATTATTGCAGAGCAAAAGTAGACTTTCTTCCTCCCACAGCAGCTTATACTGACACCAGTCACTGGCTGTGGCTTTCTCCTTCCTCTGTGTTCGCAAAGCCCACACCCAAACAGGCTAAGATAACTGCAGTGAAAGTGGGGATAATGAAGGATAACAGAATGGAGCTAAGGGTTTGACAGCCCATGCAGGCAGGGAAATAAGTTAAGAGAACATTCCTGACCAGAAGTGACACAGGTACAGGGAAGAACAAGAACATCCATTTCTTCCTGCTTTCTCTCAACCAAGCAATTATTCAGCAAAATGGGCAGCCACATTATAATCTTTTTATTACTGTTAGCAACCAAAGTATTTGAACAAATCTTATGGCAAACTTTAGTTAACAGGAAAGATTTCACTTCCAGGAACAGTTTTAGCTCCCCTGCCACCACCCTGCTCCTTTCATTTTTGCACCAAAAAGAAGGAGGGGCGATGCATACAGGAATATGTCCAGAGAAGTACATGGAGTGCTGTTGGCTTGTTCTTCTAGTGGTCTGCATCATGATACCACAAATGCAACGGAACATGAACATCAGGAAAAACACTGGTTAAGAAGGGGAATTGAGGAAAAAGAGTTGTATTTCTCACCCCAAGCACGCAGCACTAATTCCATTTCATAGATGCTGGCTGGCTTAATCTCAAAACTCCTAACCTCCTTCCAAATTATGCCAGATCCACTTCCCAGAATCTCTCTATTTCAGTGCTTACTAATACACTCATTTTAACTCATGCAGTCACTCAAACATTTCTGCAGGCACTAAGATGTCAGGCAGTGTCAACACACAGTATTGCAGTTACACTGATGTAGTGAAAAACAGGAGAGCCACTGCTGCACCATATTACAGACCCCTCTAAATTTTATGTTCTATTTGAGAGTTCTCAGAACACCTGTGAGAATTAACTCCTACAAATTTTATCCATGTTAAATATTCATTACATGCAAAATCTTGAAGAACTCATGCTTAGGCACCATACTCACCAAGGGTCCCAGAATCAGGCACAGAAGGATACACAAAGGTAGCAACTTCCTTTTTCACACCTAATTACAGTTTCAGGTGTTTCAAAAGAAGCAACCACAGAAGGGAAAGAGATCTTTTTGTATGCAAAGAAAGTATACAGAGAGGTAAAAATATGCGATCCCAATCAGCCGTTGCTGCAGATCTCCAGAATAATTTCTGAATATTTTAGCAAGCAAACATAGCATTTAAAGCTATGTAGGCATAATAATTTCACTGAATGCGAGCCCTGCAGTGCATTTCTTGCTGTGGTCTTATAAGAACACAGAAATCCAGTAACCTGAATGGGGCTCTGGACATAACAAGGTCCTCCCACAACCAAAGGGGGCCACATAATTCAGACTAATTTTAGGAAAAGTTGCATACATCAAAGTAGGAGGTGTGGGGGAGATGACTGAAAATACACACCACAAAACTTAGCTTTCCTTTACACAAGGGCATTTTACCTGCAGTGCCATTAATGATTTACAAAAAGATTTTATAATTCCCATGTCTCCAGAAGTTTATGATCCAGGTTCAATAAGCTAATAATACTCCTTGGAAACATTAAATTTACTACAGCTATTTTAAGAAGTAAAGAAACCTTAGAAAGAAAGACTGTAGAACAGAACCTTGCAATAATTCAAAATATAATACCCCTTCAATGCTACATGGCACAGCAGAAGACACTTATGTTCCAGTCGAAATAAAAAATAGCTAGCACTTCACCAAGTACCTAAAAGCTCTTTAAAAATTCAATGCTGCATATGCAATGAACATTTCAATTGTCACCCAGGACAGAAATGTTGTTGTATATGAAGCAGTACCTGACAACTATTTAATAACATTTGACAGGATACAACAATGCATTTTGCTTTGTTTGTTTAAGGATAGATTTGACAGATATTTGGTCATAACTACAAAACCAAAACTAAGGGGTTTGAGTAAAAAATCCATTGAAGGCTTTTGTCCACTGACACCCATAAACAGGGCTGTCAAGGTGAAGCAATACATCAAAAACTGCCCAGTAAGAAATAATTTAGAAGAAGGAACCGAGAAAGGAAAAGCAGATAGTTATTGAGGAGATATTGGAAACTCCAATACTCACCTAAGGGAGACATTTATGTGCTACACTGCTAAATCTATAGGAGCCAGAAAAACACAAGACAGACACAGGTCACCAATGTTACTAACCGGAGTAATAACAACTGTATTTATGCTCGAAGTTCCTAAAGGCAAACTAAAAAATGGTTACAGTATCTGCTTACAGGGCTAGGCATTCTGCAAGCAGTGAAACATAGCTGGGATCACTCTCAAGTCTAACAGAAGACAGTAAGCACAACAGGGAAAAGCCTGAAGATGTGTACAATGAACATGGCAAGGGCTTGCAATCATCTGGACACTTTGAGCAACACGGGGCAGGGGGGTGTGCGGTGTGTTTATTTCAAAGAGGACACCTAACCACAAAGCTAAGGGCAAGGAGGAGCCTGGATGAAGGTGATGTGAGGAGGATCAAGGAGGAGAAACTGAGCCAAGCGCTGAGCAGCACATCAGCGGAGAGGGCAGGGCAGCAGCACAGGCTGCTCCAGGCGAGGCCTCAGCCTGTGCTGGGCCGCCTCTGCAGCTGCTGCTCCCAGCTGGTGTCCCTGCCTGGTGGCTCCCCGAGCTGTTCCCTCAGGCCAGAGCCAGGCTGTGACAGGGGAAGCACAGCCATGGTCCTGCTGCTACCTACGGAGCCACATCCCGCGGCCGCGAGTCCCACACGGAGACTGGCAACACAGTTGGGCCTGGGTTTGATTCCGCCTTGAGTCTCTCATTTGATTCCACTCACTCCATTCCGAAAAGAGATATTGGTACAACTGGAAGGTTTTCAATTACCAAAAATATTATCTGCCTGGAAGGACTGTTCTGTGGATATTTGAAATTAAATAAAACCAAAAAGACTGGATATTAACAGCTTGCCTAATAGTGAATGAAGAAAGAAGAAAGAATAAATAAAGACTAAAGAACAAATAAATTAGAAATACAAGAAAATACATGCACCAATTGCCGAAAGATATTATTTACTGTGGTAAATGCAAGTATGAATGACAGTTACAGAAAAGAAAAGAAAAATGTGGCAATGCAGACAACTACAACATCCAGAAAAGAAACAGGAACTGCAAAACAGTCTCCAGAGGAAAAGAACGAAGTTCCAATATTCCAAATTCTTCAAAGCAAATGTAGGCAAATAAAATGTTTAAATGATGAGAAGAATGTCTCCATTTTGTACAGAACTCAAGAACTCTCCAATGACAGAGGCTGTCTGCATAACCCAAGACAGTTTGTCTAACACCTATTTGCTGCTTACAATTTGATTGAAAATAAGCGCATTGCAGACTACACAAATGCAACTGAACACCAGTATTTGCTAAGACCTTAGGTTAATCCCTCTTAAAATAATGCTGTTGAATAACCTCAGAACTTAAAATATCTACACACAGTAAACTAGAGCGCTCAGAAATTCAGATACACTTACGCTGCATATTTCCAAGTTTAGAACACAACTCTTGAAGAGGAAAAATGTGTCCTTACCACTATTATACTACTTCAAAGTTCCTAATTTGATGCTTCTCACACCAGAAACACACTGGAAATTTATAATGTTCTCTTAAATGGGAATTTACAAAAAGAATTCACAGTATATACCCAATAGCTCAGTTCAACATCATTATTTCTTTTATAGCATAGCTTGATTAAATATCTGAAAGATTTAAAAAGAAAGAAAAATAAATCAAGCTCTGTAGTATAAAGGGTGATGCTAAGATTTTTTTTTTCTCACATAATGAGATCATACCATTAAGGCTCCACTGCTTGCAACTTACAAGTAATTTTCTTGCTTTATGGGATATTGTCCTTCATTCATACACACACTCCATTATGCATTATAGATAACGTATATAGGGGGCTAAATGGAAGAAATTGCAATAAGCATTTCCACAAGATAATGGAATGGATATATGATACAAGGGAGACTCAGCATGGATGAAGAAATCCGCTTATCAGGTCCTGCACAGTGTTCCAGCTATTTATGTAAAGTTTAAGCATTGTTATCTGGAGAAGGGGGAAGAAGGGGGGACTCACAGAGAAACGAGGTTATTCATTTGCTTTAGTAAGCCGGTGTGATAAAGCCCTACTCACATTCCCCACACCCCTAAGTTTCAAAGGCTTGACTTACTGAGACTCTGGGCTCTCTTTTCAAGTTTTACAAAGAATAAGAATGACGTCACTGATGCCATTACTACAGAATATTGTAAAGGTGCAGGACTCAGTGGGAACAGAAGTGGGAAATTTTAAAGGATATATTTAAATAGAGGCAAAGATACTTTACCACTAGAAAATCCATAATCCTGTTACAGTTCTCTTTATTGTCAGCTATCCACAACTCCAAATTCAACTTCTCTTGCTGAGGAATAAATAAAGAAACCTCCTCTCTGGAACAATATATACTATTCAGATTTTCTTATTATGGGAGAGGTTTAATCCATACCATTTTGGATCTCCATTCCCTCCACTGTATTTAATAATGTTTGGAAAAGGCTTCTGGAATTTAACCTAATCTCATAGGCTTAGCTAAAAAAAAAATCACTAAAATTTAAAGACTGAACCTGCCTTTGTGCATGAGTTATTACTCAAGAGGTGTTTTCCTGGCAAATTACGATTCTGGACTGGGTCTCTCTTCCCCCCAGACAGTCATTTCCACTCTAATTTCCAGTACTTCAGTCTGTAAATTTCAAAGAACTCTTCAGTACTGAAAGAATTTATGGGGATGAAGGAAATCTACAAGTGAAGAACTAAACCCTAAAGGTCTTAGCTGTTTCACTTGACCAGAAAAACTTCACCAGCAGGCAGCACAGCACACAGATGTTCCCACTTTTCACTTTTCTCAGCAACATCTGGCCACAGAACTCCATAGGAAAATTTTAAAGCAATGGAAAAACTTACAGAAAAGAGTATTTCTTCAACACCATCAGCATCTTAACTTTAATACCTGATTTATGACCTTCACAGACACTCTGACACACATTCCAAAGAGCATATGACCTTGTTATGTCATCCAGTGTCCAAAACATGGGATTATCTTCTTCTTAGAACTTGTGTTTGCTGAGGAGTTTTGCTACTCATATCAACAAGCCTCTTCAATCAGCAGTCGCTCTCCATGGTTCTTTTCATAAATGTTGTCAAGTACAGGCGAGTTTAAGAAATTACTTATGTCAACAATATCTCCCCTCTTCTCCATGCTCAGGTTTTTGATTGCAATGAATTAACATAGTACACCCCAATAATTAAAAAACTAATTAAAAATATAGGCATTGTCAACAACAGACACACATCCATCATTAACTTTTGAACCTTCCAAACCCCCTGCCTTTAAAATAATCTGTTAGGAGAAGAATTCAAAAGGACAACAAAATTTATAGCATATAGGGAAGTAAATGATCCAGAACAAATAGCTCCTTCATTAAAAAAAAAAACAACAACCAAAAACAAAACAAAAAACCACCCCAACCCAAACAAAACAAAACAACCAAACCCAAACAAAACAACCAAACCCAAAAAAACCAAAAACCCAACAAAATAAAGTCAGTCTTCCACTGGTTTGTCCATTGTTGGTGTGAGGTGTGGTGGCATTGGGGTCCCACAGGTAGCTAGACTGAATTCACATACAGAGTCACAGCCATGAATAACACTCAAAAACAACAAAAACTCTCAAAATATGATTCCAGCTTCAAATTACATATATCTCCATTATAAACACTAACACAAACACAGGGAAAGAAGGAAGCATAGATGAAAAAAACAGATACCTCTATAAGCCAAGGTTAAGGAGGTATACATAAAACAAATGAAAACCCTTGAAAAATGCCACAATAATAACATACACTTCTGCATAATCCTTTTGGAATAAGGAAATGCTGTATTTCACAAAAAGAAGTATTTTAAAAGCAAAGAAATTGCCTTAAATCTGCATGTTCTAGGATTTTGGGTGTCCCTGTACCATAGTGTCTTACTTTCAGGGTCAGAAAGCCTGAATAGAAGTAGTCAAACAAAAGAGACAGAGAGCAATTGATAAACCTTTTTCATTTTCTTGCATCAATGCAAGGTTTCCTTCTGGGAAAGCAACATCCCTACTGATGCCAAGAAACCAACAGTTAGAAGTAGGTTAGGTGAGCCCCAAGGGATTATAATTCGTCATTGTCTAAAAAAATTAATAAATTCAATCTTAAATATAGATGCAATTAGAATTCCAAGCAATGGTAACCAAAAACATTCAAAAATAGGTGCAGATACTTACTTTTCTTAACTGTAATCTTTATCCCTGGAATCTGGGTCCCAACTTACCTATTGCCCACAGACACAATGTCCAAAAGCATTTCAATCCTCTACACAGTGTTTCCTTTCAAAATCTTCCCCTTGTAGAAGATTCTGGTTTTCAAGTGGTTTTGTCACCAATCCAAAAAACATTTGTGTATACCCATAAAGCAGCCTGGAGCTTTATTTTACATAGTAGGAGTACTTGGAGATAATGGCCTGTAAATATTAAGCCTACAGGAAGGTCACAGCCTTGCATACGCATGGCTCCATCAATTTACAAACTGAAGACAATTCTGCTTTTTACACCCCCCCCTGCAAAATGCTGTACAAAGCTACTTCTATTTCCTCTCAGAGCAAGGAGATCAAAATATGGGGCTGGTGGAAAGAAGAATGATGAATCAACAAGTACATAGGGATGCCCTTCAGGCTTCCCTAAGTCACCCTGCATTTCCAAGCTGAGAGGAAACATCATTCTGACACTGAGTTGGGTGGTGGGAGGTGAAGCAACAGTTCCAATACAGAGCACAACTGCCAACAGCAGAACCTGAAAGCCAAAATTCTTTGTTCAGTTTGTGCCAGAAAAACGTACAAACAGCCTCAGATCTTCCTGTTGTGACAGAAAAGAGCACTTAATAAACAAAAATATCACAGGCAAAAAGATGCAGATTGGGCATCTCTCCTGCCAACACTTAATATAACCAAAAGCAATTATTGTTTTAATAACATATCGCTCCAGCATTTCAGAAGCAAGCAGGCCTGCAGAAAATAGAGACTGCACAGAGTAACCCAATGGATACATGGATCTTTTTACCTCCTTTGTAAGGATGACAGATTTGGGAGACAAATAAATTGTTTGCCCTGATTTGAATGCAATTCACTGAACAAATCTGCACAGTTTCTGAGCCCTGAGAACCAACCTGAATGTCCTGTTAATATATGAACTTATAAACAGAAGGCTTCCCAAAAGAGCCAATGAGAATGCCACTCAGCCTGAAGATGGCTATCACAAGCTCTTCTGTTTTTTGTAATAGTTCCAGCACAAATTACCATGTTGGCCTCCTCCAACAGAAAAAATCCACAAATTCAACAGATATACAACCATCCGTAAGTTGGATGGATTCAAGCCATCCGTTGATTGGATCTGCAGGAGCAGAGCGGACATTAACTGCACATGAAGACTTATCCTTATCCCTCTATCCTTTCTCTCCACTACAAGGTAAAGTGAAACAACTCCACTCACAACATTATCCCAGTAGAACCACAGAACAACCCAGGTTGGAAGGGACCTTAAAGATCATCCAGTTACAATCTCCTCGCCACAGGCAGGGACACCTTCCACTAGACCAGGTTGCTCAGAGTCCCATTCAACACGGCCTTGAACACTTCCAGGGGTTGGGGCATCCACAGCTTCTCCAGGCAATCTGTTCCAGTGCCTCACCACCCTAACAGTAAAGAATTTCTTCCTAATATCTAATGTAAACCTGCCCCTTTGAGTTCAAAGCCATTCCCCATTGTCCTAGGACTATATGCACTTGTAAATAGCCTCTCTCCAATTGCTACCATTATTGATTATCATTTATTATTACCAGTAATAGGAAAGCAAAGAGAAGAAAGACCTGATCAATTGTACGGGGAAAAAAATTGCCACAAACAGACTGAGTGTTTCTGAAGCTATGCCAGAACCATGAACAGGTCAACTTTGGTCAAGACAAAAAGAAATCTTTAAAAAGAAACTGTCCTACAGATTTGCATCCATCAGGAAACTGCTCCCTTGTCAAACAGCCTTCATGCAGTGCTGCAGAACAGCACTTCAAAGGATGATCTCATTCCTGAGGCAAGATCACTCCTACTTGACGTAGCCTCCGCAGCTACCAAAAAGAGGAAATCCAGGATCAACATCGTTGGATTTTCTGCACTAGCTGACCTGTAATTAATCACATTCTAATATTTGTACTAATTTCTTAAGTTCTGTTCACTTTAATTCTGCCTTTTTTGCAAATATTTCAAGTATTTTCTCTCTCAATCTTTGTTTTCCTCTTAAATACAATAAAAAGCAAACCAAAACTCTATAAATATACCATTAATAATATTAAAAAATTTGCTGAAAGCCCTCTCTACTTTATAATAGAAAGTATTTACCAGCCCTTTCAAAGACTTTATAATGCAGGGTGTTAAGCCATCTGTGAAAGGTGTGAAAATTTAAAATTGATTCACTAACATAGCAAGACAACAAGACAACATCGGATTTCCAAGCCTCTGTGTCTTTACATATTCCAAAATTTCATACATAAATAATTTCTTTGTTTTCCCATCACCAGGCATTGAAAGATTAGATATGATGTATTTTTATTCAAGGCATGTCCCTTTCCTTATTATTTACTACCTTCCTTACTTACAAAGAGAAAATTAAAATAGGAAAAACATACTGCTGCTATACATGGCCAATTAAAATAAAAAGTTGTCAGTGTTTATTGAGAGGTATTGGGGGGGGCAGGGGGTTATAGCACAAAAAACCTCAAACTACTCCAAGATATTACTTACAAAAATCAGGAATGCAGCAAAAAACACATTAGAACAATCCCAAAAATTGTACCAACTGCAGGGTGTGCCTCCTCACATTATCCAGTGAGATCCTAAGTTCAAAATACTTTGAGGCAAGTAAGGTATAGAACCTCGTATCATCCTTTATTATGTGGTATTTACTTCCTACAGCTTCCACACCAGCCACCATCAACCCACAAACCCATTCAAAATAATTTTTAATTGAGACAACCATCTCATCTTTATAGCATTTCTGGAACAATTACTAGTTTCTAGTTGCCCTTGTGTGTATTTCTGTAGGTCACTTGCAGGTTATACCTTTGTCCCCTCTCCTTCTGGGAGGGCTGGTGTGTTCTTACTCCACTGAATTGGGTTTGTGCAACCAGGCTTTGGTAGTGAGGGGACAACAGGGGTGGCTTCTGTGAGAACCTGCCAGGAGCTTCCCCCGTGTCCCACAGAGCCAATGCCAGCCGGCTCCAGGGTGGATCCACTGCTGCCCAAGGCTGATCCCATCAGCAATGGTGAGAGCTGCTCTCTGGTAACTCTGGCCTGTGTTGGAGCAGTTCATGAAGAACTGCAGTTCACAGGAAGCACTCAAGTTGTGCAAGTTCGTGCAGGACTGTTGGCTATGGGAGGGACCTCATGCTGGAGCAGGGGGAGAGTGTGCGGAGTGCTCCCACCAAGGAGGAAGGAGCGACAGAAATAACCTGCGATGAACTGATCACAGCCCCTATGCCCTGTCCTGCTGAGATACTGGAGGGGAGGAGGAAGAGAATTCAAAAGAGAAGCCCAGGGAGAAGGGAGGGATGGGGGAAAGCTGTCTTTAAGATCTGTTTTCATTTTCAGTTATCCTACTCTGATTTGATTTGCAATAAATTAATTTTCCCCAAGTCAAGTCTATTTTGCCTGTGACAGTAATGGGTGAGTGATCTCTCCCTGTCCTTATCTCAACCCATAAGCCTTTAATTATATTTTCTCTCCACTGACCAGCTGAGGAATGGCATAGAGGGCAGCTTTGGTGGGCACCTGGCAACCAGCCATCCCATAATACCTTTGAAAACTGGGAAACCCATCACATGATATCTTCAAAAGCTGGGAAATATTCAAATCTGATATGCGACCTTAACTCATTTTAGAGAAAAGTAGCATGTTACAACAGCTAACCTGCCTTCCAGTAACACTGCAGTTATTCCTTTCTGAAGGAGAGAGGAAAGAAGCCACATTTGAAATAAATGGATGCTTCATGTAGATACTGAGATGTCTAACAGACAGATTAGATAATGTACCTTTAATAGATTACAGTTACGATGGTGACATATACCACAACAGGATAAAGAACTTTTAGGAGGATTAAAATATTCCCAAAATTACATACAGCAAGAGTTATCTGAAATAATACAGCAGATTATATTTGCCTAAATACCATAAATACTTCCCTGCTATTTGGATAAACAGCTCTGGGGATACTTTTCAAAACAATGATTTTAATAGTCTGTATTTGTTTTGAATATTTAGAATTTAAAAATAGGGATATTTTAAAGAGAGGGAAATACAATTTGTTATTGTTGTTATTCTCAAGTATTGTTGCAGGGATTGCTTTTAAAGAATTCAGTATTTATTGGGAATCATTTAATAAATACTGGTAAATCTCATTTCTCCTAGTAAGACACTAAAATCCCTATGGCATACATTAGAGACCTCAGTGTCTCAATGGCTTTCCACAGTCACCTGTAACTGCTGTAGGCAAACTTTTACACCTAGGGCTGAAACTTTTAAATCCTTCTCTAGAAAAATCAAAAGTTTTCCTCCATTTTCATTAAATTAAAAAAAAAAATCTATATAAATAGAACATCAAAATAATCCTCCTGCAATCTCCTAAACATGACACTGCAGATTATATTACACTTCCCAATCCCACCCTTCAGGGAATTATTCTAGTAATGAAGGTATGTTACAGAGACTATCTAACTCCTGCACATTTAGTTTTGATGGCAAGGCTTCACTAAAGAAAAATAAAAACCTGAACAAAAGAGAAAACCACGGCCTAATTCTCCAGAGCAGTACTTGGTCACAGGAAAGTCAGCTTTATTTGTGTGAAATGCAATTACCAGAAACTCACATGAAACCAGTTGTACTGGATAAATGCATCGGTTTTCAATTTAGTCACTGAAGTCTGTGTGACTGAGAGAAATCTTTCTTAGCATACAAACACGAAGACACAGCCAGGACTCCAAATATTCACATTTTGCTGAAGGAATGCACAGATCAGAATAGACACAGATTCAGGCAGTGGAGGCTTCATTTACAGTTACTCTGTGTGATGGGGATCAGACTGAGCTACACTTACATCTGCAGTAGAACTGATGCAACAGGAACACATCATCACACTGAAGTAGTTAACATCAAGCCCTTGATGTCCACACAATACAGACAATTAAGTTATTTTATTTCACTGTAGGTCAGTACCCAACAACAACTGTCACCAATACAGAAATGGTTTGCAGCTCTCTACAGGATCAGAAGCTAGTTCAGACCCTCTAACACCCTATTAAAAGTAGCAAAATGGTCCTAAGTAATACCTCATTTAAGCCTGAGTATCTTGATATAACTGAAGGAAAAGTACTAATCAGTCCTGCAGTTGCATGTGCATGGCCAGATTTAATATTGCTCTATCTTCTAGTCACGGTTAAGTGGTGGCTAGGAAGAAATGTGAACATTTGCAGTAAGATCATGACTTTTTTAAGCGTGGACACCCTCAGGAAAAATCAACATGTATGTGTTCAGACCATTTATACACAAGAATTACATCAAAAGGTTGGTTGGCTTTCTACTTCAGAGAAAGCTTCAGTATGAAAAAGCTTTTGTATCCCCTGCATATACAGAGATCCAAACAAGTCACTCCCAAACAAAATCTCTCCATGCCAGGCAAAGTTTAAAGTTCCAGAGGCTGATCTTGTAACTGTGGACTTTCAACAAATTGATGAATGTGATGCCCAATTTTACAGAGCAGTCATGGGCAAATTGAAGAAATTTCACAGGTTTATTTTGTAAATGAGGAGCAAAGGGACAGAGGTTTGGTAGACTACTCATACACATAGTGCTGATTTTTTTGCTGCAGTTGTTTTAAGATGCAGCTGAAGGGAGTACAGAGTAAAATAGCTTTATAGCTGCAGAAAGCATGTAGCACCTAGGTGACTTCTTTGGGGACATTATAATTGTCATACTAAATTGAGGAGTGGTACACTCTGACAACAGTCAGTCTACCAATCACAAGGAGCAAGAAACAAGTATTCACTGTATTGTTCTCAATCCTCCTGTATTTGACTTTGTCTGTCACCCACCATTTTTGCATCTGAACACATTCTATCTCTTCTATACATGCTACTAACATAAATCTCTTGGAGACTTCAAGGATGAAATATATGAGAGGCGTATATGAGTATTTCACTAAAGAGGACAGAGAGCTAAGTGATACTGTGAACATTGTGACAGTAGTTTTATCCAAGTAGAGAGCTTTTGCAAAACTTCCTAAGAATTGTAACATTGGACTTGTATCATCTCCTCTATGAATGTGTACACAAGTCACATACACAGCTGAAAGTTTTTCTTTAGTATTTTATCCTGCCTTTTGGCAACTGCAACTTGCCAGAAAATAGATACGGGCTGCTCTGCAAATCTTACCCTGTAACAAAGCAACAGAGATCTGTCCTAGCTGTCCTGTTAATTACTGGGGTAGGGTAAAGATCTTGTAAACACAGAGAAGCACCACAACACATCTCTGTAGCCTATGTGGTGGGGAGAGACAACATTGCTTTTTGTCAGCAAGAATTTAAATAAAATTCACTCTCCTCCAACACACAAACTTCTGAGACTGAAAGACAAGAAGTTTCTAACAAATGAGGACATTTCTTGGGTGAAAAGCAAGCTTTCAGCTTGAAGGCAATTCCCCACCCCACCATCACAAATGTCACAGAAGTTGACTGCTTTGTCTGATTCCAGTGCAAACTTCCACCCTTGTGATCACAAAAAACCCTTGGCCATACTGCATTATGTTGTCAGTATTCCATACTAAAGTAAGTGGTAACTGCTTTGGTAGGGCTTTTTCATTTTGTTCAGCTCTTTTTCTTCTGCTTTGGTTTTTTATTTGTTTTTTTTTTTTTTAAGATGAACAAGCCAAATCACCACAGGGAGCATTTGCAGTGAAGATGCCAGGAAATAGATTTCATATTCCATATATTTCCTGCCAAACTACATTTGCATACTATGCCTTCCACAGCTGACTTGGAACAGCAAAGATCTGTTTTCTTTGGCCCTTCAAAATTTGATTGCTACTTCCCATACCAAAGCTCAACAGGAAGCCAAGCTCCCTGTCACAGTTCCTGTAGACACTGGCAAACCTGCCCACCAAAACCCATCATCAGTGTGACACTCCTACGAGCCCACAGTTGCAGCAGTAAAAACTGATATCTGGAAGATCTTAATGGATAATCCCTTATTCCTAATTAATGTAAGGAATTACAGTGGGGTTTTTTAAAATCATTTTTTTTCTGCAGCCAGCCAACAACAGAAATTGCAACCACTGAGCCTCAAAGGATAAGTCAGAAATACTTACGTGGGGAGACAGTTTTTGCAAACTCACCATACTCATCTCCAACTAGGCAAGCTATCCCTGTAGTTCCTTGGGAGTGTCCAGAGGTTAACTACGTGTTTGAACACAGTAAGGGTGACAGCCAAGGACAACTGCTGACCTTCCTTCGTCAAAAATCATGAATTACATTTGGATGCTGTCCAACAGGCATAACTCTCAATCTTCAATAAGCAGAATGGAGCTTGTATACACCATTTCTTGCTGCACTACAAATAGTGGGCATTACTAAATAACCAACATCTGTTTTAAGGACCTCATTCTTCTTAGATTCAACATGACACAATCAGATAAACTATTCTGTTACTACCTTAGAAAACCTGCCTGAATGTTTGCTGAGATGGATCAGATGTTACACTGGATCACATGAGACCAGCAGCATCTTCCTGCTGTTTGTTTAGTTACATGGGCAGCACAACTAAATAAACTTGCTCTCCCACAGGTATTCAGTTCACACTGGATTCTTTGGATTCTGATAGGGGCAAGCTCACAGCAGACTTTTCTGTAGTTCAGTCATGTGAAACATGTATTAATTCTCTGGTACCTAGAAAAAGCTGAGCTTCCACTAGAGTATTTTTCTTAGATGTGGAAAATGGAACACTAACCTGGTTTCTTTCCTCTCACTAAGAGTCTGTTTTCAACAAGCTTTTAGAAATTCAGTATTTTTGACACTACTACCTTTCTGTCCTTTGTGCAAGTAGCCAGCATGTTTATAACTTAGAGGCAAGCAGAAAACTCTACCTCTTATACTGAATCACAGGAAAGTACTTCACATATGTCACAGACATTCTGGACCAAGTATTGATCCTGGACCAAGTGCTACAACTACACTAGGTGACAAACAGATTGCAAATGTCAGAAACAAGATGACAGGAAGGGAAATTAAGCAGCCCACAAAATTTTACTAGGAAAAAGCAGCAGAAGTGCGATTTATACTAGGTAGCAATACATGTTTCCCAGGTGTCAATATCGTTACAAGTTTTTGCTTACATGCTACTAGGAGACAACAAATTAATTTTTATTAGAGGCACAATCACCTTGTTTCAGCAGCCCAAGAGATTAATTTGATCTCACACTGTAACACAGCTCAGCTAAGGTGACAGCAATAATATGCAACTATTCCAATGAACAGCAAGTAAGACCCATGCCCTTACAGTGAGGTGCAAATCTTCAGCACTGACATGCCAAAATGTTACATTGACAGATAGAGTCTCTCAAATGCCAGTCCATAGAGTAAACAACATAAATTGAATGCTGTGCTATCAACAGAGCAGTACTAAATGGGCTGTGTAATTAAGCAGAGCTCAAGTGCACTAACACTGAAAGTATTCCTGGACTGCTCCTTTCCAATACCGACTTGTTCCATTTGTTAATGACAATTCAAAGTAATCCTCCTGCTCTGTAAAAACATGAAGCTGGCTAACAGCCCTGATTTTTTAAAATATCTAAGAAAGCAGTGGCTCTGTAAAACACAGCCTGGCTCCGCTTGGCATCCAATGGATAGGCAGCTACTAAGGGCCAACTTAAGTTCTCCACACCCTGTCAATATTCAAGCATCATTCTACTGGCTTCTGTTTCTCCAGATACCTATAGACATAAAAATAGATGGGGGTTGGGTTTGGTGTTCTGTGTTTTTGGTTTTTTTACTGATCTCCATACACCCTGCCAGGAGCTGAAATAAAAACTCCTATGGTTGTGCAGTTCTGGGAACTCTGGACTAACATCTGCACCAACTGCCACAAAAATTAATGGCAGAATTCTGCCCTCCATTTCTCTGGCTCTCAGTAAACCATCTTCAATAACAGAGGAAATAAGCTTTTTACACATAGAGAAATCTTCTGAAGGACCCAACATTGAAAAAAAAAAACCTGCTTTCTTCCAGCAGACAAAGGCAGCAGGGCACTGCTCAGTCAAAGGTGTGACCTGCATCATGACTAGTGCAAGGTGCAAACTTAAAAGCCAGAAAGGTTTCATTTTCCTCCATCCATTTCATTATTATTTGTATTACAGTATAAAAGCTTCAGTCAAGATGAAGTTTTCTTTCCTCTAGTCACTAAGAAAACACAAAACCAAGAGAAAGGAAACTTAATTTACTTTCATTTTACAGAGTGTAAGCTAAGACACAGAATGACAGACAGGCCCAGGCAAACATAGCTTATGGAAATCTGACTGCAGATCTCCTGAGAGAATCAAAAGAAATGCTGTCTTTCCCACCTCATTTTGCAGTGGGCAGGAGAAGCATTTTGAAAAAGCAAGAAACACTTTTGTCAGACAGGCCACAGATACCACATGCACAGTAGAAAGAAATTATTTCTTTGGTTGCCATTGATTTTGCATTCAGCTAAAAAGTTAAAAGACTTATTTTGTTTCGTATGGTTACTTTTAGGTTATCAGGCAGTTCTTGGGAGATGCAGGGAACAAGTAAGGAGAACAAACTAAACCCATATCAGTTCAGAAAATGGAGAATTCATTCCTGCATGAATGGGGAGTGAAAACAGAGACCTTTTTCCTGTCCCAATCTATCTCTGCTTCTGCAAAGCTGAGTGACTGCAGTTCAGACAGAACTATAATTTTTTCTTAAGTGCAATGTTCAAGATAGCTTTAATTGCAAATACAGTTCAAATAAAATGGTAGAGAGAAATAAATGCATTAGGGGAAGAAAAAAAATATCAACAAGATGCCTCCATTTCCTACCACTTCCTGTACAAGCGTAACTGAGATCTCAATCGATGAGATTGCACAAAGGGCACCTGCTTTAAGCAGTGCAGCTGCTTTCTGAGAATGGGCTGGGTTTGTCTGCACAGCTGGAACAAATACATGAAATGTTCAGATGATTACCTGTCCTCTTTCCCTTCCCATGAGATATTCTCCAACATCAAGTGACTTTTGAAACATAAAAAGCTGTAACCATGAAACATGACTGTTTCAGAAAACCTGTAGGTAGTCGAAAGATTGGGTAAAACAGAAACCTTTTGGGAAAGCTGAATTTTTATTCAAGGTGGCCTGATCACTGAAAGATGCTCAGTTTTGGCACTGCAACACTGCAGAAGAACCAGTAATCAGTGATACAATCCAAACACTTTCAATAGGTTTTACATCATATCTCCAAATAATGCCTTTAATTCCATCAGCAATTCCTGTATGTCTTTTAGTAACTCAATCTGTCCAATTCACTTTCCTCACCGGCAAAATATGAATAATCATATGCATTTTATCTGAGTGGTACTATGTAACTAACATTGCTAAAGTGCTTTGAGACTCCTGCTGTAGAAACATACCTGGTGTATTATTAATTTTGATTAAGAAACTGAAAATATAATTACACATATGCATGCACAAAGTAGGAAATCCTTATCTGAACTGAGAAACAATACAGAAAGAAATTAATCTCACATACACTTGTCTTCATGTAAGCATGTAATCCATGTACATTAAAGTGGTACATTAAGCTGTGAGTCTGTAGCAGTAAACTCAATACAGTAAACTACCATACTTAGGTTACATGCAGAACATTAAAGTTCTAGTAACCTGATTTTTGCTCAAAAAAGCCCTGCCAGACTTACTACATCTCACTCCTTTTTAAACAAAGCGGCCACCACTAAGAACTGTTTTAAGTTCCAGTTATGGTTGACACTTCTGTACAGAAAATTGATCACTGTAAAACAGGGTTACTCCTCTCATTTCAGTACATGGATGAACCCAAGAATGCAGTTGTCAATGCTCAGGACTCCTTGTGCTGTGCTGAAGAGCTGAAAATAAAAATATCTCCATTGCCACTAATAGCTGCCGGTTTATTCACAGGATGAAAAGTCTCAGATTATAACAGCATGGATACAGTGACATTCAAATGTATTTGGCAGCGAACTCAAAGAGCAAGAGAAGCAAAGAGGAAAAACAAAGACAAGATTTAGAGTGTAATCTGCCATTTTTATAAGAACTGGCCACCTCTGTTCTGATGATTACAGAGCATTTTCCAATCCCCACTGTAGCAATCCAACATATGGGTAAAATAGACGACTACAACCTTTTCATACATACAGAAAGTTGATACTGAGACACTTCAGGCACAATTTTCAAGGTCTATTATTTTCATTTATTTAATTCTATGTACAAGTACTCGAAAGACAATCAAATTGAATGTTAATGGGATAGATATGAGATTCTGTGCCTGAAGTTTTTAGAACATTAAAGTAACTTAAGAGCAGGGAGAAGAATAAAACCCTGAGTTTAACTTTCTGAATCTTTATTCCAGTTCTTATTTTCACTGCTTCCTTGACTTGGAGGCTGAAGTACCAACTAGATTGTGAACACTGGAATGGCTAAACAGACAACAAATCTAACTGGTTAAATGCAGCTTTGTATTATGTTTCCTCCCTATCAACTCAAATAGAGCAGACCACAACAAAGAACTATCCATACCAAACTAGTAACAGATCATCCAAAACAGAAAACTTAGAATGGACACAGTTCTGCTCTCAACAAAGCCAGCAACAAAAGATGCCACTTAATTCCAGAAGAATAGAAAATTACCAAATAATGACACAATTTATGTTCACCATATTGGTTTGGATATTTTTGGCTAACCTTTCCTGGCTTAAAACGAGTCACTTTTCTTCCAGTTCCAAAACCGTGTATTTTAATACCCCTTGGACACAGATCCTTTGTTTTAAAAAAAGCAAACTCATCAGACTTCCAAAATGACCTGGCAATACCAGATCCCAGAAGTGACAGGTTCATGTTGAGAATTAGAATATTTTGATAAATAGGCTTCTGTTTCAATTTTCATGGCTAAATATGGATTTGAGAGCCCAAGATGCTACACAAAGTGGAGGAGCTAGCTACTATTATTACATACACATGGAAATCTCCAGTCTTCTCCCTGGTATGTGTGTCCCTTTATGTTATATAAACATGGTACATCTCCATCCTAATGGCATTTATTATATAGCTACTACAGAACCTCACACCTCAGTTTTATCTGTTATGTAATAACTACAGCAGTTAAATTAGAAATGAAACAGTTTTTGACACGGCTTTCACATTTACAGTTTTAAAAAATTCCCAATGCCACTGCAGTAATTTTAGAAGAAAACTTGAAACAATTAAATATTTTATTTTTCCTTTTATTTGGAGGTAACTTTTATGTTCATGTATTGAAAATCTGCATCTAATCAAAATGGAGTCTTCCTCAAGTTTTTATGAGCCCTGGCAATGGCATAAAAGCTTTGTAGAAAGACAGGGTCATAAACTATCTGATCTGAGAGGCTGACCACAAAACTTACTTGCATTTCTAGTTCAGCCATTGTGATGAGCATAAAAATCAAAAAGTCAGTCTTCAATACACTACAGTTATAGATGTTCTACTACTATCAAACAGCAGAACCAGCTTCTGCAAAGCCAGAGAAGCAACAGTAATTAGCAAAATGCTTTTTTTGGTTCACTAATTAAAATAACAGTTCTAAAAGATGGTGTCCCATATGGAACTGCAAAAGGTTTTCCAAGCAATGAACAGAAAACTGGCATTACCACACTCAGCATCTTTCCCGACAGAGTTTAAACGTTTTTGGTAGTTCTCTTCGTTTTGATTGTTCTTTAGTTTTTATTTTGTTTGCTTGGTGGGGGTTTTTGTGAGGGGATTTTTTAAAACTGTTTGTTGGGGGTTTTTAGGGGGGTGTGTTTCCTGTTTGTTTTTATGGAGGGTTTTGGGTTGCTTAGCTTCTTTAACTCTTTCAAGGCTTTCATTACATATGTACGGGTATCAAAATGTTCAATTTTCTAGCTGCATCCCCTTGAAGTCTTTGTCTTGTTGTGACCAAAACCAGGCAGAATGCAATCTCAGCTAACCCACCCCTCCAGGCAATAGGCTACATGTACACATCAGCTTTCTGCCTCCACCCCCCACAGATCAATGTCACAAGCAGCTATGTAGGGAGCAGCAGGGAAGCCAAGCTGGTGACCGTGTTCAAGCACTCCAATAGGTTATTGAGCTGTGGTGTTAGGTGCTGCAGTCCAACAAATCTGTTATGTTCCCCCGCTACGTAAACCAGACTGCTTCAGGGTGGTTCACCACGAAAACAACAGGATGAGGTTGCTTTTGTATCACCTTGCTTCAAATAGAACTACTCAATGAAGGTCACCACATCACACAGGCAAAAGTCAAAAGAAAATAGAGAGGGAGCGAAAGAAAATAAATTTACTGGCATATGGGAAAGACTATCAAACCCTTCTCAAATAATTGCTAAGGCTCTTATCAGTTTTTTAGACAATCAGACATTGTCTAAAACACTCATATGAGCAAAATAATGAGAATTCCCTCTTCCTTTTTATGCAATGCAAGTATCGATTGTTCTAATTACTCATTTACTGACATGCCAAAAGAACAAAAGTAAGAAAAATAGAAGGAAATGGGACAAACATTGCAACTTACACTGCTGAGCCAGAGAGGGCAGCAGGGAAAGAGTCGACAGCTCTGTTATCAATAACTGATAGAAGTATCCTTCAGTTTCATTGCTAAGACAAATCCACACCCTAATATAACTATAGTTATATTATCCCATTTAACTAAGTGGGAAATTTTTTACAGAATTCAGCAGGCTCCAGGTAAGGCTCAGGGTGATGTAATCAAGGATGCGTTCCCTAACTACACAGCATGCTGAGCACTCCTGCAAATCACTGGCTAGACTGAACCTGCAGAGACTTTGGTGCACACAGCAGACAACCAGAATCCAGTAAAGCCATCCCTGATACATGAAGCTGATGAAAAAGTATTAGCAAAATGAAAGGAAAGAACACCTCTGGCAAATGTGCTGGTAAATGACCCTTCCTTCCCACCAAGGAAAGTAAGCTGAGCTAAGGGAACAGCAAAACCTTCCAGTCCTTCACTGTTTCAAGCACCTGTGCAGGAGCCTGGTGAGCCTCCCTGGCCTTACAGCAGTTAGAGGTTTGTGCTCCTGTTTCCTCTGGTTTGGCTCAGTCCAATGCACAGGCGGTGCTGCTTAATGCTCTGCGAGAAGCTTTCAGTTCTTGCTTAACAAAGCTTTCCTCCCACATGTCATATGTATTCAGGCTACAGTCTGTTTATCTAATATCTCCCTCTTTCTCTCTCCCCCTCCCCCTCCTTTCCACCCCCTTGTCCCCAGAAGAGAATAACCATAATGTGCCTATCGCTTGCAGAAACAGACAGCTCAGCTCCCCCTTGCCATCTGGTCATACTCTGGTCTCTCAGCTGCCGTCAACATATGAATCCCGTTGTTTTGACTAGTGGGGTCCCAAGGAACAAGCAACAGTGCAGATTGCAGGGAATCAGGATGCCCTTTTCTCTCTTCCTGAAACCAAAAAGCAACCCACATAATTAGAAAGTGAAAGGGTGTTCGTGAAATGCAATAGGAAGGCACAATCCCTTTACCTTTGCTTATGTGACTGGGGATCCTGTCAGCCACCCCAGGCTATTCTGCAACTCAGCAAATTAATATATTTACATAGTGACTTAACTTCCAAGACACACTTTCTGCTTTCATCACCATCACAAGAACATCCTGTCCTGCTTACTCCTCAACCTTTTACCTCTTTACAAACAAAAAATAAAAATCAAGCTCCCGCAAAAGCCAAAGGCAAATATCTAAACCCTTAATCCAGGAAAATTTATCTTACAAAGATAGAGTATTTTAAAAGATAACTCAAAGTTTGTACTAATTGGTAGAACAGGTGGGGAAGGGATTAAAAAAAAAACCCAGAAAAATAAGAATTGTGGTGACAGCTTATAAATTTCTTAAAAAAGCAAATTGTTAATATTATTTCTAGGCTTGAACAGCATTACAAGTCTATGAAGTATGCCAAGGATAAAATTAAAATGCTGCTTTTTTTTATAAGCACAAAGAACCGAAGCTGGTTCATCACCCTGTGTGCTTGAAACATAGTGGAAGCAGCTGACTCTGAACCAGTCAGCAGCATCATGGAATACAGATGCACCCAAGTCTCAGCAACATGACCGGCTTGCACACCCTCCCCTGCCAAAATGGAGTAAGTGAAACTCTCAACAGGCATCTGAATCCCTCCACGATAATTTTTCAGAGGGTTCAGAACCCAGCAACCACGTACTGCAACAAGGTAGCATAAAATGTATCTTTATGCTTGGACTGGGAAGAAGGCATAACTCAGAAGTACATCTTTAAAAACTCACATCAGTGCCTTAGTAGTAAGTTTGAAAAACTGCTTTGTTTTGCTGTAATTCATTTGGAACACTGCTATTAAGGCTTTATAAAGTCTGTTTCTGAATCAGATACTTTTCAAAATTCAGGTTTTATGTAAACAGAGTTGCTATTCTCCCACGATACTACTAAAATTATTCACCTTGTGATGTTTTATTCAATCAGGAATACATCTTGTGCTCCAACAGTTCCACACATCCAGGTTCATTAGTCTGGCAACAGCTATATAGTGAAACCTTTATCTGTGAGTATGTGAAAAAGTATTATATCACAAAACATACGCAAATAGAGAAATAAAACAAAACATAATTTGAAATTATATTCACATAAACCAATCCATTTTCCCCCATGTAACATACAGAGAGAAAAACAGCATAAAGCTCTGCCAGAACTGCAGCTGGATGGCATAACAGGTCTCCCTCCAATGTAGTGCCATTTGGGCCCTTTGTCTCTCATATTTATGACTACACAACCAAAGGTATCACCACAAGTAGCTCTTTGTCAGCTTTCAGGGTCCAAAATGCAGTCAAAGTTCAACTTTTAGCAAGTTACACCCTATGACTTGCATTTTGCATCCATATTGTGGAAGATATCTGTCTCCTTGAGCACAAGCACAAGAGCAGCAAGTTAAGAGTGGCACAGGCACTGGCTGGATGTTTTTTGATCCAAGTACTTACAGTTCTGGGCAAGTTTATTCAGCCCAGGTCTCTCAGATCATTGCTTCATTCTATAGGTTGTTGACCTAGTCAGATGGAAGTCAGTTTAAGGATGCCTACAGATTGCAGCCATAGCTCCTATGGCATGGCAGGTGTACTTTACATTGCAGAAAAAGCACTAAATTTTGCAGGAATGGAAAGGCCATGGAGACTCCAGTTAGGAAAACAAGTTTAAAAATTGTTTTGGGTTTTTTTTTTGAGGGGTGGTGTTTTTGTTTGTTTTTTTTTTCAGATTGCTTCAATATATTAGAAGGGCAGCAGACAAAGCAATTATGCTGCTACTGCCCATATGGTACCTGTTGTAGAACACGGGTGAATTCACTGAACAACTGTCACAACCACTATGAGTTAAAACGTGAAAATTTAAAAACCTTATCAACCATTATTATTTCCTTCACGAAGTGCAACATACAGCATGTAGAGCAAAAATATTTATCTTCTGAATTCCAAATACTGCCCAGGGCTACCTGAGGTCTGGTGTAATTTAGAGCAACCCAGAGTTCTGGCGAGTTCCTGCCACAGACCAGCCTGGCACTAAAAGAAGTCCTGCCATCAAACATGTTGCCTATGCAGGGGCCAACTCTACAGCCACAGGGCATGCCCTGCTCCATATTCAGCAAGATTGCCTAGCACACCTACATTTGATTTCCCACAATAAACACCTACAATGCCCTTCACTAGTACAGCAGAATGACCTTTAATTCGCATAAAATATATGTTTATGTATATTTGCTTGCACCCATTTATATACAACACATTATATCTCACTAATATTTTTCAGAGGGTTTTTCTTAATCTATGCTGGTTTATGATTAGCTATAAATCCCCCAGGATTTTCTGATCTAAATTAAATACGCCACAAGTCTGAGAGGAACACTACATCTCCTTACAGATAAACCAGCATGTAACCCCACTTCTTATCTGCCCAGTGCAGCAGTTTCTCCCAACCTTCCATAAAATCAGAAAATATATTTCTTATCTGTACAAAGTCAAGGCTCTGACAAGGCTGTTCCCCTTTCAAATGTCACCACCATTCCAGTCACCTTTTTCTTTCTCCCTCCCCCTGCCTCTTGTCATTTACTAAGGAAACATTCTGTAAGAACTATCAAAAACTGTTGCAACCCAAAATTATACATGTGGGTAGCACTGCCCTCTGCCTTTCGTGATGCCCCACTTTATCAGTGGTGCCAAAGGGCAACGCAGAATAAAAACCCCTCAGTCCTTCTGGCTACTGGACCTGTTTGTGGGTGGCAGGAGTAATGCAGATGGCTTTCCTCACTGACTTATACTACTCACGATATTTAGGTTCTCAACTCTTCATTAAGTTCTCTGAGGAGTCTTATTTTTCCTTAAATATAGCAGCTAATGTGCCTCACAGATGCTTTGGTATAAATAAATATTTCTTGTTACAAACCCCATTTTTACCAGGAGAAAATGGTAGACTTGGGAAACTACAGGCTAGTCAGTCTTGCCTTTGGGCCCAAAAAGATCAAGGAGCAGATCTTCCAGGATACTATGCTAAGGCACATGGAAAATAACAGGTGATTGGAGACAGCCAGCATGGTTTAACTGAAGGGTAAACCATGCCTGACAAATCTGGTGGCCTTCTGTGACAGGGTTACATTGTGGTGGATAAGGGAAAAGTGACTGATGTTATCTATCTGGACTTGTGCGAAGTACGTCACACTGTCCCACACAACATCCTCGTCTCTAAATTGGAAAAGACAGGGACCATCCAGTGGACGAAGAATTGGCTCGATGTTCACGAGGAGGCCAGTGATGACTGGTGTTCTTTGGGGGTCTGTAGTGGCCCCAGTGCTCTTTAGCACCTTCATCAGTGGCACAGACAGTGGGATTGAGGGCACCCTCACCATGTCTGGTGATGACACCAGGCTGTGTGGTGCAGGCAAACATGCTCAAGGGTGGCAATGCCATCCAGAGGGGCCTTGAAAGGCTGGAGACAGGCCCACAAGAACCTCCTGAAGCTCAACAAGGCCAACTACAATGCCCTGGACAAGGGTTGGGGCAATCCCACGCACAAATAGAGGATGGGCAGGGAATGGATTGAGAGCAGTGCTTTAGACAAAGTCCTGGGGGTGTTGGCAGACAAGAAACTCAGTGTGACCCATCAAGATGTCCCTCCTGCCCTGAAAGCCAAAGGTGTTCTGAGCTGCACCATAAGGTGTACAGCAGGGTGCAGGGGGTGATTCTACTCCACTCTGGTTGAGACCCCACCTGCAGTATTGCATCCAATTCAGTGGCCCCCAGCACATGGAGAACATGGGTGGATTGGCTGGGGCCTAAAAGGGGCCTGTAAGAAAGCTGCAGAGGGATTTTTGACAAGGACATACAGTGACAGGACAAGGGAAAATAGCTTTAAGCTGAAACAGGGCAGGTTTAGATTAAATATGTAATTATATACTGTGAGTTGATGAGCCACTGGAACAGTTTTCCCAGAGAACTTGTGGATTCCCCATCCCTGAAAGTGTTCAAGGTCAGGCTGGATAGGGCTTTGAGCAACCTAGTCTAGTGAAAGGTATCCCTGCACATGGCAGGGGGCTGGAACTAGATGACCTTTAAGGTCCATTCCAGCTCAAACCCTTCTGTGGTGCTATAATTTTACTGCAGAGGGTAGAAAACACATTTCTTTCCAATGGAACTCTTATAATGAAAACTTATTATCAAAGCAACAAATGTAATTCAGAAGGACTGGAAGGCTGATCTAAAACACATCAAGAATCCAAATGTGTAAACCAAGATCCTTGTCAGTCCTAAAAATATGAGACACAAAAAATGGGCTCATCATGCTTCAGAGAACGTGGTGCATTTGGCAAAGCACTAATGGAAACTGCTTTTCCAGCTGGCTGCATGACACCTGGCTCAGACAAGGTAAGTGGGAAGGGGGAGAGGATTCATTTCCAAAACTGTTTTAAAGCATTCGAGATGACAACTCATCAAATGCTGTTGAGCACTCAAAAGACCTTTTTTCTCACCCAGCTGTAACTTACTGAAAGTGAACAGAATTTGCATGTAGCACACAGTTATTACAATACCTAATTTCACTGCAATATGACTCCCAGTCTTTTTAATCCCCTTTCTTTCATCCCTTATTCTCTACGCAGCTATTAAAAAATGATAGTAGTGAAAAATTAGGTATCACAGTGATTAATATCTGCATGCTGGAAGACAGTGGGGCAGTTTGGGACACTAAAAGTTAGATAATGTTGAGAGATATTTTCAAGTAAGAACAAGTTCTCCAGGAGCAATAGACTACATTATTGCCAGCACACCCAAAGTCACAAAGTAGATTTGCCAGAAAGTACTGTTCCGCAGTGGGGACATCTGTACTGATTTTTAGCGAACAAAATGACATTAAATGTAGAGATCAAATCATAAAGGCTGTCGGCAGTAACCACGACTTTGTTGGCGATAAACTTATCACCTTCACTGCTTCACAAGTCAACACAAAGCTCAGCTGACCCCTGTGGAGGCCTGTCTGCCCAAGTGACATTATTCAGACACTGCTGCTTTAAAGCAAATTGCAGGGTGAGGACATTTCTGCCATACTACTCAGATCCAGGTTTGAGGACAGCCCAATACACTGCAGCAATGGGCAGCTCTGAGATCTTTAGGAGACTGTCAGAAAGAAGTCAGTAGAGCTTTAAGGACTATTTTGCAGAGTCATTCTGAGATAACAGCTAATGGTATGCTCCATTCTCCTGTGATAGCTCTTGTATAACTAACTGAAGAGAATCAGCTGCAAAGGAGGCAGATTTTATGTCTCATTAATTTTGAAATTTTTAAAATGTTTTTAATACCAAGCAAGTCAATAATCTGAGTATTATGCCCTGCTTCTCCTTTGTTTTCATCTCTGCTGATATTCTCAGCTGTGTCATAATTTAGACACAGTTCTTTGTCATTTGGTCCTTATCATTTGGTCTGAATACTTAAATGCATCATAGTTTATCACTGCTGTTAAAACCAATTTTGTTCCATTTTTATTTCACAAATTTAGAAGTTTGTGGAGGTTTCATAAAGAAATTTAGTAGTTAAAGATAGTGCCACTTTTGAACAGCAAGTGCTACTATCAGGCTACAAACAGTACTTTGTGATTAGCCACAGCTCTCAAGTCAGAGAGATATACAGATGCATAACCAATTCAATGTACCAAAAAAAAAAAAAAGCATNAAAAAAAAAAGCATAGATGAATGGCTTTTGAAGCATGGAATGACAACATTCAAAGTCACTTCAAGTTTACCAATGTTATAATACATTCAGCTTGGAAAATGCTGGACAGTTCCTTCTGTTTTCCAGAAACAATGACTTTCCTCCATGACAAAGGTTTCTTGCAGAAAAAAAATACATAGATGGGTAAATTTCTCAGGATTACGAACATCACCAGAGGACTGTGAGTGGGAACATGCAGTGCAACCTATCCCTATGTTAAGAATCAGAAATTTTACGTACAGGGTCACCCATATACACACACAATTGTACAATGCACCTATAGATCAGTTTTAAACAAACACGAGTATACAGTTGGTATTAATGCTCTCCATGTATTCAGCGTGGACCAACAAAGAGAAGGATACATCATCTGTGAAAAATGGTGAAAAACTTTCATGTTCTGCTGGGCACTCAGAATAGCTGTTGCCATTTCAAAAACAATTACTACTGAACAATGCCTCACAATAAAAGTCTTATGATGATATCTGTAGATTGACAAAGGCACAAAAAAGGATTTAGCATACACAGAGAACTTTAACACATTTCTCAGAATACTGACACCCCTGTGTCAAATTATGTGAGGTGAGACAGTGAATAAAGTTTAAACTTGCCAGTTATTTGTGTTGTGGAAATATTTAGTAGAAGAGGGCATCAATATGCAAGGGTGTTAGTTTTTTAATAAATACATGTTTTTTGAAGAATAAAAATAAATTTCTTTCTAAATTACTTTTTTTATTATTATTTTGCTTCTGGCAGTACTTAATATCCATGAAGTTTAATATTCTGAATATGGGTTTCTCTGGGTAGCAACTGCTCAGCCAGCATGAAACTCCCTAAGAGGATGGCTCCCAAGGTATTTATATAATAGGAAAACAGTAACAATAATCATTAGATGTTTATCTCAGCTTAATGAATTGATTCTAGATTTCTGCCGCTTGAATAGTTGAGAAAATAAGAAGTGTTCGAGAATGATGAATGAAGAGGTAATGACTTACACTATCAGCCTGTGGCAGAGACCATTCTTTACAACAAAAACAGGTATCCATGTTACAGTATGATTTGCTATGACTTTTCTATAGGTTGCCTAAAGTTGATAGGAATTTTATTATAATCACCTTACAGAGCTGTACTCTAGCCATGTTAAAAACAGATGTCCAATTGTTTCATTTCTGATATTTCCAGAATACCAAATAGCTCCCACTTCAGAAAGGCTTGTATGTGTTCAGTGAACACAATGAGCCCCAGAGCTCTAATACAGTTCACTCTTATCATTTCAACATGATTTGCTCCTGTCTACAGAGGTGCACAGATAAAGTTGCCCAGAATGGCAAAAATATAAGAAAGCTGACACCTACCACAGGAAGCAGGACTTCCTGGCCTGTCATGATTTTTCTCCACCTATCTGCTTTGTTTTCAAGGCAGCTATTGCTCCTGATCCATGACGTATGGAGAAAAGCAGCATCTTGCCCCTAACTATCCAAAACTGGATGGGAGCATGACTTGATTTTTAGGAATCTTCATAGACTTCCTTCATGACTTAAACTGAAGCAAAAAAGAAATTCAACCACAACAGTCAAGCCAGGACAACAAATAAAAGCTACCTCTGAGGGACGCAATGAGGGTCTTAATTCAAGAACTAGATGAAATTACAAGTTTAGCAGTTGCTCCAATGCGGTTCAGAAAATGCAGCCAACACAAGGAGCAAGCCTGTATTTTGTCCTACAGTACATCAAAAGAAGGAAGGCATAGCAACAATCCCTCACAGAAACTTCAGGGTCAGACTGGAAGGGGCATTCTGATGGCTCCATCAGACTCACAATTCCATCAAGTAAGAAGGAAGACTACAGGAATCTGAGTACTATTTATGCAATAAAAAGAGAATTTACTAGAAAGATTAAATAAAATTCCTATTGTATTATAAAACATCAAGAAAAAATATTTGGATGCAACTGAAGACCCTAAAGTCATTTAGCAACTGTAAGACTTTAAAAACTGGGGTAACAAAACAGAAGAGCAGAACAGTCTTTCTCAGAAAGTTCTTTCTGTATTAACTCTCCTTTGTGAAAGGAGCATCCATCCCAGCATTAAGTGAATCCTGTACTGACATTAGTCAATCCTATCTTCAACAGAGATACACTGCATTTTACATCAGATAAATCTATGGCTTATGGTTTCCCTACTAGTTAGACCCTTTTGTGAAACTAAATCCTCACTTTCCTTCTGACTTCAGGAGGGGGGGGAAGAGAATAATTTCCTAATACATGAGTCACTATAGAAGAGAACAGAAGGGAAGATTCTAGAAAAGAATATTTCTCATTTTGCATCATCATAAACAAATTGTTTTCAAGACAAAACAATTCTTGAATTAAATGAATGATTCAGTTAACTTTCCATACTAGACAAGGAGTCAACACAGACTTCCTGGAAAAATAGATCATCATCATCATCACTGAAACTACAGAAGTGCCTGTTTTGAAGGTCAACTTCTCTGGTGTGGATTACCTCTACTCAGAGAGGAAAACAAGCCACACGGAGAAGTCAGCTACAGGTCCCTTGCTGGGATAATGTAGCCCAGAGAAGGAACTGTTCTCACATATGTCACTGAATATCTCAGAGGCCTTGTATTAGTGAATGACTGGCATAGTAGAGCTCAGCTTCAACCACACTTTCTCATTCCACAACATGTAGAACAGCAATGCAAATAGCAAGGCCTGCTCAGGAGCTACCTCCAGTAGAGACACCACCTCTGGCAGCAGAGGCTTCTCACTACCACAGGGAGTTTTCCTGTTGATCAAAAAGAACTGAAAGCAGATTCCTTCACACCAAACTCAGCAGAGAAGGATGCTTTAGGCCCCTCAGATATCCTTACTAAAGAAGAAAAGGACATGGAAAAACTCTGAGGGTCTTCCAGATTTTTGGCTTCAGCAAATCCCAGGGGCAGAACCTGTAGGTCCAACATGATATGCAGGAAAGGTCTCACTTCAGATAAGATGAAAATAAAAATATTTAAATAAAATCAGTTTTGGGTGTTCCTTCCTACTTCTTTTCCTGAGCTCATTTGTTGTATGTGGCCCTCCCACTGGCCTCGTGTTTCCACGGAAATTTCAGCCAGTCAGGTGACTACATGAGAGTGCCCTGGCCTCATGCCTCTGGCAAGGAGTTCACATTGGTGGGAACTCATTTCAAAGCTGAAGCATGATCACACTTCACACTGCAAACTTCACACACACAAAGCTTCACACTGCAACACTGGGAAATAACTTCAAAAAGTTGTATTGGAATCTCATTATAAGCAAATGCATCATTTGATATACCCGGTCAGTTAGATCTTATTTTTATAACCTTAAATCTCTAGTCTAAAAATAGCATTCCTGAGCAGTTACATGTAATTCAGATGTTGCTCTTTACTGCTGAATCTAAATCATGACTCTCAATTCTGATGGCACTACCATTCTCCCTGAGCAACTGATGGCAATGTTGACACAAATGAGCATGACCTGTTTTAAGTAAGTGGGAGAAGTTGCTTCTAGAAACCAAAATCCAACTTTCATTTGACTTTCCATATAGTACCATAAATAAAAGTTAATATTAAAAAGGTAATTAAAAGTAAGAGAAAATTATTTTAATTAGAATAGCTTAAGACACAAGTGATTTTTTTGTATCCAGAAGTTTTTTGGGTTTTTTTGGCAAGGTTTTAAACAGGTTTCCTATCAGCTTTCTTGTAGTTCCGTCAGCATAGCCCGTGGACTGTTCTAAGCTGCACACACAAACAGCTATTTCCTTTCAGCAACATTTTTTCCTTATTCTCTTGAAAGATGTATCCATTTTCTTCCTAAAAGTAACAAGGGGATAAAGAGCCTACAGGAGGCTCAGACACGGCGCTTTGGTTTTGTGCTGTTTCACCACGATGTTTAACTCATGATGACATGCAGGATAGACAGAGACCTTCTGATATGCAAGGTCATTCCTGAACCACAAATATTATTATCAGGAGTCTCAAAGTCCCTAAAATGTCACGTCAGAAGGCATCTGTCACTAGTTAAGAGGAGCTGTGGGTTGTCATTTAAAGGTCCTGTTTCTTCCCTCCTTGCCTACAAAAATTTCACAGATTAAAAAAAATAAAGGCAAATAAATAAATCAAAGCAGCATACACAATACCCAGGGTGGGCAGCAGGCACACATCTTAAGCCATGCCTTACACAGACCCTGAAGCCAGCATTTCTGGAGGTTAAAGATCAAAACAAATGGGAAAGAAAGAGGCACGTTGCTCATTAAATAATTATGGGGTTTAGTCTAAATTGCTAAGTAAAAGAGTCACTGCATGTTTAGCAGATGCTACTGTGTAAAACTAAATCCACTAAGATTTAGAGAGCATGTTTTGCTCTTTTTCCCCCTGCTCTACTTCATAAGCAGGATTTCCATGATCAGACAAGCATCCACTGAACAGCTGGACAGTTTGCCAATTTTACAGCAATCAGTGATCACTGAACACAACAAGTTCTCTTCCCAAACCAGAAGCACCAAAACAATAATGATAATAATAAGCTTGAAGGCATGAAAAAAAAATCTTCCATCTATTCACGTTTTCATACCCTTTATAATGCAATTTTACTTTGTTTGTGTTCTTTGGAGAAGCAGGACGAAGAGTCATCTTCAGAGCGTTTCCTCCCTCATTTAGGGGATATGGAGGAGAAATGTTTTATTTGGTCTGTCAGTTTCTTGGTATCTTCAGTGAACAACAGAAAAGCAAATCAGACCTCAGCAGACCCTGTTATACATTATGAAACACTTTACTTAAAAAAACCCCAAAACATCCTTAGCTTCTATAGTACACTGAGTCTTCAACTTTAAAAGCAGTTTGTGTAAGGCCCATTACCAACATTACAGGTAACAAAAGAGAAGTGTCAAGAAATTACTCTCAAAATCAGAGATAACGAAAAAAATCAAACCTGCTCATGTCCAGCCATTTTCTCACTTAGAAACTCTTCCATGAAACAACAAACAAGAAACGGATCTTCCTTTTAATAAAAGGAAAAGGATAGGTGGGCATAAATGAGTCCCTTCAAACTTAATGTTTTATCTTGGGGCAACCTTTATGGACATGGTTTGACAAAAACTTATTTTACAAATAGAAGAAGCAACAAAAGAAAACGCTACAAATCTCTGAACACCTGGATACACCAGTTGTGACCTTTTCAACCTTGGGATATTTCAAGCATCCAGCAGATTGCTACTGCTGAAGTTTCCTCTATGGTCACACTAAAATAGATTACCAGAACTACAGATCATGACGCATTAAGTTTGTGGTACACATTCTAGATCTGGCACCAACATTTAATTCGGTTCTGAAGGGGTTAATTGGGAAATTTGATCCTTTATATTGCCCTAGGAAATCCACAGTACATCCCTGATTAATGTGACAGGATGCATCAGTTCATAAAGGGTGAAATTTACCCTTGCACAGTAGGATAGCACTAGACCAATACTTAAGTCTCACTTAAGCACTTAAAACAATGAAATATCAAAACCTGGTGGAAAGAGAGCATAACTGTAGATGAAATTCAGTGCCAATAAATGCGTAATAGAAAGACTAATGTGAAGTAGTAATATACATTTGTGATTCCCAAGTTAACTGGAGTCATTCAAGAAAAGGCTTACCATTACTTCAGACAGCATAATAAAACATCAATTCAATGTCAAGAGGTAATCAAAACTGACAACAAAATGTTGAACAATCAAATCTAAAATTGTACTTGAGAATGAGATAATGCCAATGTATAAATCAATGATACATCCCCGACTGGAACACTGACCTCAAAAATGTACAGTAGAAATAGGTAACATTAAGAGCAAAAACACTGAGTGCATGAGGAACAGACCAGGACAGAATGAAAAGATCCAGATTACCACTTTTGATGATCACACTGAAAAGAGACATATTAGATAATGTCAGACAAACACAGGATGATGAAAGATAGAGATGATACATTAAGAATGTCCCCTTAATACCAGGACATGTATTCTCTCTACTAAACAAAAGGGAGTGAAGTTTTAAAGAGGGAAGGAGGGAAAAGGAGTAAAGGATTTTGATGCTTCTTTTCATTCATTTGGGGCAAATGAATGAAATCACATCCATCCATCAAATCACATCCATCCAAAGTACAGACAGATATTGGGAACAGATTCATATCCCTATGTTAGAATAAAAATCAACCAGTGATCTTTAACACATGCAGATAGAAGGCAATTACTAACCAAGATACCAGGGGTAAAAAAAAAAATAAAAAAAATCCTATCACTGGTGATTCTAAAGTCAGCTGCTGCAGCATTCCTAAAACTGACCACTGAACAAATCTACTACACTGTACTGTAATAGGAGAGAACACTGGTCTGACACAAAAAAACTTGTTTTATCACAGCATTCCTCTTGTGCTCATTAAGAACTAGACTGTCTAAAATTGACAGCAGTGCAAAACACAGGTAACTAAGACCCTTTTACATTAGTAAATCCAGGTGTCATCCTGACCCACCACAACAGTCTGGAGCTTTCTTGCCTGGTTAGAAACTGCAGCACAGACATACACAAGTAGAACTAAGCTGCTGGTGTGAAATAGCATGAGATTTTGGGCAATGTCCAAGACAGATCTAAAAGAGAGGTCCTTTTACAGTAGTAAGTATGTGGTTATGTACAGTTCTGGAACAAAAAAACCACTTTTCTATACTTACTCTCCTGAAATTCAAAGATGGTTAAGCCTCAGACTTAAAATCTTACCTGTAGCCAAAAGTACCTCTGTTTTTGTGTTTCACCACGACTCCTTATCAATGGGTATTAATGCAAAATAAACAATTTTGATATTTCTGACAGGCCTTCTAATGAAAATGAAGTACAAAAATTATGAAGTCTGATGTGGAGCAAGCTAAGTAGTGGGAAGGTACCAAGTAAACTTCAAATAAAGGACCGTCCTTATTTTCTCAAGGATTTAATTCTAGCAAGGAACTGAACTACTGACTTCCCCTTCCTTACCACCTCCTGCTGACGACAGCCAGATAAAATAAACCTCAACATACAGATTTTTATCGAGCTCTCTTGAGACAAAAAGAAGTAATTTCTGGATTAGAGGTCAAGTGTAAGAATTCTAGGCCCAAAGGTCAATTGTCTAAGAGAATTGTGGGCCTTCGTGGATAGCTCAGAACAGAGGCAATATCCAAGCTGTGGCTATTGTATCAACATAGAAATGCAGTTGCTATAAATTCAGAGATCACTTACATAAAGAAAGTTTAAAAACAAAATCAAGGTTACAGAAAGACCTTTTCAAAGACTGAAACAAATATGCACCTCTTTGCAGAAAGGGTGCGGTACCTAAAATTTCAGACACCAAAACCTTTCATAATGCATGTGGTTCTGTACTTTTCTGAAGTAGCAATGTTTGAAATAAGAAAATCCAGCACCTAGACACTTCCCCAAATTTAAAAATTTTAGTCTCTGCCCTTACATAGAAGTATCAAATCCATAACTAGAGTCAGTCCAACAGCATGAGTCCAAGGCTCTGAACCAAACAGCACCAGTTGAGGATCTAACCCATAGTCACCAAATCTGATCTTTCAGTTACACTTACAAAATAAATCAACCCCAACTGAGATTATGGGATACAAACTCAGGCTGTTCCTGGAGTAACCCATGGTGCAACTGAAGCAGTGGAAATCTAAAGTAAGACTCAACAGCCTCAGAGCTATCAAGCCATTTTAACAACAGCATAAGCAAAGTACCAATTTGCCTGTGGAGAGAGAGACACTCTGGGCTTCTTCATGTTCTCACATATCCCACTTTTCCAGCCTGTTATTACATTAAATTCCCTTCAGTGTTTCATAATATGAGTGAGCTTACAGTCAATCACACTCTGTGGTGCTGAGCTTGCAAAGCAGCATGGATCAAGATCTTTCCATTCCCTTTGAAATCCAAGTCTGGATTGCTCCAGCTTGTTTTTCAATAGAGCAGTATTTTCAAATGCTACAGTTCAATTTTACAATGCTGCTGGCAAGGCTGGGAATCAAGCTAAATCCACATGCATCCAGCAGGGAAAGTTGCCACAGGGAAAGAGTGAAAAATCAAAGGGTGAACAGTAAGATGATCCTATACCACTGACTTGCTGAATGCCAAAGAATAAAGGTTTAATAGCACCAGAGAAATAAGAAAGCCAAAAAATTTACTTCCAATACTGTCAATACTTGCTACTATGACTGAGATGGAAACACAAAACTGGAGGGAAAAAAAAAGCTGCTGCATATGTATCCTTTCTTTGTCAACCACTTACATTTCAATTCCTAAGTGCTTCTCTTCAGCAGTATATGTCATTTTAAATAAGCTTCAGAGCTGACAAGAGAAAGAATCATGGGGTTTTTTTCCCCTGGTATAGCTTATAATCAAACCATATTTGACTAATATTTCTTTCTATACCTTTTACGGCTTATAGCCTAGTCTTTGCTGAAGTTGTTTTAGAAGAGCAGCTACAAAATATCCTCACTTGAAACAGCTTTCCAGTAGCACCCATTTGCTGACTTCAGTATGGTCACTCCTATAAGGACACACGGAAGGCAACAAGGTCCATAGTAGGATATTGTACTGCTCTGCTGTAAATTGCTGTAAATCCAAAGAAATGTCAATGAAGCACCAGAATTGCAACAAGAAAGAAAAAAAAAGTGTAGCAGGAACACAAATCTGACCCATTATTATGTGAGAGTTTTCATGTAAAACACAATCTCTGGACAAAATACAAATGGTACAAATCTGATGACTGGGGAAAATTTTAGACTCAAGTAAAACATCCAGTTATAGCCCAAAACTACAGGATAATGTTGGTTTAAGTTGGTATTTAAATACTATTTTGCATATGCATTGCCTTGCCTTACACAACTTCCAAAATGTGGAGAAACAGCACATCTATGCAAGTTCACAGCAAGACAAACATTGAATAGCAAGAATCACATTGCAAAGGTCACAGTATGAGGTGTACCCAGCCACAAAACCAGAACCAGTATGAAGGCAAATGAGTTTAAACCATTTCCTTTCATACCTCAGTATTTGTGCAAGTCAAGGGACAATAGGAAACCAAAGAAATTGCACATTAGAGCCAGGCTACTGACACTATAATCACATCTGCTTTTGTGTTAAGGTTAGGGAATAAAGTCTTGGTGATTTAATTTCCCCTAGGATGCAGGTATAGCTGTGTTAGGACCAACACAAAAGTCTTATCAAGTTCAACACCCTACCTGCAGCAATGGCCATAAGCCACTTGAATTAATTTTTAGACAGGAAACAAACATATTTTGAGATTTTTATTAGAAAAAGGTATTTGGAATAACAGATGGGGGTGGAGGAGGAAAACTTTGCTTTTTGAATTGAAATATAACTCGCTTTCACCTCATCCACAGCGTAGTAATTCAATTTTTGATTTTTTAAAAAAAATTTTAAACCTTTGTGGCAAAACAGGGAAAATTCAGGTTTTTTAAGAAGTTAATTTCCTTACTGAAGCTTTTGCATTGTTATTCTTTTGTGGATTTAGTTTAAAAACTTGTATCCCTCTCCACTGGATGGCAGAAAGCTGTTCACTTTAGTCCTCTCACTACCAAATTGACAAGCATGCTGAAGAAAAAAAAATGAAAGGGCCAAGGTCTTTTTTTCCCTTTTCTTTTTATAAACGTGGCTGAGTAGGCAATAACCAATTTTTATTCTGCCTCCAAAAATGACCAACAACCTACTGCACCATGTCTTACAGTCCTGTTTTAAATCAGAAAGAGGAATCTAAATAAGTAAAAATAAAATCATATTTTGGAGATGAGATTGTGGGTTAGGCAAGAACGAGTGATGCCTTAACCTCTCCTATTCTCCCATGTTAACTGCAAGCATTAAAGGTCATAAATTGTCACTGCCCCCCTAATATGTAAGCCATGTGCACTGAGAGTTCTTTGCATGGGTCAAACTCTGCCCCCAAACTAGGCTGGACCTTTGCTTCCTGACTAGAGGCAAACCCAGCAAAAAGAGCTAAGTCTTATATGCCCAAATGCATCATAGGTGAAACAACACTTTTGCATCACACATCTTGGCTGGCACAAATGTTTCTTGATAATTTTCAGCAATTATTCTGCAAGTGACCTAAAGTATTATCAAGTAAGGCCTCAAATTTGTATTACCTGCTGTCCACAGTATCAAGTTCAACCAAATACTGCCAAGGGCTCACAAACCACAACCACTGTCCATCACTAAAAATAACAGAAATTATTCTGTATATTAATGCTTTTTATTTACCGATCCCATTCTTCTTTAAAATGAACCAAAAAAAACCCCAAAACAACACGGAAACCTAAGCAGTAACTTTGGTTTCACTTTACAGACACACAGTAGGTTTCAAACACCACAATCAAAAACCAGTATATCTTAAAACAACTAATCTTAACTGGAACTATTTGCCCTAAACCCTTCAGCATTCAATTGTTAATGAAACTGCATGTCTTCCTACAGAGTATTTACGCAGTAGCACAGTCGCAGATACAGCATGATTTTGACATTTACTGTAGCCCTGGAAAGGAAACAAGCCAAATGCATCCCTGGCACAGCTTTGATAATTTCAAAATTAATTTGCACTAAACTCTGCCTTATTATCTCAAAAAGGTAAGGAGCAATATTTTATTTTATCTGTTTTCTGAACTCCCATTTTTACCTCCCAGAACATCTCTTGGTACTTCAAAATAGGTCTTAAGTGGGACTCAAGTTATGGCTAAATCTCGTACTAGCAAAAGGGTACATTTCACTCCTAGGGCACTAATGAGAAGATTCTCCTTCCCCATTAACCAAAATACTTTTTCCAGACAGTAATTTACAATATGACTATCTTTAACGCCCATGTAACAGACTCCTAAGGTCATCCCTTAAAAAAATTCTTTGATATTTCAATTTTCAAGTTCATCAGCAGCCTCCTCAGAAATGCCTGCATTCCTAACAGTCTAGTCTTCAGAATAACCCGGGAGCAGAGCCACCCACTTCACACCGACCTATACCCTTTCCAGGCAGTAGTTCTGGGAGCTGAAACTTACAGATACAGTATTTGGTAAATATCACTTTGCCAAATAAGACTGCCGGTATTATCCATGGGGTTAATTTTGTAACCTTTCTTTGTCTTTTACATCCCACTTGCAAATTTAGGTGGGGGTGGTGATGAGGTGAGGACTGGAAAGGAGAAGAGAGGAGATGTGGGACTATGTGGCAGCTTAGACTGAGAGAAGCCTTTGAAAGTACCTCAAATTGTCTGAATCTCCAAAATGACTTAAAAGGGGAAAGAAAAAAAAAAAAAGGAGGAATAAAAAGAAAAAAACTGCATACCACCAGAGGGCTGCTGCCTGCAGGAAAATGAAACTGCTGCATTTTAACACTGCAGTAGAATTCCACCAGCTCCACGGAGGCATAAATAAAAGTGACCAAGTTATAAATCTTTTGTAACTAGAACACACAGCATCATACATAGTTTTACTCAGTGACATTTTGTTAGAGAGATCAGGGACAAATTCCCCTCAGGAAAGAAGCAACAAAAGTCAGCATAGCCACATATTGTCAAAATGGGACTATCAAAGCAATTTCTCCATTTTATTAGATAGTTAGAACAACTTTAGTTTTAAATGCAGACACAGAAATTTCAGCATTTATGTATCAGTATTTCAGTAATCAAAAGGAGAAGCTATGGAAGACAAATACAGCTTAAACAGATATCATCACCTGAACAGACCAGGATGTATGGTCCAGTCCATCCTCAGGAGGTTAAAAAAAAAAAAAAAANNNNCAAAAAAAGGAAAAAGAGAAATCACTAGACCTAAAGAGTAGGGCTATCCCAGGCCTTTTCATGATGCTTTTTATTTCTGAAAAAGTTTTCTATGCCAGCTAGCTAACCCTGTCAGTCCCAAAAGGGAAGTCAAGAATTATTTTAGTTTTACAGCAGGGCATCATAAAAAAAATACAGTTTTTTACTAGTCAAAGGCTCCACCCCAAGTCAGTGACTGAGCCTGTTAAGGCCAATGAAGACTACACAGTTATTGTTTCTGAATAATCTGCTTTACAACTCCACAACGACATGAACAGACCCTGTACTGTACACATCTCTACTACTCCTGAAGCCAAGAAATGTCCCAGCTAGGGCTCTGTAGCATTTTAGAGATCACAAGAGTACAAATAGTGACCCAACCCTTTGAGAAGTCAGTACCTTTAATCCAAAGAGCCTTGAGAGTACAGAATAATCTTGCACAAGAGAATTAGAACCCTACAGGATCAAGCAGAAGGTCGGTATTTTGTGTACACACACACACAAAACCCAAACCAACCCTGAAATGAAGTCTCCCATACACAAAGTGTACAATGCATTATGTATAAAAATGCTCAGCTTTTCCACATATGATACACCATATTGATCTGGAGCTGATGCAGAGTTTATCAAGAAACCAAAATAAAGGCACAACTGCTACAAGTAAATAATAAGGTAAAAGATGGGGAAGACAGGACTTCTACACAGGGCAATGTTCTTAGGTGCTCTGGTTCACTTCTCCAACCTTCACTGCCCTCTGTTCATTGTTCTTTGTGCCAGAAGAGAACAGCACTACCCACCAGAGCTAGAATTCCACCTGTGACAGCAAGTTACACATACCCTTTGATCTGGATCCTTGGCCTTGCCATGTGTTCAATCCCCACCACTGCAATGAGAAGAAAAAGACCTAGTGCACACGAGTTTCTCCACTTTGATGAACTCTTCAGAAATTTGCAATAGAGCAGACACTTGAACAGTAAATATGATGTTAATTTTGCTGTTCTAATAAAGGATGGTCTGAATTCTTGCGAAGCAGCCTGCAGCCCACCTGGTTCCAGAGCCACAGGCAACAAAGCACTGAAGATAAATAAGAACTTCTGGAGCTAGAGAGGCTTCCCAGCCATAACTCATCTAATTCAGTGGTGATAAGAGAAATGGTGATGACAGCATTAAGAACACAGATCCAGAAACCCTGCCTATTTTTGCAGCATTTTGTCTGAGCAGGACAAGGCACCTGGTAATAAAGATGGCAACTGTCCCAATCATGCTAGTAGTCTGGTTGTTCCTCTCCCTAGCAGAGATGAGATAGTGACAAATAAAAGGACATTTTCTCCATCCTGAAACTTAACGCAGACTGGTTGGGTAATATCAGTACAGGTATGTATGGAAAACTAGAGAAGAATTACTACTAAAAGTATTAAAACATTTGCTTGCCTTAATTTGTGTCTTAGTTGAGCAGAGTTCTGCTTTAAGGATGAAATACAGTAATTTGCAAAATGCTGGGCCTGTATTTTCAGTTTGAATTGAATTTGCTTACAGTATCGTTCCACTTAGTGCTCTAATTTGCTTCAATATTCACTGCAGAGATGTATTTCTAGGCTGCTCTTAACTAGAACACTGCCAGAGGTCTGCCTCTGCTGCCATCAATGAGAAGCTTGCTCATGAGTGCAGCTTCCCTCTCAGATAAACGTGAGGAAGGCCTTGAAGTTACTGAGACTGCACAGATGTAACTGAGTGGGGAATTTGCCTAAGTAATGTCTTCATGGTAATCAGGAAACAACCAGAAGTAAAAGAGATGTAATTTCATAAATATGAGCCATGAAATAAACCACAGGCCCAGAAGAAAAGCAGCATGGGACAAAACCCAGAAACTCTGGGACAGATCGTTCTTTATTGTCGATGATTACTGATTTTAATCAAGCTTTACTGATTTACAGGAGTGGGAAGTTTGGGGGAAAAAGGGTAGATTTAATTAGCTTCAAAGGCTAATGACAAACTTGAAGGCTGGTGCTCACAAAGTGTAAGGAATCTTAAAAGCTGTGCCACTCATAGCCGTGTCTTTACAAAAAAACAAATGCTCGGGTTTAATAGGGCGATAGTGCCTGCGCCATTGCCAAGTTCTAATATAATACTTGGCTTTGTCCTTGGTGACGATTTTGTACAGACAGGCATTGCAAACACACAAACAGCTCTCAGTCTTCCTCTCAGCTTTCTGCAGGAAAGGACTACTTCAAATACTGCCACTGTACCAAAATGGATACATGGAGGAAATACAGAGAGGGCTCCCTTCTTCCCACACTCCCCAAGCACTGAGCTCCGCTTGCAAACAGAAATGACCAAGTTCAAGTCTCCATTGCCCCTGCTTTGCACTGCTTCAGCAGCAGCAAGTAGGCAGGAATCCAGCCTGCCAAGCTGTATGGGGATTGCCCCAGCATTAGGGAATCATAATGTGCTTTTACCACCACCTTTTCATTCTAATTTTGGTGTAAGAATCTTAGCCAAGATGCCAAGATAGCTGCTATGGCAATTGCGATCTGCCATGGCAGCATCTCATGGCCCTCAAAACCAAGTGAAGATTAGAAAAGCTGTGCTATTTAGGACAGCTTTCTGTTAACCTGATTTTTTTAAAGGAAATAAAATTTAAAATTTCAGGCTGTCTGTCTGCAATTCCCTCATAACATCAGAACCCATTATCAAGTTCCAACCAAGTCTGAAAGAGCAAAGGAAGTCTCTAAGATTCTACAAATTTAATGGAAAGTGCTGAATGTCTGTGGAAAAAAAAAACTCAAGAGATTCAAACTATCACTCCCAGTATGGAAAGCTCACTTGTGATTCAATCCTTAATGTATTTCAAGAGAAAGAAAAAAGATGGACAAGCAGAAGAGACAGCTCCAAAAGAGTCACAAACATTGTCCTCACCTAGTCCAAGAGACATGGGACAGAGAAAGAGCAGGAGCAGCAGGGAAATATAGGGTAAAAAACTGGAGAATGCAGAGTTCCTTAGTTTTACAGCTCACTTAGCAAGTTACAGTTTAGCTGCACAGGACAACACGGAATAGCAGAGGAGTCGAGGCTGGAAGTGATCTCTGGAGATCATCTAGATCAACACCCTTGGTCAAAGCACAGTCAACTGGAGTGGCTGCTCAAGGCTTTGTCTGGTCTGGATTTGAAGAAATATAAGGAAGGAGACTTTCCAACATCTCTAGGCAGCCAGCGCCAGGCACAACCCACTCTCACAGTGGAGGAGCTTCTTCCTATATTTAAGTGGAACTTCCTATTCACACACAAAGGTCTGATGCGGATTAGTGCCATAGCATGAAAGGGATTACATGTAGATAATGTAACACAAATTATCCTTCCCCTCAGCTCACAAACTAGCCAAGATGTGAAATATGGAAGGAAAAAAATACACTTAAGAGAAAATAATTCTCCAAGGACATCAGTATTAATTTCACAAAGACAAAGCATCTTGTATAAGTAGGAGACAACCATAAAAGTACCTTGTTTTTCAGTTGACCATGACCATCCACTTCAGAAAAAAAAAATCTGACAATACACTTATTTAGATATGGGCTATGTCCTTGAGTATTTCTATCAGCTCTTCTAGCAGTACACAAGAACCTATTTAAATAGGGCCTAAACAATTAAGGGTCTCAGCTTTGGAACTGTAACATCTCCAAAAGTTTTCTGAAAATACCTTCCTAGAGCCTTAATTTTCTCTAAAAAATTGCAGCTGTAGAAAGAACCAAATATCTGTCTAGTAGCCCCTAAATTAGGATGACAATCCTTGGATCAGTTTCTATTTTGAAGAGGCAAGGTAACGCCAAAGTTTAAAACAAAGATAAACAAACAAAACCCCAAAAGCAACCAAAAGAAAAACCAACCAACCAAAAAAAAACCCCACAAAATTGCAAACCAAAAAACAGATTATGAGGACTTCAAAAAGAAAACCATAGACCAAACCTGTACCTGCTGCCAGCAGGTTTTCTCAACATGACAGCCAAGCTACCCATCATTTAAAATCTGAAAATACAATGAGAGCTTTGTAATAGTGTACTGGGAGAGACTGAGAGATTCCAGTATGGTAAAAATCTTAAAGAGTCAAATCCATTCCTTAATCTTAGGGACAGGTCACACTTATTAAAAGGAATACACACAATCACTGAATGAAACTCATGCAGGGCAAATGGCTGGCATGATAACCCTCTGCTGGCAAACAGTCAGCAAAAGACATCAGAAAATTTTTAGCATCCCACACAGAACATTTAATGCCACAAAGATTTGGGATATGAAGTCCTATTTTCCCACTTAAACTCGTGCTTTAATGCAAATGCAGTAAAACATTAGTCGTAGCAAAGCCTTACGCTAGATGAGTCAAGACTTCATCAGAGCAGGACTTTTTTTTTTTTTTAATAGAATTTTTAAGAAGGAAATTGTACATCTCCAGCTCATGTTTAGCTGCAAATATGTTCTTGAAGGCCCTTCTTCCTCATAAATTATATTCCTGTAAGGCAGATGAGCCAACACGATGAACCTGGGCTTTGGTGTGCCTCATCCTGGACCAAAGCAACAAAAGAATCACCTTTCCAATAGGAGTATCTGTGTAGAAATCCCATGTCTACACTGTTAGTCACACATAAAATAATTAAGAAAAAGAATGAAAAAAGATAAAGAGCCAAGCAATTTCATCAACATTCCGTGCTGGGTCAGTATGAAAACCTGCTACATTTTCATTTGAAGCTGCTGTTCCACTTTGGCAGACTGACATTTAATGGTTCTAAGAGTAGGCTTTAGACAAACAGTAAAAAAATAACATATTTTTGGTCCAGTCCAGTTTGCTTCTTCCAGAAACCAGCTCCTCCATTACTTCTGCTGCAGTCAATAATTAAATACAAGGGGAGTCAGTTTATGGCATTTAAAGCTGAACACACAGAGGAATGACACTGCAAAAACAGAATGTGTTAATACATAGGCAATGTAGACATTGAAAAATATATACATTACCACACCAATTTGTTTTCTCCCACATTAAGCATATAGTGCAAAAGACAGCAAATCAAAATTGCAAAAGCCTCAGGATATAAAGGCAGCATGTTGTTTTGTAAGTAGAAGCAGAGAGCCAGAAGAGCACTTACTAAATGGATGCTTGAAAACAGTTTCCCTTTTAAAAAATAAAAAAATAAAAAAAAAGAAAAATTAAATGTAAGTCCTTCACTGGAAATATTATCATGGCCATAATTCCCACATAGTGTTGGAACATTAAAACGAGAAAGAAAAATAGATAGTACTTGCACCCCACCCCAAGCCACCTGATGATGATTTCTCTCCTCAATACTCCCCTGCATCCTGCATTAACCCACCTGCTGTCAGTTGATTCCCAAATCTCAGTACAAAGTTTTCACCAGCAATAATCTCCTTTTGTCAGCAGCTGGCAAGTTACCTATTTTCTTCCAAATTCCTTAATTATCAAATCACTGATTATCAAATCACTGGGTGGATTATTAGCTAAAAAACTGAAAAGCAGCCTGTTATCTGTGGCGAGCTACACAAAGTATGGTCCCTTCCAGTCTAACCTTACCCCATCCCACATCAAAAATGCCTACGTGAAAAAAAAAAAAATTTAAAAGTATTCCTTGTCCTTCCGAGCAGGCAATAACCTTTAACAAGGAAGCTAAAGTAATACAACAAAAGCCTAAAAGCCAGAAACTGCTTGGCACACCCATGGGGTGCAAAACAGTAAGCTTGGCCATTAGTAGTCCATGAGAGAGTTATTTAGGGCAGTTTTAGGGCTACTTTATATCATAGGGCCTGATATGTCTCTGTGGCCTTCAGGAAATAATAAAATCATTTCCTCAAAACAAAACCAAGAGCACTAACAATTCAAGGAAAGTGTCCTACTCTACCAACTCCAGCACCAAGGACGCATCAGCCACCTGCACCAGCCTGAAGGTTACTCTGCCCTCCAGGAAGGCAAAAGCACCACTGGCAAGAGAATGTACCTGAATCTGCTCTAACATACACCATCATTTACCTTCTTTGTCCATACTGCTTTCTGTCCTAAGTCTCATGACACACTTGCATTTAATAGCCTTTAAAAAGTTTATCCCAAGGTCATTGCAAAAGGAAGAGTGCATTCCTGTTTATGCAGTCCACAGGACAACGGCACCCTGACAGGCATCTCTGCCACAAATTACACATCCAAGAACAAAACGCTTGCAGCTACATCAATAGCCAGTAATGCACTTCTATGAAAAGAATCAAAACAAATTCTGCTGTTCTACCTAAACTTCCCTCAAACCCAACTCAACATTGCTATGAAGTCATAGAAAAAAATCTTCTGGGTAATTTTTTTAGTGTGGTTTTTAAAATATTTTTATTAGTAATGTTTCTAGGCTGTAAACATCATAATATCATTAAAAATTATATTCCTAAAGTTAAATGTATAATAAATAAAATGAAACTGGATGAACAATATTACTATGCTCTAGAAGTAGGCATTTTAAATCAAATTTAATTTGGTCACGCTTGTGTACCTTTTAAAAAGACTTTCTGGAAAACTTACATCTACCAAGCATGGATTCTCATAGGAATCATGTCCAAACTGTCCAGGAAAACTGAATTTTTGGTTTGAACTTGCAAACATCTGTATTGGAAGTGCGTGCACAATGATCCAAGCAGAATGCAATTCTCTTATGCAATATACCAAACAGACTACATTCAAGAGTACAGTTCAAATCTTTGAATACTGCATAAGTGCAACCAATCCATAAGTGAGGTAAAGGCAGTTGGGGAAAGGAGATATAAATAGATGTTTGCCAGAAAATCTGAAACAAATAAGGATTTAAAGGAAATCACTCTGCATTTACAGACACTGCAGATGAAGATGGTTCAAGTTCATTAAGAACACTATTTACAACAAATTATTCATGTTATTCTACAGATCATTATGGCTGTTTTGTAGAAAAACATAATGTTTATGCATGAACTGGAAATGAAACAATCTCCTCATATTCCATAAGCAAAATGAACAGCATTATTGACTAGGATTGCGAAACATCTTGGGCTTGCTTAAAAAAACCCAGAAAATTTCTTTGGGATATTTCTTAATAGGACAATCCACAACAAACAAAAAAAATCCACCCTCACCTATTTATCCCAGACTTGATGATCCTTCTACTGAAGCCAGCTCAACTTAAAATATGGACTGACTTCACAAGGGCAAATTACAGCATCTTAGCATTTGAAGAGGACCACTACATGAGCACTCATTTTTGTCTTTGCCTTCACTGTGCCTTCATGGAAATCGACATCTAGGCTTCCACTTTGTCTTATTATGACTGTTCCCCTGTGTGCATAGCACAGTCCTCATGAAATGTCTTTTACTTCAGAAGGTATCACTTCCAAACTTCTCATTTCCTTTCAATATTTTTCTGAAAGCTGGAATTCTTCCACTACCTACATTTGTTCTGTATTACCTACCTGCTAATTTTTTAGGTGTGTATCAAATTTATTATTGTTAACGCAATTAATTCTCTAAAGCACACAATATAAAAGACTTTCCAAGATGTAATGCATTGAGTAAACTTATGGTATACTGAAAAACATTGCAATTCTGGAGAATCCAAAACATACACTGGCTGCTCCACCTAGTTTACAAAAGAAATTGTAAAAACTCACCTAAAACACTACACTTGGTCTTCTCATAGAATCACAGATTTTCTAGAGATTAAAAGAATTCCTCTCAAGAGGTAAATTTTAACAAGACACGTTTTTCCTTTCTTCAACCTCTCTCCTCGCCCTAATGCAGTCCTCCTCACCGTGGCAGAACAAAATGACATTAGAACAGCGACAAAAAGTAGAAAAGTGCTTGAACAGTGCAAGAACCCTATTTGTGAAATCAGTGCTTCCATAGTTCCTGCTGGCATCTGAAATGTAAGTATATAGTCATAGAGTCCCACTCATTTGACGGTATCCAAATTTTAACAACCCTTGGGTGAGAAAGCTTACTGTGCTTTACAAAGAAAAGCAATAATTCAGAGCTTGCTGCTGTTTCCACAAGTTCATAATAATTGTGCTGCTGATACTGAGGTAAAAGACTAATGGCATGCCCCTACAAAGTTTTCAGAAGGATGGAAGTTAAAAATAATTTTCACTGCATTTAGCAAACAGGAATTTGCTAACTCAAACAATTAAAAAAAAAAAAAAANNAAAAAAAAAAAAAAAGAGTGGAAGTCATAAAAGGGATAGCTGAACTTTCCAGTTCACACAAGTAGCAGGGTAATACTAGTTTACTTCAGTCAGTAAAGCAGGCAAACAGTACTTCTGAAAAGTCAAATGTATATAAAGTTAAGAAAGACCAAATCTCTCAAAACTCACAACCATTACTTGATAATTCATTAAATGTGTGTCACTATGACATAAGCATTCTTGGGGAAATTTCATTCTTATGATCTCTATGACTTACAGTATTGCTTGCAGTACTTATTTCTGTGATTACAAATTCAACATTTAAGTCTTCACAGACTATCATGAGGAAGAGTATGGGTTCATACTGCTTTGAAAGAAACTTTCATAAGGAAAGAAAAATATACGTATGAAAATATTATTAGGATATATACTGGTTTGTTCTTTGCTTGTGTGTTTAAAAATGCCATGAGGAAAACTACAATGATTTACACCTCTTTCAATGATATATTCATCTAGACAGCTAAATGGAAGAAAGCTGTACTCCTTAGATTCTCTCTAGATCTAATATGCTGAGTTAGAAAAAAAAATTATAGCAGTATGAATGAAGAGCATATACTTTGTTTAGCCTACTTACCTAAGAAAACCAGGCTTCTGAGACCACATTGACTACCCAACCTTCCTTGAATAGAGCTGAAGTTTTCAACGAAATTTGACAGAGACAAATGAAAAAAATTAACAAATTTCAGTTTGTGCCAGTATCGTGGAAACAGATGGTTAAGGCTGTAAAGAAATGTCCTGTTTAAGCTCTCACTGAATAAAAGGCTATTAAATTCACTAAGACCCAAATTTAGTGATTTCTGTTCTTACATAACCCAACAGCACACTGCTGAACACCTCGCTCATGGCTCATATATAATTAACATGTTATACACCAAAATAGCTGTAAGCTATATGGGATGCAATGCACAAAAGGGAACCTGTACACTTTTTGTGAAGGTCAAAGTGCTGTGAGTTTCAAGCATGACTTTTTGTACCGGACTTAAAACAGAATAAAAGGCACATAACAAAATGGATAAGCAACATTAAACTTCCCATGAAGTTTATCTCAATGTGAATAGAGTAAGTCCCACTCAGAACCAATGCCTTATTGCTTCTAGACAAATCAGCATTTTAGAAATTTCAGCCAGGCATTGAATTGGTGCTACAGCAAACAATGATGCCGAAGCCTATACAGTGACTGTCAAATGAAAACACAAGAAAACCCTCCAAAATGCTGAAGGCCTTCACAAGAAATACTTCAGTTCCTCATCTTTGCACTCATTAATAAATATTCACTACAGTCAGTTTGAATTACTGTTAAGAGTTTCAAGGGTGAAACAGGGGTTAGTAAGGCCAAAAGAAACACAAGAACAGAGATAACTGTGGAATTCTAAAAAAAAAATCCAGAGTAAGGAATACACAAAAAGCCGGCTTCATGTAAAACTACTGGCACATGAAGAAAACCTATACCTAAACCTATCATGATGGGGTGTGACTGGGGTTTCTCAAGGCACACTGTTTCTATGTGTGTTACTGTAAAAAGACACACATCCTTTGCTCACTACTGTTAATTACAATGAAAACCTCCCATAATTAACCGTAAAAGAATGTACCAATGGAACAGAGATAAAGCAACCTTTCCCCACACACCCATATATACACACAGCAGTGATTTTTCTACACTGGCAGTTCTGCAAAGAATTTTTTGAGTACAACAATCAAGATTCTGATGCTACTCATATTCTTGCAAGATCATTTACATAGAGATTCCATAAGCTATTCCGCCAGATGACGTCAAGAAGAGGTGCACTAAATTCAACCTATTACAAAAGCAAACCATCTTGCTACGGTACTCAAATGATATGTTAAATTCATATGTGGCATTACTAAAAATAATCTTTGTCCTTCCATCATTCCCACTAGTAGCAAAGATCTAAGCCCAACCATTTTTCAGCACTGCCCCACGTAGTCCCCTTCCAACTTCTCTGCCTGAGAGGCCCTAATCCTCTCTTTGTGCCATCGGTCACCCTCAGGAAGCATGACGCACCAACCCACAAGGCTGCTCAGGACAAATTTTGCATATCTGATCAATCAATACTTTCAGCTGTTACCCACCAATTTGAACAGAAGGCTTTCCCCTGTCAGTTTTGCCCACCCACAGCCAGAAGTCACCAGGTGCCACTAATGTCCCAGATACCACAACCAGACCTCTCTGCAGGGACCAGTAGGTTGCTGCTGGCAAACACTTCTTTTCAGCTTTTAAGGTGGCAATCAGCATGAACTTCACAGAGAAAAAGCCAAAGAGAGTTCTACCTACCATTACATTCTCCCTCCATGGCACCCTCTCTAAGTCTGCTCTGAACTATGAATGAACCCTCACTCCTCCCCAAAACCCCTTCTTCCGATGTCAGTAAAAGCAGGTAACAGTGATTAATATCACTGGAGTATAACTCCAACGTATTTGGGAGCAAAGCTTGACCTGCCTACCTGAAATAACATTACAGAGTCAATAATTTTTTATTCCAAATAAAAGCGGTGGATATGAAGACCACTGAAAAATGGACAGGACTTTGCAACACAACTTACACTTTCTTTCTATTCATCATTTCATTTTGCCAGATTTTTTTTCTCATTCTTCCTCAGCCCCTTAGAAAAAAAAAATTCCAAGACATTACCTCCTAATCTCCCAAGCTTCAAAGTCAAGCTTTAAACAAATTATTACCATCACAACTTCCTTCATCTGTAAGCCATTGCAACCTAGATGCCAAGATCCACAATATACTATGGTGAATCAGGCCCTCTTACTGCACTGCTTGTCCTCTCTCTAAAATGCTGCAGGTTGCCTGCTTATCCTCCAAAACAAGCAGGATGAGGATGAGCTACATGCCACACACTGGTTATGCCATTCTGCATGCCCCTAAATGTGATTAGCACAGAAAATGCGAGAAGACCAGAAGGCATCTTTCCATATTTAGCCATGTATGTTTAATACTGAGTTAGATTTCACCTCAGTGCATTATTCCATTAATCAAGGGCGGGTATAACAAGAGAGACACACACTGACATCAGCTACTTTCAAGATCCCTCTTCCTCCTTCCCCCACCTCCAGCTTCTATGACACCATGTATTGTGCGTTTCATGTGCATTCATGCATGCAAACAGCAGAGACTTATCTATCTATAAAGATCAGTTATATGGCAAAACTGCAAAAGGAAACTTTCACCCTTGTCCAGCTGGTTGAATAACTGCAGAGGCCAACAGTAGCAAGCCTCTAAATACATCCTGTTCTTCTCTCTCCACCCCCACATCTCTAATCACTTAGGAGGAAGATAGGAAGATTAGCAGAGAGGAAAAAAACATAACCAAAGCTGCAGATAACCCTTTAGGACCACAACATCAGGCTATAAGAACATGGAGCAAAAGGTTAACGCAGCCGTATTTTCAGGAATCTCAGGCACAATTGCATTTAAAGGGGAGGGAGGGGTACTGAGAAGGTGAGAGAGAGAGAAAAAGGAAATGGTGATGAAGACAAAAATGAATTTGTCATCTACAGCTAGCTCTTTGATCACCTGGAGTATTCAGGAAAGGATTATCAGCAGAAATAGGGCAGCTTTATTAACAATACACCACAATTTTTCTTGTAGGATATTTTCATTACCATCATCAGAACAGATTTCAGTAAGAACACAGCTGCAGAAGACTCACTGAGCTATGCAAAGGATAAAGGTGGTAACCAAAACAGTGACAGAGAACTACCTTTAGCAGCTGATATACTGAAGAGATTTGGAAAAAAGAAAAAAAGAAATACAAATAAAAGTCACTTCCACTAGAAGATAATGTCATCTTCATCCATGTCTCTGAACGGTTGCTATGGGGTTGTGAAGAGGAGGGGAAGGATGGGGGGGAGGTTATAATCAATCATCTCAGAAGAGCATTGCTCCTTACAGAGAAAGATCTGGATTTTGACTGTGTCCCCAAGAAAATTGCGGACTGCAGAGCTGCTGCCACGCAGGGCAGTGAGGAAGCAGGCAGAGCAGAGGCAGCAGCTGGGGATGGAAACGCCTATTAAATCCTTTAGACAACAGATGGGCAAAGCTCGGCTGGGTTATAAAAAAAAATACACCACAATGCATCATGTTTTATTGTCCCACCATAATGAACAACACTTAACACCCACATGCCCAAAGAAGCCCCCCCCTAAGGCTGATCTTACCCCCTCCCTACATTATAACCTCAAGTCTCAATCCACTTTTGGGGGGATCCCAACCCAATGAATTTGCCAGATGTCATTGCTTATTGCACCTGTTACTAAAAATAAAAAAAAAAATTAAGAAGGAAGGCATTTGGGCTTCTTTTTAAGGGTTTTTCTTCCAATTAATACTCCCCTGCCCTTGAAGTGAATATGCTACCCAAGCAAGCAACAGTAAGTCCAGATCTTGAACGCATTTAGGGGATCTAATTATGTCATGTAGGGCAGAAGCACCTGCTCTCTGCTAATTCCCTACACTCGCTTTCCTCTTTTTAATATTTCTTACCATTGTTCCATTCAGGAAAATCTGCTGGGGGCGAGTTTCATAAACAAGCTTTAAGCAAAATAATTAAATAACCTCCCTTCCCCCCTCCCAACCCCTCCTACAAAAACACAGCATAACCAGAATGAATTCTGCTACCCATCCTCTATTTTTCTTTTATTTCAGACCCTACCCACAAAAACCACCAGCCCATCCATCCATATTTGCTAAATACCCACAGCAGTCAGTGCCAGAGACATGCTGTACATATTTCCACCCCCCCCCCCNTTTCCACCCCCCCCCCCAACTGCACCTTAAGGACTACACCCTTTTCAATCATGATGTCATGAAATACTGCTGGTGACTCCCCCACTACCACCACCACCACCTCCTCGGTACTACAGGCTGTGAACCTTTAATTTCAATATAATTTGATTAAAAAGAAAAATGCTCCTAAGTAGGGCAGTGAAGAAACGGATGTGAAAATTCACCACCAGCAGATCATCTATTTTTTCCCCTGCATGCACTCTGGCTGTCATCAGAACAACACCCATTAGCAGGAGTAATGAACATAAAGCATCCTCGGCTTTTTTTCTTTTTCTTTTCTTTTTTAAAAAAAGGAGAAAAGAAAAAAAGGAAGAAAAGAAAGAATTAAAATGGAAACTAAAAATAAATAAAGGCCAAAATCCCCTATGAATATTATCTTCAGTGAAACAGCAAATGGGAAAACCTGAACCCTCGAACACCCCATCCCCGACACCTCACTGGCTGCTACAGCACCTTCCCTCTAGCATCGGTGCTGCTGCAAAAGAACCAACCTGTCTGTCCTTTTCCTAGGGTTTTCTCCAAACGATAGGGTCCAACATATTGTGCATGTTGAGCTCCGCTGCCTTCTTTCCCTGTTGATGTCATTTCTACCTGGATCTGTAATTCTGCAATGTGTATGTGCTGATGAGCTGGAATTTCTCTCTCTGCAGCTCTTTAAATTCCCACTTTGCAGCTGTGCGAGCAAAGCACTCTTTTTCTTTGCTTTAGTCCCCTTGGTTGCAGATTTTCGTCTTCCTCCTCTTTCTTTCCTCTCTCACGTGCTTGTTTTCTCGCTGGGTCTGCTTGGGACGCTGAAAGACGAAGGAGTTATTTTAGTGTTCAAAGGGGGGGATCTACGATCCAAGCCCGAGGAGCATGATGCTGGTGATCCGAGCTCCGCACGCCTTGTTCTCTCTAGGAGCTGTTCAAGGGAGAGCCAGAGCTGGAGCAGCGGAAGAGCCGGGGCCCGCAGCTGTGAATGACATTCAAAGCAGCCAATCCCCTCGGCTCCCACCTTCTTCTCCCCTCCTCCTTCCACTACCTTTTCTTTTCCATCAGCAGCAGTTGCTGCCTCTGCCTGCTACAGAGCATCATGACCAATGGCAGCAGCAAACACCTAAGTTCATCAGCCTATTGATAAGGCACAATTAAATATAATTTAATGTGTATATTCATTTAAGACCCAAACATGCACTTCTTTTTTTTTTTTTTTTTCAA
>VZDJ01007753.1:6324056-6401086 GCA_008694505.1 Cyanoderma ruficeps
GGGGGGGGACGCTGGGGGAGAGAAGAGAAAAATAACAGGGACAATCCTGTAAGTAACCAATGGACTCAGTGACAGACCTGCTTTTGAAATAGGAACAAAAAAACTTTGGCTTCTTAGACGAGGCGATCAAAAACTGAATGGCCACTCTCTTAATTAAAATTGCAACCAAAAATCCAGGGATTAGGTCTTAATAGGAACAGATTGCTTGATCCACAGGCACCATACTAGCAGAGCAAGAAAACTTTCACTGTTTTGGTCCAAGTAAGGCTGTGTTTAACCTTCAGAGATTAGGGAGCTGGACAATAGAAGGGATTCTGCAGAGATACTTCAAGTTCAGCAGAAGCCTATGTACTTTCTGGATTCAGGACCATACAACAGTTTCAGTCTCCAGGGATATCAGGCTGAAGCTGTTCCCACACACAGGTTCCATTTTTGTCTCCTCTTCCCTACTTCAGACAGAAAACCGGTCAAGATATTGCTATTCAAATTCCAACTGAGATACAGATAGAGCAAGAATTCTCAAGTCAGGGAAGGCAGCCTTGACAACCTGTAAAGAGAGAGAGGAAAGAGAAGGCAAAACTTTTACAAGCCTTATCATTATCTGGTGCTCATTGAAAGAAGATTATTACACGTTTGTTTATTTGGGGTTTTTTTTGAAGAGGGAAATTTACCTTTTTTTAATATCTATATCCAGAAACAACAGATGCTCTTGTAACTTGGAATAAAAATAGAAACTGGCTGTCTACCTGTACCACAGACAACATGACTATCCAACAGGTTGCAGAGGAGTCAGTAAGAAGAGGAGGTGGGAGGAAATCAGGCCAGTAGACTGAAACCTTAAACAATTCCTGGATTTCTTCAGGAAACAAACCCCTAACACTTGCTTTGGAATGAAACCAACCCTGCTTTGCCCATTATGGTTCACCTTTACTCACTTCCAGGCTGTGTCAGCACAGCTACCTGTAAGCACAACTCCAAAACACCATCCCCATTCCTCAGCTTCCCCCTCCGCACTGCACCCTGTGTGATCACCCACCAAGACTCCTTCCCTACCAATTACTTGTTCTGTGTCTTTCCAATGGCAACCTCTGCCCCCTGCAACTCTACAGGTGTTTACTTTGCCCTTACTACCCAACTCAACTCCAAATTGCCATTTCTCCAAGCTCCCCAGACGTTTCCTTGCTCATTGTTCTCCCACCACATCTCTGCTCCCCTTTCACCCTCATCACCTCACGCATTCTCCCCTCAGAGCACCTGTGCATCACCTCATGCACCTGAGCTCGCAGCCCCTCACCAGGGAGAGAGGGAAGAAAGCTGGGGAAAACACCACCAACAACCAGGGGGGCACGTCCCCATGCTGTGTCCACTCCCCTCTGCCCTGCAGCTCCTGGCAGAGACAGCGGATCAGAGGAAGGGGCCAGAGAGGAGACACTGCTGGCAGCCACAGCAACACGGCGCCTTTTCCCACCCAAAGCAGTGAGGGAGGTCTCGGGGCCCGGAGGGCAAGGTGCCACTTTGTGGAGCATCCCTGTGGAGAGCCGAAGGGTAAATGGGCTAATGGGAGGCTGACAGGCCTACAAGACCTGTCCCATGGCCAAGGGGTGAGGCACCACCTGCCCTTGGTACTAACCAAACCTGCCCCAGGTATGGCGCAGGACTCGGACCTTGCGCCACCGACAGACGTAAGGGCTCAAACACCCAACCACAAGGCCCAGAGGCATCAGGATGGATTCAGCAGGGCAGTCTGGTCCATCTTGCAACCCAGTTGAAAAAAATGCTCTGAAACTTGAGGCACACACCGCATCCCTCAGAAGATCTCCTGTCCCTGTAGCTTACAAGCCATGATGGGACCGTTCCAGGTGAGGCACCATGGTGGGAGAAGCTTTCTCCCTGATGGGCTCTTGGCTACAGAAAACAAATGTTGGGGGCAATCGAAATGTGTCATGGTTTCACTCCTCTCTAAATGTCTGCACCACACACTGTCAAAAAGTGCCCACAGACAGTAAGTGACAATGGTGAATTATGGTAATATGTGCATAGCTTTCAGAAAAAGGAAAATAGAGAGTTTTTGTATAAATTAACAAAGTATCCACACCACCATATTAATAATGCAGGGGGTGAATATCAGCATAGATCAAATCTTTTTTAATTCCTTAATTCAAAAGATTTAATTCAAAATCTATTTTTAATTCCTTAAATATCTTAAAAGATATTTAATACAAGATGATGATGTCTGTATGTAGATGAACCATATGTGGGTCATGTTATTAATAGAAAGATGAGAACTCAGACAACATTGTCCATCCAAATCCAAACTTGTGTATTTCACATTTGTTTCTATTGGGCATTGAGGAAAGTGGGTTAAGAGACATGGATGTTACAAATACCCACCTTCTGCCACAAAATATGTGTCAGTGTCATGGCTGAAATAAGGTCAGAAACTTAGTGAAGTTGATATGATCCTGACTGGAAGATAAAACAAAACAACACAAGCAAACACACACATGCATGCACCACCCACCCCCCACCCTCCCAATAATTCCCATATCTTTTTGGTCTTATTTAGTTATGGTTTTTTCATTCAGTTGAAATGTCCTTCTGTATAGACTATTGCAACAATTTCAACCTCTTGTCCTAAACTCTTTTTGAAAAAATGCTTGGACATTCCTTGATTACTGAATAATCAAATGCTTTGGGGTTTCTTGTTGTTGTTGGGTTTTGTTTGGTTGGTTTTTTTAAATTTTATTTATTTGCTCATATGGAGCGAAATCCCATTTATCTGTACCCCTTTGATCTGAAACTCAGTCCTTTGAATCTAGGTTATGTCCCCCTGGTGTGAATTACTTATACAATAACTCCCTCAATTATTTGAAGCCCTGTTTATCCAAATGTTTTGATGTTCCAAAAGTATTTTGAATAAACAGGACTCTGCTGTCATTGGATATATCAGATATCTTTGGGGATGCATATGGGATGATTTCCCCTGACCTTATTCTGTATAATCTCATGCTTAAATGAACAAGCAGTGTAAACTTAAGCGTATAGTTGGCATATTGGCATAATCTTTGGTTCTTGCACTCTTTTCTCCATTATTTTTCTTTTGTTATTCTCATTTAAAGACTAAATTCCGCTCAGGAAGGACTCAACGCTGATCCCAGCAGAAATTTTGCTTGAGTATGAAGTGAACAAAATAGAAATGATTTAGAATTTTGCAAAGTTTTATCATACTTCTGAAAAAAAAACAGAGCAAAGGTTTTGCATGTTTTTTGCATTTTTTACCCACTCCCATTGCCACTAGCTTGTGTCTAATGAAAGTCTTCATGATCATTTGTTTTCTTAGATGCTTGTCATTGCCTTTCCTCTTATTCCCATGAAAATCTTAAGGGTCAGGATGGATCATGAGATGATAAAAAAAGCTACAGGAAAAAAACAGGTCCATGAGGAAGACTTGTTTTAATGTTTTTCACTTGACCGGTTGAATATATGTATGAAGTTGTACTGAAAAAAAAGGATGTGTAAGGCTTCCAAGAAAAGACACCAATAATTGTTGTGTAATTAGCATGGAATAATAAATCAATAGTCTTCTTGTGGTAAGAAGAATTCAGATAAGCTAGGACTTTGTTTCCAATTAAAATAACCTAAAAGCTAATGGTTATGATAAGGACATACTAAAGTTAAAGAGGACAAAAATATTCAGTATTTGCAGTGTCAGGATCCATTATCACATCCTAAATTGTGTATTCCATCCACATATGTATGGACACATGACACTCCTTTGATAAGCAGTGTAGGGATTTAAATATTTTGACAATTAACTTCACTGTATAGGTATTTCATAAGAAACTGACCCAGGTGTTTGAGGGACATTTAGTCATCAATACTGTTGGCAAACTGATCATACTTTTATTGAGGATAATTATATCAATCTGCAACATCTCCAAACAGATGTTAACAGCCTAAAATTGAAAAATTTTCTCCTCTGCATTTTCCCCTTAGGTATCTACTGTCTTTATAAGAAGCCAAGGAAGACTGCAAGAAAAGAAAGGATTGGATTTCAGTAAGTGGGTGGTGTTTTGAATTCTTAGAACACACACAGAGTTCAGACACTTTTCTTCCTATAGCAAGTGTTGAGGAACTTAATTAGTTAACATCAGTTGCTGGAAGGCAGTGCTTCCACACAGACTCCCACTGTGGCAGCTCCTAAAACTGGTCTATATTGCTCAGCAAAGCCATACGATGACAGTAGTTAGGCAGACCCTTTGGAGATTTTGCTGTTGTTGCCATTATTACTATTGTTAATAGTAATTTAGCTATCATTATTAGGATTCTTGGCATTCTACATATACTAGTACATAATTTTTAATACTCACAGAGAAAAAAAACCCAACTGTTAGCTTATTATCTACATATCATCTTTGTTTCAAGCTGAATTAAGGTATTTTGTTTAATAACAAAATAGATAACTGCTTTCACAGTATCATTTCCTCTGGACCGTGGATTCTCTTTATTCCTTTGGAAATATTACTGTCATTTTCTCAAGCCTGCTGCTGTCGTTACCTGTGCTTCACAGAATTTTAAAACTATTATGAAAGAAAAAGCTATTTCCAGCTTAATATAGCAATGTGAAAACCTCTGTATGAAGAGGTTTTTTTTCCATACACGGAGCTTTGTGTTTCCTAATTATATGAATATGCAGGCACATTCACTTAGGTCACTAAGTGGAGCTGTGACTGGGTCTTGACAGAAATCAAACTTGAAAGCAATCAGACACTTTAGCAGGAGGATGGGTCTGTGGTAACTGGCCTGTCTTTGAGGTACAGGAGACCAAAAGAATTTCTGTCTTCAGTTGTCAGATCAAGTCTCCACCTACCCTAACACTGTATCTCCAGTGGTACCCATAAGTACAAACTGAAGGAGGAATAAGTCCCTGGCAAGTGTATGTGATTCTTGCCTCCAGTACTCTCTCAGGATCCAATTGTTTTCAGCTCAGGGACTTTCTGAGCCAGATGTTTCTGTGTGTGCCGTACTCCTCAACAGAGGTTTTTTTTCCGTGAGCTTGTTTTTGTCTTCCCTTAAAAACTTGACACCATGACAGATGGCCAGATATCTCTTCAGATTATGTGCATGCTTCTCAGAAGACAGTGAATCCTTGAGACAAGTGGCATCCATTGATCAATGCTCAAGAACCCCAAAAAGGAAAGAGATAAAATTATGCGTGAGGCACCATTCTTGAAATCCTGCAGCTGTACAGAGCAATTCCAGCTGCAAGGTGACTGTGCAGGAAGCCTAGAAACAGTAGAGCTGAGAGTTCAGAGCAGTTGGTGTTTGAGATGTAGAAAATAGGTATGTGAAAACTGAAGCACAATTTCTGACTGTGTTTTTTTCCTGGTTTTAGAACAATTCCATCTATTCAATTTTTGCCACAAAATGCATGTGCACCCTGATCTTTATGATGATATCATATAGAAGGGACTGTAAGGTACATATTAGCAGCTATCATGGATGTTTTATGGGCACTTTAACAATATCCACAGAAGCTGTATGATGTCAAATACACTGAATAAAGCAAATTCTCTAGATTTTACCACAGGTGATTCAGTGAAACATTCAGTTGACATCCTAGAATATTCCTGCAATCCTCTGCTGTGATTTCAAGTAGGCTGAAAAGTATTGATCAGGATGAACAAGGAAAAATATTCATTGTCTAGACCACAGAGTCAGTCTGCCCAGTAGCTGCCACCTGGGTCCTAAACCTCTCAGTTGCTGGCACTTGCTCAAACCAGTGAGCCCAATACACCCCCTCCCCACTCCCTCCCCTGCACTCTTGTTGGTAGAGATTCAGGGGTGCTCTCACACCAGGGGCTGGTCCTTAGAGACCCCCTCACCCCACTTGCTCCCAGATCATTTCTGTACTCGCCATCTGTTTCGGCTTCATCTGTGCTAGGGATCACACCCACTCACACACCCACGCATGATCAGTCACTGCACCACAGACACACAGGCCCTCCAGCCTGTGGTCTGCCTCCAGCTACTGGGTTCACAGCCCCATACACATGTGTGCAAAGATGTGAGAAATGGATTTGTAGAGGATTCTCAAAGCCTGACTGAGAGCTCATATAGTCTCATACATCTGTATGCAAACTCTGAGATAAGGTGTGCTGACTTAGAAGGCCATGGAATAGAGAAGACATTGTTGACAGAGAAATTGAACTGGAAACAAGTTTCAAATGATGGCCTTGCAAACAGACCAGATATTTTTCCAACACACACAGACACTCCTCACCCAGCAAAGAATTAAAAAATACTAAGAACATAGGTCAGACTGCACTGATCAGGCACAGACCATAACCAGACAGGTATTAAGACTAGCCAAGTGTGTTAACTCAGCTTATTATTTGCTTACCCCTCTATTTTCTCACTCCTGTCCCTCCCCAAGTGACCTAACCAACCCCCTTTTCCCCACATTTGTCTCCACCTGTAAACATCCTGTAATTGATCCTGTGCAATCTAGAACTGCTTTTCCCTTACATCCCATAACGTGTCCCAGTCCTCAGCAGTGAGTCCCTAAGTCTGAAAGCTGACTGGAGAGTGCTTAGCTTGTGTTCCTGCCTGCCCTTGTGCCTCTGTGCTCATCCAGATGTGCTGATGGCCCCTGGCCTGGGAATGGGTCAGCAGGGTCTTATTCAGGCACCTCACTCCTCTACTTGTCTCTCTGATTGCCTTTATGGGATTTTGTCACATGATTATTTTATATATTATGCTGTTGGATAACTTGTCTCCTAACTACATGAGGCACTTGGTTTCTTGGTTGCAATAGCCTGCCATTCCTTCTGCAGGGAGAATGATAGATATGACCCTCAGACAGGAATGGTCATCTGGAGTTGTGCTGTGTCCCTTGGAAGATAAGGCATACCTGGCATTTGACACAGAGTGGGAAATAACAAAGTTCAGAGATTTGTAGTGATTTAGCCCCCACTGGGAATTTAAGAGGAGGACATCCAGCCTTAGTTCTCACAAAAGCCTGGAAGGAAATGTAAAAGGCAGGCCAGCAATGATGGCAATGGCAAAATGGTAAAGGATCCCTCACTCCAAAAAGAAAGACACTATCCACTATCCCAGCTTATTTGGTAAAAGATGAGCAAAGAGATTGATGAAGTGAAAAAGTAGGACTTTGTTCTTTGCATTCACATCAGTCTCACAGAAAACAAAAGGCATTACTTGAAAACAATCAAAAAGAGTGCCAAGATAAGCAGTAGGCAAATAGAACAAAGGAACCAAGAACCTGAGGCCACTATGCACCAGTGAGCAGAAATGATCTATTCATCAAATTGCTACATATAACAGTGGCAAGTGCAAAAGATAAGCTTTTAAGGAAGACAGATCACATGAGGTTGTTGCTAACTTAGGACAGAAGTTGGAATGAAGGCTGCAAGGCAGGTGTAGGTTCGCAACAGCCAATATTCCTGACAGCAGAATCAAGGATAAAGCACTGGGAAGGTTTATCTGATCTGATGAAAGAAGGTGAAGAACTGAAGAACAATTTAAGGGGTCAAAGGATGTTGTTCATCAAAGGAAAAGGAGCTACAGGATTTTTTCCTCTGCCAGTTGCATAGGCAGGAAGGGAGAGGCCATTCTGAAGATTTGCATGCTGAACTGCAGAAAATGGTTGCTTATACTGGGAAAAATAGTGATTTTATATCACAAAAGAAAACCAATATAATTTCCCTTAAGATGTATTTCTTAATTGCACCAATAAATTGTTCATTCAAAAAAAACCCCAAAAAACCAAAAAAACCCAAACAAAAACACCCCAGCAAAAGTAACAAAAGCTATACACTAAAATAGTAACACATCCCTGATTTTCTTCAGAACCTTTCACAGGGGTCAAAACACATTCAGAGTGGGAGCACTGGATACTGTATGCAAGAGTTATTAGATATTAGAAAATGTTAGTAGATACTAGAATAATATTTGGACAATTGAGCTGTGCTAATGCTGCTAAGATAAAAGTACAATTCCTATTCATCAAAAACCGGAATAAAACAGCTCCAAAGTCCATGAGTTATTTAACAGGGCAATCCGGAATAGCGGAGGCTGAAGCACTTTCCCTGCCTCCCCAAAGAGCAAAGAATTGTAGGAGAGTATTTCAGACTCTCTGAAGCCTGTATTTTAATGACCCTTCTCTTTAAAGAAAAAGTAAAGGATATTCTGAAGTTTCCATAGAACCATTCAAGCACCAGAAGGTCACAGTTCTGATTCCATGGGTGATGCAGCTTTTCAGAGAAAATGCCTGTCTGTTGGGAAAGCCTCTAGCAAAATAAAACAATATGCAGATGAAAGTTATGAGGATGACCAAAAGGTGAGCAGCAAAGTGCTTTTTAAATCCCCACCTGCTGGCAATGGAAAAAGCTGAAACAAACTAGCATTGTAATGATGAAATGATTCAGCTGGAACAGGGAGAAAGTGTTACAAACTGGTCGAATAAACAAATCTGGAAAATAGGGTGCTGTCCTGGTATTTGGGTTTTGCTTTTGATTTACTGCATGAACTGCAGGAATCCTTCTGACCAAGAGCTGCCAAACCAGCTGGTGAGTTTATGTGTCAAAGATATTTTCCACTTCACTGGCAGAGGCCCAGTTACAAAAAAGGGTAAATTCTCACTCTCCTAAACATAGGTCCTATTGAGATTAGCTAAAAGCAGGCAGCCCGAAGTTGAGGTGTCTAAGATCCCATTATTGCCATGAGCTTCCTTTTCTTTGTTTCAGTTCTCTTCAGAAAATATTTCCACCTCATCTGCTCTTTATGATACACTTGGCAATCCTTGAGGAGGATTCTTGAATTGTCTGAGATTCCTGAAAAATTGTATCAGAAATGTATTCTTTGCACGTTAGTGTTTTTTTTCCACCTGCCTAGAAATGAGAAAAACAAATACTCCAACAACAAGACTGAAGAATTGTCTTTTTTCGGATGTGTGAATGAATGTTTGCACTGACATTTTCACCAGTTATGCTGAAAAGCTAGGACAGAACTGCTCTGAGGAATGGTCTGTGAACCCCATGGGAGCAGCACACATTAGCATGAGTAACTTCTTCGATTTCCCCCTACCAAGGCAAAAGTTATTCCCTGAGAAAAGCGGTAAATCAGATCACCTGCTCCCTTTTATTTTTTCACTGTGGTTAGTAGGTCACATACACTTAAGGACAGATTGTGGCCTCTGGGCATGGGGTTGCCTGGAGTACAGTACAGCACGTTCTATAAGAGGAGAGTCACAGAAGGCTTTTCTTTTTCCCTCTGCCTCTTCCAACATGATATTTTTACATCTTTCCTCTGTGTCATCCTTTTTTTGAGTGTCCAGAGTTTGAGGAAATCCTAAGAAAATGGCCTCAGTAGATATCACATTGTTTCTTTGAGGGCCTTACAAGAGCAAAATTCCAAATGTCATCTTTACTCTTTATACACCTAAATGCAAGAAAATGTAATTCATTATTAAAATATCAGATAAAAGCCTATGGAATTTCCAGTTTGTCATCATCTTGGCAAATTTCTTTTTTTCCTAGGAATGGCAAATCAGTAAAATTCAAAATGAAAAAATGTATTGTAGAGAAATCCTGAAATCTTGCTTGCTAGATCTACAATGTTTGTTATAGCAAGGCAGAAAAAAGTTCTTCAGGGCTTCTCTCATGACCGGATTTGCATGACACCTGTTGATAAAAGCAAAAAGAATTTTGACTTCAATGTATGCCTTCATGAGCTTATGCACATGGACCCCATTAATGTTGATGACGATTACATGGATGCACTTGATGAGCCAGTAGACCTTTGTTAAGTTAAAAGTCAAGTTAAAAGTGTCTGCAGGAAAAGAGAAGCAAAACAATAGTGTCTGTACAATGTCTTTTTCCCCAATGCTCCAAAAGATATTTTTAAATGTTCAGCAGTAGTTTTGTGCTTTTGTACTGATGTGAATTTTCAAACCTTGAGTTATTTCATTAGATAATACCACCAGTATTTAAAATGTCAGACTCAAACTGCATTTCCCAGTGTGAATGCTGAATACCAGTGCCTGAAGGAAAGTTTTATGGCATCGATTAACTACAACCGTTTGTAGAGCTGACAAAGAGCTCCGTAAAAGGTTTATTCTGACTTTTAGATGTGAGTATTGTGCATCATTTTTATAACATGCAAGCCAACAATGATGTACTTTGTTACTACAGGTCAGAACAACTTCACCCCAAGAGATAAATCAGAGAAACTGACATTAGCAATCCCAGAACTTGCAAGGCACAGGATAAGAAAGGCCATGGAAGAGATACTTCATTGTGTTTTCAATCGATCTTACTTGCTATTAGGAAAAACAAAATATACCTAAAACGAAGAACACACAACTCACATGGAAAGAAATACTTGTCAAACAGGCTGACCTGGAATAGTAGAAGTAGGCAAAATACATGTAATGAATTTAGATGGGAACAGTGTCATATGTCTCTCAAAAGTCCAAAGAACAGATCCTGAGCAAGTATAAATAGATTTTTTTTTTTAAATGTACCAAATAAACACACATGAGTGGTAGTGAAAGCAAAACCTAGCCTTAATGCTCTTTCCATTCTGGTAGACAATTTTACAAGAGAGAACACATTTTTTTAGAAGGGGAATATGCTGTGCATATGTTGTTCATCTCAGCATTTATAGATTATTAGATTTCATGTTGCAATTTCATGTAGTGGTCCAAACCTGGGAAAGCCTGTCTTTTACAAAGTACTTGTCATACATAAGAATGTGACAATTGCTCTCCCAGTGATGACTCCCCGTAGGTAACCAAGACAGACACGTGGTACAGAGAGATAAAATAATTTACTCGGCATCATTTGAGAGGTCAACACTTAAACAGTTAACAGAAACAAATTTTGGAATCCCAATTCAGCAGAGTCTATACAGCTCTTTTGTTTTTTTTTTTCCACCCTTGCCAAAAGCCATGGAATCTTTGGACACACAAAAGTAAAAAAAACCCCAAACCCTCAACCTAAATACTTTATTCCAAAGTTTAGCTACTTAATATATGTCATGAGATCCATCTGATTACTGATGATGTGAAATCAAGCTATTTTAAAGGAGACAAGTAGAAAGAGTTTTGCCTGAAAAACAGAATCATGAAGAGTTGAAAACCAAAAGGGTCAAGATACTCCCTGCTATAGCAAAAATTATGCTATTGGTGACACAAGCTGAAGATGCTTGTTACTCCTGGATGCCATGGATAAAGTTCAAGGTGGAATAACAGCAACAGAGACATTCAGAGTAAGATAGATGAGAATAAGATATATAAAGACAGGAGAAGATTTAGGTTTATGGACAAATTATTCTGAATCCTACTGTTTGAGAGGTCCTTTTGCATAATGTACTTGTTTATAAGTGGCAGACCTCTGGCTAGTTTTTTCACAGTAAGTCAGCTCTGTGTCAGCCTTAGTCAGATGTTTGAGTACCAAGATCACTCTAAAAAATTTCAACCTCATCTGTAATGATTTGGATAATTACAAGTCAAAACTGTCTTGCCCTCTCAGGCAGAAGTCATGCTGGTAGTTCTGCCAGCATTAGTGACACTATAATGCATTTAAGCTATTCCCAGCAACCCATACAGCTGTGGCAGATAATGTAGCACTTTACCTTTGTGTTCTCTATCGTCCAAGGCAAAACAAATATGCACATGACTGACTTCAAACATGGGGTTTGATGGGTGGCCAATAATCCTTGATCTGACCTATTCGCAGGAATGAAAGATGGTCTGTACAGTGACGGCTGTATAGAGGGCACAACGCACTTCCACTGGCGAGGTCTGTCACCTCCTTCCTTTCCGTACACGAGATTCCCGGCCTGTGCTCACCTTTCCCGGCCTCCCGTCCCGAGGGCTCCGAGTGCAAATGTGCATTAGTGCCCTCTCGTGGGCAGCCTGGCAAAGTCCCTCGACTGAGAGTCCCCCGGGGCAGGGATCCTCATGTCAGCTTGCAGACAGGTGTCGCAGCTAATGCTGTCGAGATCCATCCCAAAAATCCATTTTCCTGACAGAATTGAATCCTGTAAGCATAGGAACAGATCCGTTATGCTCATGTGGGTTCTCCTAACCGGCAGGGGTGGGTTGGGTAGGATGGAGTTACAGGTTATAGCTCTAATGCTAAACCAGGCCACAGATGATGCACTTTGCTTCCATCTGTGGCTCCTCAGAGAATGGAGCAGCTGTGAATGGCTTCTTCAAAATTCTTCTTCGTCTTCTCTGTTGGCTGCTTAGGTATTCACACAGCAGATCCCTATGGATGTATCTAATGATAAATCACTGTCAATCACTCTTCAGCATTGGCAGCAGTCATTTTCTACTATCAGTTCTAACTCCTGTAAGTATTAATATAATATATAGCATGTCATGAATACTGTAAGGGTCTGAAAATAGAAAAAGAGAAGCTCGGAACTTCAGCTAGTGTAAATTAGTATCAGTACCATGGACCTCACGAATTGTGAAATTTGAAGTGAAATCTTATTAAGCTTTCTGTGCCTTTTCCCTCAAAGAAATTCCCCTCTCCAATGAACTTTTGGCTTTCTATTTAAACAAAGCTGCCAGTAAATTGACACACACTCATTTCTTAATTTTTTTAAAATTTTGATGACTGTTACCCACAGTTCTCTGAAATATTTAAACAACACATTTAAGCCTCCTTTGAACATGAATTAGTTAGTCATGTGAAAACACAGTACAAAAGACTCGAACAAAGCCGCCTTGACTGGACTAATGCCAAAGCTATAAACCAATATCTTGGTGCTGAAAGCTATAAACAGCTACGTGAGTGGCTTAGGATTGCATCTTAAGAACAATTTGTATGCATTCTTCTGCATAACTATACATCTGGTGACAATAGAAAACATGGTGCATTAGCAGGCACAAGCACAGGGTTACACAAAATAAATTCAGGCAATCACTGCCCTTTTCTGTGTTGAAGCTTTCGTGGTTCTCCCTAAGACCCAGACTATCCTAGCACAAAAACCACTAACACAGCTTTCTAGGGCAGACAAGCAGTTAAAAGCCACTTACAAATTGGTTTTACTACTTTGTGGAGGAATGGATAAAGACCATGGGTCAGAATATCATCTGTGGGCTCTCTTACTTCCCTTCAACTTCTATTATCTGCAAGTAACAAGATTTTAGCTTTCTCTGTGACTGTCACCACGGAGACCATGGTTCTCTCAACTGTACAATGCAGCCTTGCACCCACCTTTGTGAAACTGAAGGAGAAGTATCCCTTTCAGCCTGCCCAAGACTTGTTTGGCAGCATGGGACAAAGAACCAAAGTAAGAAATAATTACTGAAAAATGATTAGAGGAACATGATTTTTATACTGAGGTATCCATTTTTAGTAGTAGAAAAAGAAGTCTCTGTAGTATACACCTAATAAGTTCCCACTGCTGACAAAGGTATTATTTTTCACAGAAATACAGAAGCACCATTTTCTGAGGAACTCAGATTCCTCTGGAACTAAAATTTTCTGCTTACAAGGTAGAAAGACATTTTATGGTGATTCCTGGAATACAGAAGTCAAAATGCAGGATGAATCATAGAGAAGGATCTTTCTTTTAAACATTGTGGAGTTGCATTGAGGTGTTTGTTTCTTTTGCTACTTTTTTTTTTTTCCAACCAAACTCTATTTTGGATAATAAGAACTAAAGTAATACCATGTATTTACAGAAGAAGTAATCTGTTACTCTTAGATCTGATAAAGCTTTTAGCTCAGGACAGAGAGAGGTGCAATTGCCATATGGTGAAGAGTTTGATGTTTGAGCTGTAGGTGGTGGTGTTGCTTTATGGGAGTTTAAGTTCAGTGAGGATGGACTACTTGGAAGGACACAAGTAGAGGTAAATTGGGGTAGCTGACAAATCAGTTGCCTTCATTTGCCTGATAGTAGTCAACTTTTCTTCATCTTCAGTTGTTCACACAATACTTTATAGAAATATGAATAAGCATAGAAGTCTTACATTTCGCCATGACTTAGGAACAGAGGTAGAATAGCAATGCAAGCAGAAGTGCACAGATGCCAGAAAAATAATGGGAGAGGTTATCTTTATCAATACAGTGCTTACTGACAACCCTTTTTGTCTTTTTTTTTTTTGTAATTTTACCTTCTTTGATGTAAACTCATTCTTCAAGTATGTGTTGTATTAGATTTCAAAGTACATTTCACAGTAGCCATTAAACATTTGTGCAATTTGTCTTGCAGGCAGACTCTAACACCCAGTAGAAATAATTGACTTGAGTAAGTTTTGCATACACAGGATCCCATTGATTTAGTCTTTGTACACAAACTGGGGAAATAATCCATACACCTCTATGAACCAATGCATCCACTGTTCCCATTTACAGGAATTTTGACTTACATTGTAGATTAGAACTTTTCGGTAAAAGCATCTGTCTCACTTCATTTGTAGCTTGTTCTGAGTTACATCTCTGTCTTCCCACTGATTTCCCCAAGGCCTCTGTTTTTCCTGCATGAAAAGATGATATTTTCAGCTGCAGTCTGCAAACTGGTACCAAAGTGACTTCCTTAAGGAGAGTCCAACTGATGGACACACGGGGATATTGTAATCCTCTTCAATGTAGCTGCTGGCAGGTACCTGTAGCAAAGCTCTCGTATTCCACCATCCCTTGTGGACAGCTCTGTGGCCAACAAATCAGTGATGACTGAAGGAATAGCCCCACTTCCCAGCAGCTGTGTACTGCATTTGGCTGGGGTAAAGTTAATTTTCTTCAGAGTGGCTGGTAGGGGGCTGTGTTTTGGCTTTGTGCTGAAAACTGAGGATAACATAGAGAAGTTTTTGTTGTTACTGGGCAGGATTGCACAGAGCCAAGACCTTTCCTGCTTCTCACACTATCACACTGGCAGGGGAGCTGGGGGTCCATGGGAAATGTGGGGGGAGAAGCAGCCAGGATAGCTGACCCTAGCTGGTAAAAGGAATATTCCACACCATATTCCATCATGCTCAGCATATAAAGGGGTGGAAAAAGGAAGAAGGGAGGACTTCTGGAGTTAGGTGTTTGCCTTCCCAAGTAATGGCTACACATGATGAGGCCCTGCTCTCCTGGAGATGGCTGAACACCTGCCTGAGCGTGGGTAACAATAAATTAATTCCTTGCTTTGCTTTGCTTGTGTGTGGTGCTTTTTCTTTCCCTACACACTGCCTTTATCTCAACCCACAATTTTTGCAGCTTTTACCCTTCCAACTTTGTCCCAATGCCGCTGGTGGGGGAGTGAGTGAATGGCAGCTTGGGGCTTGGTTCCTGGCTGGGGTTAAACCATAACAAGCTGTCAATAATTACCACACATGAGTCCATTTTATGCATAAAAACCTCTCCAAAACCCCAAATAATGAAAAGTGCTATTTTGGACCCTCAGCATGTGAACAAAAACACTTTTTCAACAGCATCCAAGATTTGGCAATGGGCTGGTGTCTCCCTGCAGTGGCCACTGAGGCACTGTCCACCTCTCTGCTCCACACAGCAGCTTAGGCACAAGGGCATGAGCTTTCCAAAGATTTACACCTGGAGGATGCACCATGGACAAAAAGAAGACAAAGCAGAGAATATATAAATCAAACTAGAGCCCCTTGGTCTTTCTAGAAAGAATGTAATCTTCACTGATTTCATCACTGATAGTCACTGATTTCATTTTTGTCTAAAGGCACCTTAAGGAGCAACCGCCTAAGGAGGGCAAAGTTAGACAAAATTTTTCAGGATGAGAAAGTCCTCAGGATCCAGGGAATCACAGGCACAAATTCAGTCACACATGTAAGCGTAAGCTTAGGATTAAGTAGTCAGAGTGCTTACCTAGAGCAATTTCCAGACATGAGCACTATTGAGTGTCACTCTTGGGACATTCAATTCAGACACAGTACGTAACTTGGGTTTTTCCCGCTTCGCTGTGCTCTGAGGAAGCCTGCATTGCTCCCAAGTCTTCTGGGGATATAGAAAAAAGGATATGAGAATATTGGGATGAGGAGCTGTCAGTCTCTTAGGCTGTGGTTTTGGTTTTCTTCCCTAGTGACAGAGCTTTTGCGTCCTCCTGGCAGACACTATTCAGCTTAATAATCATTTAAACTGCCAGTTCATTACTCTCCTGAGCCTTCATGCCAGCTAACAGTTTTAGAGTTGCTTTTCCCTGATCAGACTAAGACATTCAGACCCCTATTTAATTTTTCTCGGCTTGATCTCCACAAATGCTGACACATGCTAACTTGACTCAAGCTTGTCGCTAACCTAAATAGTTATAACAATTGCTAACCTCCACTGAATGTCTTCAAAGAGGGGATTTATGGTACTTTTTTGCTATCTGAAAAGTTGGCTGTATCTATGTTATTTGTCAGGAAGGTCATTCGTGTCCAAATCAAATGTGTCACAGATGACAGATCTCTGGTAGGACACTGTTTTTAATTAATTTAACTTAATCTACTTAATGGATTTACTTGTAAGTTATCAGAAAATTCACTCACAGCTTATATGCTGTAATTTTGGGGATGATCCATGGAGCCTTTACATACTACATAGAGGCTGTGTCCTTAATTTGTTTATTTAAAAATCAATTTTTTGGAATTGTAATCAGCTATGGGTTTGCCGTTTATCATATGAATAACACTAGCTTCATCACTAAGGTTAAAAGGCCAGACAGCTATAAAGTTGAGAAGTTTCTGAGTTTAAGCTGTTGTAATGCAATACAATTTCATGCCAGGATTTTTTTTAGGTGACCACACTGCTTTCAGTGAAAGAGGGATGAATATTAGCCAGCAATAAAAATAATTTCAGTACCATTGCTCTTTACTTAGCAGCTCTTACTTATTTGCTAAATATGGATCATCTTAAAAAGAGATGATTGTTAATTTCCCTGTGGGTTTTCCCATGGCAGTCATCACTGTATTATGCCAGTACTTCACACTTTTTTCCCCACAACAGTCTTGTTAATTTAATTATTTTTGTTCACATTTTCCAGATGGAAATTGAGACGGAGTGATTGAGTGCAAATTGTTTCTTCACTTTGTGTTGGGCATTATAAATGAAATCACTGAAATGTTCTCACTGATGATAATTTTAGCTGCAAATTCTTAGCTTGTCTGATCAGATACTTAAGGCGTAGGAAGCAATTAATGAATGCATGTAAAATATGTGGCTTCTCCTCTTGCAGCATGTTTTCTGATGACTGCCAGAGCGGCAAGGAACAAATACAGTTTCCCAGGGTATCAATGATTACCTTAAGCATGAGCCCATCCTGTCCTGCTCTAAACTTCCATAGCTCCCTTTGCTACTCACCTATCAGCCTGGGCAATGAGTGGGGGAATATGGTGTGGAACTAAGAAACAGATGTGAAATTCAAAGTGGCACATACAAAGAGAATAGGAAATTTGGTGTTTAGCTGTAAAAGGCCCAGAGGGTTTACTTATTAAAGTTATAAAAACAGACAGACTCCTTAAGTCCCCAATTACTTCATATACTATCTAAAAGAAAATCTATCTAGGTCTATCTAGGAAAGATCTAACTAAAATAAACATAAACTTAACCTAATTTTAAAAAAGCCACAAGCAAATACTGTAACAGTGGAGGGCTGGGCACTGCTTGTTTTCTACTTTCCCTGTGAATTCACCAAAAAAAGAATTGATGAAGAAAGGAACTGTGGCAAAAGCAACTGGGCATAAAAAACATGGGACTTTGTATACTTCTCTGAGTGGTCATGGCTTACATCAAATCAAATGTTGTTTATATTCAAGTAGGATGTTTCTTACTATTCTATGCATTTTTAGTATGACTGTCTTTGTATTTACTTCTTTAATGAAATATAGATCTTGAGATCTTTGCAGTGCTCCATCTTCTGACAAAACTCTTTGAAGTGACAGTTCAACCATGTAATTTGAAAATTTACTTTTGGCTTAAAGTAATTTTTTTCTTTCATTTTTAAAAATCAGAATTATATTACATGCCAAACATCATATGAAAGACAACATTTGGAGGTGCAAGCAGTCATAACAACAGCCTCTTTAAATGAAGTTAATAGAAAATCCTGAAAAATCATGCAAAGCATTCAAGATTTATCTAATTTGTTGCATGGAGATCATACTTTTGTGACTTTGCTTTATGACAATATTTTTATTCTATACAGAAGTTAACATTTAACTAGCCTGGATTTCTTGTAAGTGCTTTTGCTATGGCTGTTCCTTTTAATAGGTCTCTAGAGCCATTGAATCTAAATAGGAATTTTTCAGGTGACAGTGCTTTGCATCAGATCATTAGTCTCTTGCCCCAAAAGCACAAAGTACAGAGGAGTAATTAAATGGATATAAGTTCATAAAAGTCCCTGTGCAGAGGAGACTCATATCCTGCTCTTCATTCCTACTCTCTGAATTGCAAGTACATGAAATTCATAGTAAAATTGCACAAACCTATTCCTTTCACTTTTACCAAATACATATTTCATCCCAAGTATCTCCTGCCCTTAACTCATCCCTGTGAAAAGCATTCTTACTGTGACCCTTTTGATTTCTACTCAGAGAATTCCCACTGAAGCATTTCCAGAAATCTCAGCCGGGACAGTTTCAAAGGAATCAAGAGGCAGTCCCTATGGTAACTATACCCCATAAATTTAGGGATTTACAGGCTGATCCTAGCATTTTAAACTCCATTTAGAAACCTAGTAGCAGCTGCTACAGACCCAGAAATATTGGTGTAATAATAATTTTGTCATGATGCCGCTTTGAAAATTGGTCATAGAATTGTTCCTCAGGTTGAGTTTCCCAGGGGCATTGAGATAAAGTGCAATGCAGCCAAGTAATCTTCAAGTGATAGGAGTAGGGATTACTCTGGCAGGGATTACCTCAGGAAGAGAAGTCACTCTTTTTACCAGATACAGATGAGAACATTGATAATAAATCTAACTGAGCAAAGCTTTAGCATCCTTCTGTTTTATCTAAACAGCAGAATTTAGCTGAGATCTTTCCAAGCTAATGAGGCCATCATAGAGGACACTTCTGTGATGGCTGTACAGCACTGGAGAATGGATCCCAGTCTTTAGCAGTAGTAAATCAACTCAGTTATCTCCTCGCTGAATTGGCAAGTACTGTCATTCCCAAAGCCTCCAATAGCTTCAGGAATCAAGCTCCCATCCCTAACTTTATATGTCTGCTTCAGGACGAAATGGAGGTACTCCTCTTAATGCCTAGAAATCCCCTGTCCTCACCCTGTTCATTATTTCAATGTCTTGAAATTCAGACAGAATTGCTTAAGTAACTAAAAAATAATCTCCAGATATTAAGAGATCTGCAGCAAAAACAATAATCAAGTGGTCCCTAGAGTAGGAGCTTTGTATCTTTTGCTTATACAAGACCATAGCAGCTTCACAGAAGCTATGGCAGCAGAAGAATCAAATGACAAGAGCACAAAACCCTACAATTATTGCTAATTACATCTTTAAAAATGAGGATTTTCCAATGTAAAAGGGAAATCTGAAGTAGATGGGAAGGCTTGCATGAGTTTTCTCACAAAAGGCTTCTTCGTGTTAGCTGTTGATCTGCTTTTGTATCAGTTTTTGTGAGGTTTTTCTTTTTTATGCCTTAGTTACCTATTCTTATCCCATAAGGGGAAAAGATTTTTTTTGTGGTGGGGCTTTTTACTTGACATCTCTAAAAGCTAGAAATGATGGCAACATATTTTTAAATCTGCATAGCAGAGATGGACTTTTCTTCCCTATAGACTGAGAGTGTCTTTACCTGTGTAAGTTCCATCAAGTGCTTAATCCACAGCTGCAGAGATATCTGCATTATTATTATAGACAGATAATTAGTTTCCCCTTTCTTGGCAGTCACTCATTTCATTATTGTGCTGGGCTGAGCAGGTACAGAGGTCTTGGATTTGCCCAGGCCAGAGATTAGATCACGTTTAAGTGGCACTGCAATTTTAACTTTTCCTTCTCTTCCCCTCCTCACCTTCCAGGTTTGCTTCCTACATTGTCTTGAGCTTCCAAAGGCTGCTATTTTCTTGCTCCTGTTTTAAGCAGCCCAGCTAAAAGCATCCTCCTTTCCATAACCCGTTTCTTTTCTAAATGGACAGATATTTTTCCCCCTCTGGATCTTTTCCAGTCTTCATTTTCTGTCTATCATGGCTTTCAGTCAGTCTGCCTGACAAATCCTCTCTCACTCTGCTCCCCAAACCCTGGCTTTTGATCCAGTGTTCAGCCATTTCACCTCTGGGCTTTCAGTCCTGTAACTTGGAAGATATAGCAATAAAGCAAGCACAAGTAAGACTAATCTCTGAAATAGACTGGGTAATTCTCCTTCCTATTCTCCCCCAAGGCAAACACATTGACATTTTGAGTTAAGTTAAATTCTGGCTATATAAAAAGAAACTGAAGCTTACCTATAAACTTTCTAATGGCTAATGCTGAGAGTCTCTCAGAGGGCAGAAACTGGGGCAGAACTTGCTGCAATAAAAAGTAAATTTCTCTGGGTAATGGTGGGGAAATCACTCTTTCTCTGTAACAGCAAGTCTGACTGTGTTTAGACATTCTGAGGAAAGCTATTAATTCTGGGCCTGACCTATCTAACACTAATGTAAATCAGAAAGAAACCCCTTGAAATCAGAAGTGTTACAAAAATGCATTAAAATATCTTTAATTCTTATTAAGGCCAGGAGCACTGTTGTGAAAATAGGGACTAAGCCTCTTCCTCTCCAGAAAACTGGCATTTCTAAACTTGCTAACAGGAGGAGCAAAGTGATCTAGCATCAGAGCACAGAAATAAGAGTTGGGAGGCCTTGACTCTGTTCCTGGCTCTGACAGTAACATACTAGGTGACAATGAGCAGATCATTTCACTTTTGTAAGCCAACACTTCCTCTTGCACCCTTGGTCTTGTACATCTGTAAATTCTTTGGTCTTAACAGGACCTTCAAAATATTGTCACAATGTAACAAATTGACCCTTACAAAGACTAATTCTAAAAGAAAATTAAGTGGGACTCCCATACACTGAAGTTACTTAAGAGTAATGGAAAACATATATCAAGGTATTGTTTATTAGCACTGGGATTACATAACTCCAGAGCAATGAGGCTGTTTTATTATTTAGACTCAATTGTTGTCAACAGTCACAATGTTTTCTTAAAATGACAAAAAAATCAGTCTATCTAACTTGCAATTAGGGATTTAAAAAAAGGCTTGACAAAAAGATTTGACCTTAATTTAAAAAATTAACACTCTGACAAAAAGCAAACAAAGTGCATTTTCAGTTTAATTAAAATACCACAATTACAATGTAAATAATTGTGTTTTATTAATCATCGGCATTCAAGCTTGAGACTGGAGCAATACTAATGATAATGAAGTTGCTGTTGCTGAGTATGGTGCCTTAATAATTACATAGTAGTTAATACAGAATGCTAACTAAAACTGGGAAGTTCTGCATAGCAATTAAGTTATCTCAGGGTGCTAATTAGTTATGTTAATTTAAAATTACTTCAGTTTCTCGTGTAGACTGGGCTTGTTAAACTTCAAGTCGCCATTGTCACTTCTGTCATTTGCAACGGAACTGGTGCTCTCTTTCCCTTACCATTGAAGTTTACACAAGTATGTTTCACATGATCAAAGTGGTTTCTAAGGGAGAGAGATTCTACAGAATCTTATACTGTATTTTTTAGTTATTTTCCTGGCACATGCAGATAGCATGTTTGTAGCTCAGGATGCTTAATCATTACAAGGACCCTTTTAATTATAAATGTCAAGGCGGAGTCTACTTTTTAAGTTGTTCTTAGCAGTCCTTCTTTTACAGGCAGAAAAAAACCAAGGTTATTCTAAGGGATATGAAGAGAATGAGAACAAGAAACTAAGCTGCTTCATGGATAGACCAGAGACAGAAATAAAAAGTCACAGGTAATTCCTGCTTCCAGTCATAATATTGAGGACTGTGCTTTCAGATGTGGGCTCCTGAGTCAGGATTTGAGCTCTAAAGCAGACATTGTAAAGAGCCTGAGTGCACAAGGTCTCAAAGGTAAAAAGCAATTGAGAAAATACCTTGCAAGGGAAAGTGAACTGGCCTCACTTGTCTATTTAAAATGCATCAGAAATACAGAAATCAAACAGAGAAAGATTAATGAGTACTTTCCCTGCATTTGCAAGGAATAGCTATCAGAAAAAAGAAGGCAGAGGTCCAATTGTCTTTCCAATACACCTTGAGTGGCTGGGAGTCAGTAACCTAATGTCCCCATTTCATTTTACTACCATTTGATGGGCTGGTTTGTCCCCTGGTTTCAGAATAGAATTGCAGAGAGTCATAAGATCTCCTCTTTCCTTCTCTTCCTAATTCTAAAAATCCCACCTCCTCCAGTTATGCATGTAGCTCTATTGATCTATCTATCTCTCCCTAGATACATATACATACACTAAGTTTCATTTGGGCAACCCATTCAACTCAATCAACTAAATGCCTTTATGCATCATGGCCTAATTTCTGAGCACCAATCTCCTCCTTGTTTCTTATAGAAGCGAGCTGCTCTGCCCCTTTCATGGAGTAGCTTACATACTATAGTTCCCCGTACTGTTTATGAACAGGGAAGGGCTGGTGGGTGATGTGATTGTTTCAGGCTGTCTTGGGCATAGTGATTACAAAATGAAGGAATTTGTGATTGCCAGAGAAGTAAGGAGTGGGGTCAGCAGAACTGCAGCTTTGGGCTTCTGAAGGGCAGACTTTGGCCTGTTTAGGAGCCTACTTGAGAGAGTCCCTTGGGAAGCTGAAGGGCAGAGGAGTGAGGAAGACTGAACATTGTTCCAGAAAAAAATTCTAAAGACACAGGAGCAGGCTGTCCCCATGTGCCCAAAGATGAGCTGGGCTGGAACACAGGAAATAAAAAGGTGTACCAACTTTGTAGGAAGGGGTGGGCAACTCAGGAGGACTACAAACATATTGTGAGGTTATATAGGGAAAAAATCAGAAAGCCCAGAGCCCAAATAGAACTTAATTTGATAAGTGCAGTAAATTACAACAAAAATGTTTCTATAAATACATTAACAACAAAAGGGCAGCTAAGAAGAATCTCCATCCTTTATTAAATGCAGGGGGAAACACACCAACAAAGGATAAAGAAAAGGCCTAAGTACTTAATGACACCTTTGCCTCAGTTTTTAATAACAACACCAGATGTTCTTGGAGTAGCTAGCCCCCTGAACTGAAAGACAGGGAACAGAATGAAGACACAATAATCCAAGTAGAAATGGTCAGTGACTTGCTACACCGCTTAGACACACACAAATCTTTTGTACTGAGGGAGGTGGTGGAAGTGCTCACTAATCCACTGTCAATCATTTGTCAGCTGTCCTGGCTAACTGGGGAGGTCCCAGTTGATTGCAGGTTAGCAAATGTGATGCCCATATATGAAAGGGGGCAAAAGAAGGATCCACAGAGCTACAGGCCTGTCAGCCTAACGTTGGTGACAGGGAAGGTCAGTGATTGTCCCCCTGTAGTGGGCACTGCTGAGGTCATACCTCAGGACCTGTGTCCAGTGCTGGGCTCCTCACCAGAAGAAAGTCATTGAGGTGCTGAAATATGTCTGGAGAAGGACAATGAAGCACAAGGAGACAGAGTCTGGAGCACAAGTCCTATGGGGAGAGCCTGAGGGAGCTGAGTTTGTTAAACCTGGAGAAAAGGAGGCACAGGAAGGACCTTATCACTCTCTACAACTGCCTGAAAGGGGATTGTAGTGAGGTTGGTCCCAAGTGATAGGAAGCAACTAGTAGCAAGTGATGGGACAAGAGAAACTGTCCTCAGGTTGTGCCAGGGAAGGTTCAGATTGGACATCAGCAAAAATTTCTTCACTGGAAGGATGATCAGGCATTAGAACAGGCTGCCCAGCAAAGTGGTGGAATCACCATCCCTGGAGGTGGGTAAAAGACGTGTACATGTGGGGTGTAGGGACATAGTTTAGTGGTGAAATTGGCAGTGTTAGGATTACATGTGAACTTGGTGATTTCAAGTGTCTTTTCCAACCCAAATTCATGTCTTTGAGAAACAATATAATTGTGGTCAACATGGAGTTGCAGGGAATGTGACTTTTTCTTTTCTCCTTTCTTTTGGCAGAGTAAGGGTTACAAATAAAGATTTTATGCTAATGCAATGGCAACATCAAGAGCTTTAAACCCTGATCTCATGTTTTGTAATGCATGTTCATCTCTTACACTGACTGCTGCCTTACATTGTTTTTCACCCAGAGGGTGTTTGTGCACTGGAACAGGCTCCCTAGGGAAGTGGTCACAGCAGCAGCCTGACAGAGTCCAAGATCAGTATGGACAATGCTCTCAGGCATGTAGTGTGACTCTTGGGGTGTCCTGAGCAGGGCCAGGAGTTGGACTTGATGATCCTTTCAACTCAGCATATTCTATGATTCTGTTATTTTATGAACTTAGTAGTCCTCATAGGAAGTAATCAAAGCTACAAAATATTTTTTATTTCCCTCAAGATGCTACTTGAGTGGAGAACTGACATTTCATTCTGCCATTATTTTCCTAGATTCGTTTCTAACCTTGTTTTTCATGGAAGCAAAATTGTTTTCAAGAAGCAAATACTATTCAGAGAGGCAGACTTCTGTTTTCAGTGGACCACTTTTCACAGTTATCCACAATTCCAAAGGCATTGCGACCATCACTCAAGCTGCTCAGAAATTTTTAATACCCCAGTGTCATGGAACACATAGTTGTCAAGACAGGCTGAAAAACACACATATGCCGTCCCACAGAAAAATCACTCCTTGAATGCAGCCAGTAAAATCCCTCACAGTATCACAAAGCATTTTGTAAACAGAAGCTAATTACATTGCCCAGGGATGGTTATCTCAACCCTAAATTCACAAACAAGAAAACCAAGACCCAGAAGGTTTAAGTAGCTTGGTTACCAAGAAATCTGTGGTTAAAGACATTGGCACTAGAAATCTTTACCAGGTAAAGATTTATGTTCTAACTACCATGCTCTAATTAGTGGGCTGTGCTTCTGCAGGGATTTCCCCTTGAAGCACTGTTGCTTTACAGCTGCTCTCCTGGCTATCTGCTGCAGACCATCCATCTCCTGTCCAAATTTGGTTATTTTCATTGACTGTGGCAGTGTCAGCAGAGGCAGTTCATCTCTTTGTTCTGCATGTGCAAGAAGGAAGGTCTCTTTTCAGGGACTGTCACATGTGACTTTGCTAGCTGCATGTGTACCACCACAGATAGAAGCACTTCTGTCCAGGAAATTTTGAGGTGAGCCACTTAACAAGCTGCCACTGCATGGAAGCTTTGTCTAGAAAGCTGGAATTCAAAACACTCCAAGGCCTGAACTGCCTCTACAGATGAGCCATTTCCAAATGCTTTTTATGTAGCATAGGGTAAGAGCAGTTCAGCTGCTGTGCAGCAGGGTCATGCAGAGCTTATTTCAGTATCTTCAGCCCAAATGTCTCAGTACAGCATATGCTGGGCCATTCTGAAAATTTAGGCTCTTGTCTGAAGACAGGTCAGCCTGCATCTGCTTCCCCTTCAAATCTTCCCCGAAGTACAGACATCTGGACTTTTTCAAAGAAAATCAGAAGGCAATTTGGCATGCAGCTCCAAATGTTTCTCAAAATCTTCCCCACGAACCCTTAGCAGTACAGACCCTTGTGCTTCTGCTGTTCCATGTGTGCTGAAGTAAGTGAAATTACCCCACTGTAAGACAGAAGCAAGGGCAGGAAATGACCCCGTGAGAGGCCCTTCTGGATAGCAATGGTGAGAATGAAGCTGTTAATCATTATACAGCATGGTGATGAGACTCTGCTGCCAGGCTAATAAATACTCTGATCCAGCATAGTATGGATGCACATCCAGATGTGTTCTTGTCTGCAGAGGCAGCAGAGGGATTTCAAGGTCTGCAGTGGGTCTGCTGGAGACTGAGGAATTATTAACAGTGTTAGCAATTTGAATAGTTAAATTGATGAGGGGCTTGGGGAAAATGTCAGTAAATTAGAAATCGTTAGAGACATTTGAGAAGCATTAAGGTTGAGAATTGTGTTGAAGGACATGTTTATTACAGAAATGATTGAACCCTGTTAGAAATGAAAAGACATTTTGTAATATCACTTGAATGAAAGAACAAGGGCACAGAAATGTCTGTAAGTACACACATACATTCAAGCACAATGGCAAGCTTTTAAAAAAGCAAAGTTTCGGGCAAACAAAATGAGAGGAAGAATTTGAAGAGGGTGGGCAGTTGAAACAGAAGCTTTTAACTGCTTCCTGATTTCTTGGGTCAAGTATGGAATATGATAAAAGCAAAAGCAGAACAACATGATTTTCTGTTTGATTCTCTCTCCTGCTGTTTTGTGAATGGAAGTGGAGAAGCACTGAAGAGGAGAATTGGGAAGACAGGGGTCTGAAGAGAGAAGAGAAAAAAAGGCTTCTCAAGTCTTTCCATTTTTGTGCATGAAAAGTTTTAAATACTGTAAAACTAATTATTTTAGGAGAAATGCACTGATGTATTGTCTAAATGTGCAGACAATTTTTTTTACCATAATCAGCAGAAACCATCCATCTCTATAATGTTTTGTAACCTCTTGATTAACACAAAGTTGATTTGGTGCTTATCAGTCCAAAGCAAGGGGAGCATGAAATTAAGTTAGGGCCAAATTTTCATCTCCTTCCTTTGACAGCTTCCTTTTGATATAAACAATCATTCTGTTGAATAAGGAATGAGTTTAAAATACATGATAACTTTCTGATTTCAGCTGTTATAGAGTATTTCCATGTTATTCAACATGGCATTTTTCTTTCCTGTCTTTTACTTATCCCCTCTCCAAACCTCCTGAATGCTTCCTTAAATACAGCAGGTCCAGTTTAGCTGTCGTATAACGTTCTGGCTTTCCAACTTCCTCTGAAATACAAAGTTAGAGTTTTTGAACTTACTTTCTGGTAATACCAATAGATTAAATTATGTTGAATGTAAATGTTTCTTCTCCAGTTTTATGACAAACCACAGTGGTCCAATGTGCAGCTTCTTTTAGTTTTGAAGGCTCAGCTTTTCCCCCACTATTGTCTCCAGGTGTTTGTCTTTCCCTCCTGCATCAATATACAGCCTCACAGGCAGGGAGGCTGCACTTCTGAAACTGCCACATGGAGTCCTCAGGAGGCAGCCTGAAGCCACGGAGAAGCCATCAGCAGGGTTTTCCAGTGATTGTGACTCTCCTTAGTCTCTCTTGGGTTTTGTACAGCTGGTGGAGTGCTGCTGCAGTGAGGGTCAGCTATGATGAACGAACCCTGGATGGGTTAAAAGCTGCAACATAATCTTGTGTCTCCTGACAAGGTTTCCCTTCTCTAGAAATTCATGGTACATTTATGAATCTCCTTCCTTCTTCCCCCACCCTTTGCTTCTTAGAGAAGTGTGGTTTAAAGGGACATTGTTCTGAGATATTTTACTAGAAGTGAGTCACTCCATACACAGAGCTACAGCATGTCCCAGTCTTATTGAAACAAAAAGAACTTTGCACACTGAAAATTATGCTAACAAGCTCCAGCTTTGCAATGCAAAATATATCACAAACTTTCCTGCTCCTATTGCCTTTTCTCCCTGTTTTTCCTACAATATTAGTGGATGCTTCCATTCATGAGACATTTTAAAAGGGCATTTTTTGAGGCCATTTGGAATTGCCGTTCTTGATACACCTGATATCCCTACTGAAATCTAATTTGCAGTATGGGGCTTTGTAATTTCATGCTAGAACAGCAGAAAATGGAAGAATAACTCATCCAGAAGGAGAGGATTATGTAACGGTAGTGAAGGAGAATCAGCAGAGACAGGGAAGATCCTTTGGAAAGTTGCTGGTTCTGCAGTGCCATACACCTGCTAATTGGTTTCAAAATGATATTTTGAGAGACACACTGCCAAAAAGTGGAAGAAAGGAAAGGGGGGGGGGGGGAANNNNGGGGGGGGGGGGGGGGAAGCTTGGTATTAATACAGCTCACTTAAATTCATTCAGACGAAAAGGTATATATTGCAACTGAATAAAATCCTCCTCTACTACCCAGGCTCCATTTAATGAATGTCTGTCTTTACTTCTGTAGACAAGCTATGTACTCTAGACATTGAGAATGGGGAGTGAGACATTTGGTGTGGGATATGTTCAGCCTGTTGCAAGTCACACCAAACTGAAGCAGGAATTTGAGTGCTGGGAGAGCCACATCACACCACAGTAAGGATTTGGAAGCTAATGGAAGCTAATGGAAGCTGGTGGACTCTGCCCCAGAAAGAACACTCATTAGCAAAGCAAAAGAATTGCTGACAGACACACTGAAGAAACTTTGAAGATTGATGAGCTGGACTTGGAAACCTCATTAATTATTCTAACACATGGATGCTCTAAAGGTGCCACAGATCTCCACAGGAGAATAGGGTAGGCCACCCTACACAGCCTGCTTTGCTTGTTCTGGTATTGTAGTATGTGAGGATGGGGCTAGTGTGAGAATAGCAATGACACTCAGTGCTGTGTACAACTATTACACACTTTAGGGTTACATTACTTCATTAGAAATTAGCTGAGAGTTAAACAGTGCACAGAAATATATCACTTTCAAAAGAGGTAAGCACTTAACACAGAGTGTTAAGAGTGAAAGGCAGCATGGTAGGATTCTAGGCTGCTTTTTACCTTGAAAATACCCACAGCAGAGGTGTGGAAAAAAATATACTGCCAAGATAGGGTACACAACCACAGGTTCAGGCTGGAGAGAAACAGTGGATGAGAATTGCCATGGATAGGATGGAGCAGGAGATGGATGGGAGAGCCAAGGAGAGACAGCTAGAGGAGCTCTGCTGCAAGGACACCCCACTAGGGCTTTGTTCACTCTACCATTTTTTTTAAATGCAGTATGAATTCTCCTTGCTGCTGCTAATGTTATGGGGATTGCTGTTCTATCGATCTACGCACTATGATTTCCACGCTTGTCTCCTAAATGGCTACTGTTATCTACAAATCTCATGTACAATTCAGTTGGAATTGCTCTAACATGCAGAATGCTATGTCATCTAAAAATGGGGTCACTTCACTGTTCATAACAGTTCTCCGAATATTCATTCAGTAAATATACCAAAAGCATCCGTCCTACCTGGTGCCTTTCACCGCTCTGTCAAACACTTCCCTGTTCTGAAAAATGCTATACTTCTGTGCCCTATTTAACTCTCAACTGATTTCTAATGAACTAGTTTTACCCTGAAGCTCTTAATATTCTTAAAACACCTTCGGATACTTTTTTCACAGCATCTTGCAAGCAAGGGCCACCCAGTAAGAGCAGGCAATTTAGAACCATTGAATAGTGACATCCATACCATGTCACACTTGGACAGGCTGGAGGCTGTGAGAGCACAGCAGTGTTCTGTGACCTTGACCATGCTTTCTTCCCCTAACATAAAAAGCTCTGGTTAACAAATTGTCTTTCAAAAAAGAAAACTTACAAAATAAAAGATGGCACCTCAGAGAAACAGTAGCAGAGCTGGATATTGGAAATTGGAATTTACTGAAAGAAAGTGAAGATTTGAAGGATGAATTCGGGTGACTGGAAGCCAATGCAAACTGTTTGAGGACATCAGTAGACGACCTACACAGAGAAGTGGATGATGCCAGGGACACACTGAAAAACAAAGACAACAAATCAAACAATTAGAACTGTGGAGTAAAAATTTTGATTAAATCAATGAACAGCTGAAGGCAGAGATCATGGATATGTCCTGCCATATTTTCCCATACTAAGATAATAAAATGTCACAAAAGATGAATATATTAGAAGCAAGAAATAGGTTTGAAATTTTGAGACATTTGGAATGCTTGCAAATCACACTGGGATTGAAAGAGAAAGTGTATGAGCAAGAAAAACTCAGAGCCTGCCAGTTAAGGAACATATTAGAAGAATTTTATAAACTCAGGGAAGTTCAGAGGAATTGGATTCTGCAAGTGAAAGGACACTATAAGAATTATCTGAGAAAGATGCACTTTTGGCAGTAGTGATAAGAACAGATCCTGAGCATTTTCCCTCTTATTGCATAATCATGCTGAAGCCAAGCTTCCAGAGACTCTCTCTTTGCTTAAAACACAACATGTCTTCTGTTATATTTGGAATATCTCAAAGGTTTTGCTGATAGTAACAGTTTGCTTTGGACTTTTCTGTTACTATTTTATCAGTAACAACAGTCCACTATGTTTAGTGGCAATATATTTGATATACTGGTGCAAATCCTTATCCATACTTCAGCTTTAAAAATGGACTATTATCACTTTAGGAATAAAGCCTCTGCTGAGTTATCCACATTTAGTAATTTTCCCTTGCACAGGTTCTGACTATGATAGAATTAAATATCTTCACAATAGCTTGTGTGATGTTACATTTTAGATTTTCAATTAAAACAGGGATATTTTCATTATCACTAAGCAGTGCTTACACAGTGTCAAGGCCTTTTCTGCTTCTCACACTTCTTCACCAGCGACAAGGCTAGGAGTGCACGAGAAATTTGGAAGGGACGTAGCAGGGACAGTTGACCCTAACTGATTCAAGGGCTATCTCACACCTCATGAGGTCATTCTCAGCAATAAAACTGAGAGTGAGAGATGGAGGCTGGCATGAGCTGCCATTTCTCTGGGCTGACCATCAGTCAGTGGTAAGCAAGTGTTTTCTTCTGGGTCGCTTTTTTCACCTAGTTTTGTTTATTGTGGGTTTTTTCCCCCCTCTTTGTTGTTTGCACTTCTTCCCCCCTCCCCTTTAAAAAAAATAAATGCCATTTATCTCAAGGTACAAGTTTTCCCACTTCTACCCTTCTGATTCTACCCTTACTGGGGCAGAAAAGAACAAGCAGCTGTCTGTTGCTCAGCTGCCTACGAGGGTGAAATGCCATCCCTTCTGTGTATTAATACACATATTAATCATATAGGCTTGTTTTGAAAATCAAGTTAGCTTTAGGTTCTGAGCATAAGTTTGGGGTCTTTTTTCAACTAGATTGTTTAATGTGAATATAGTTTATAGTAGATAGCTGCATGTAGTAAAAACTCAACTGAGAACTCACTGCTTCAGGCAAAGGAGGCAAACAAATGCAGTTTGTGCTAATCTGACTGAAAGTGGGCAGTGTACAGTGCTTCATCCAGAATCCTGGAATCCACTCCCCTACTAGATTGTCAGCTTCTAAATTTTTTCACTTACAGATCACACTTCAGATTGCACAGTATATACTTTCTCCAGACTTTGAGAAAGAGCATAGAGGAACTTAAAGATGTGGGAGGGTATGTTAGTTTAGGCTGGTCAAGAAGGGCTTTCATTAGTGGACATTAATTCAGGCAGTACATATTTACATTTGGCTAAAAGCTTTTGTTTGAGCATTAGAGGCAACAGCCAGTGGAACTTTTTAAATACAAATAAATACATGTCATTTTTGTGGATGAAAAGTTAAATCCTAGAGACCAACATGGCAGCTGGCCAATCGGTAACCATGCTGAACTTTCGAGTTATCCCTTACATTTATGCACAAAGCAGGTAGACAATGCTTGCCAGGCAGAAGCTGGCACACAAACAGTTCACAGAATAAACATGATAGTGGAAAAAAAATTCTGAGATGGTGAAGGGAAAGTTGTGATTCCAGCACATCAATTTCACTGTAGCTTGTAGCAGTGGCAGTGGAGAAAAATTCCAGAGATGAAAAGCCTAGAACAACCCCTTAATCTCTTCTGTGCCTGTCCTGTGTGACAAGCCACCCTTTGAAATCAGAAGAGATACAGTTTAGATGAGGGAAGTTGGAGCATAAAGAGACTGGGCAACATTCAGAGGTAAGATGAAGTCAGAACAAAGAGTTTAAGATGCTGAACTGTGACTCAGAGGAGCTAAATTTTCTTCCTGCATCCTTCCTCCTTTTCCTCTGGTAAGTCACTTAATCTACCCATATCTTGGTTCCCCAACTGAATAATGAGGCAGTAATATTAAATGGTGTGTTTATTTTCAGACTTGAGAGCATTTGTTTGTTTGTGTTAAACTAGAAAAAATTTACAGAACTGAAGGAGGGAATGATAAGGTAAATGTTGAAAACAAAATGAAGGGGGCAAAAAGGAGTTGTGGCAAAGGTGGAGTGTAGAAATCTCTTACTCTGATCAAAAACATCAGTCAGAACACAGTTTATGTACACATAAAAATGGTTTAATTGGAGAAAATGCCTTGTACAATTAGAACCCAATCTAAATAGAGACCTTTAAGTACTATTTTTATCAGATAATACAAATACTGACATTTGAACTGCCTATACAGAGGCATTTGTGCCAAGGTAGTCTGAACTGTACTACCTGGTATTCATTGACAATTGCACCTGTGCAACACCAGACTCATGGTGCCTAATTCTTGTTGCCTGGTGCCACAGAGAAAGCTACAAGAAAAACAAAGGCTCAGTAAGGTCAAAGTTAAAAAGGAAAAATGGTCACAAAGAAATGGTTCCAGAAATACACCCTGAGAAGAGGCACAGATTACTCTGCAGTAGGGTAGATAGCTTTGTCACCCTCATTTTTCAACAGATCTTCCCAACTAGCTTCATCAGCTGTCCCGTATCCACAATACACATGAAACCTGAGGGTGGCTTACATAAAACTTCAGAGGCTTCTGTAGGAGCCAAGAGAAGTATTAGGTCTTGCAAATGTATTATACACCATGAAATTGTTACTTCACGTGACGTGTAAATGTTTGGTGGAGTCTGCAGAAAGAGAAAACAAATCTTTCTCTGATTTTGACAAACTATCAATACCAGTATATACAGGTCATGCTAAAATAAGGCTTTTTCTGGTAAACCATGGATGAAGAACAAGAATGAAGAAAAATCACTTTCTATGCAGCACTTTCTACATATGCAGTTCCTTCTACAATTGGTAGTCTTCATGAATGATGTAAAAGGCTTAGATTATCCTATGATGTTTCTGTCTTCTCCATCTTTATTTTAGGAAAAAACTAAAGGAAAGGAAATTATGTGCCTGGTTATCACATAAAAAAACAGAGTTGTATTTTTAATTCACACATTTTTTTGTGTTCTGAATATAGCTGTGGGGCTGGATTCCTACAGGGGAAATGTCTATAATTACAGTCAGGTGACACCACCTTTGTGTTGAAGGCACCAATATGTGCCGGGAAGTGTTACACCATGCTGTAAGCAGCAGAAGGGAAGCCAAGAAAAAAGTGACTTGAAACAGGTACATGAGCATATGTGTTATAACAGATCTGTAATATCTGTGTGTCTTACAAACTTTTGCTTTCTCTACAGTTTATTAGAACTTTGGTTACAGCCACACTTAGAGCAGCAATTCATTGCATATACAGTATGGATATTACATGTTGCAGTAAGTGCTGAAGACCTTGACCCAAAGGGCCTTTTATCCGAAACATTTTCCATCGTCACAGATGACTCTGCCCTTGAGCGTGCAGACTTGTAACACTCAACAGGTGTATTAATGCTACTTGTTTGGCAGTGGAGAGGTAGTGTGGAGAGATCAAACCACTTACTGAGATCACAGAGCCTACAGAAACTGAACTTAGATCTTCAGCAAGTCTAAGAAGATGCCTATTTCTCTTGTGTTTAAAGCAATTAGCTTTAAACACAAGACAAATGCCTCATTAGAAGTCTCCCTTGCAGGGAAAAATTAATTTCCTCTTCAGTCACATACTAATATGACTGAACACTAAGGTGACACTTTATATGGTGACACCTAATAATGAGTGAACAGAAGGAGTTGGGAAATGCTTGAAATATTTAGCTATAGATGTTGACTCATCCAGTCCTGATGTTTGAGAATGCTCAAGCCGACTCAGTATCTAACTGCTTTACTTCCACACTGTCTCTAGTACCACAACAATTTGAAGCTGTTGAATGTGCTGCATTTTTAGAGGTGCTGCACTCCTGCAGCTCCTATTGACTTCCCTGAGGCTGAGCCAAGGCAATTCTGCAGAGAAACAAAACTGCTGTTCCTCCCTGGACAGAGCTCCAGACCTCCTCTGTACATCTGTGATGACTTCAGAGGAGGCTGAGGATCTGACCACACAGAAACCAGAGCCAGTACATATAAAAAAATCTCACTGCAGGTACCAAGTGTGTTTCTGTGCAACTTGCCTGTCCCCCACAACCATGTTCAGCAAGAAATACTCTAGAGGAAAGATGGAAATAGTAAATCAGGCTATTGAATTATTTGAAAACAAACTTTTCCAAAGGGAATATAGGCTACAGACTTTTAAGAAGATGGGACTTCAGGGCTGGGAAGCGTATCTAGCGTGTCAATGTGGTAATGAAGTTAGTTCTGCACTGTTTGGAAAACAGCAGATTTCCTTGCAAGGTTTGTGATTAAACATCTAACATCTAAAATAATGATTTCCTTGCAGGCAGTTAGGCACCAAGTATAAAGACCTAGGGGAAGAGCCAAGGAGGGAAAGAACCTAGTAAATATCACTACTGAAAGCCACTGTTACTGTAGAGTCCTCATCATATTCACTGTTAATTATAAAAACTAATACCTATAACACTGAAATACCCATTAGGAGAAAGTATGCCACTTAACATGCAGAAATCCTTTTACATACAGAAAATTGGTGCCTCTTCTGAAAAAAACAGCAATTGGAAAGAGGAGAAAGCACATTGATCTGCATGTATATGATGTGATCGTGGAGAATCAACAAAGCAGCTAAATTACAAAGGCGAAAAACTATGCTTTGCTGGAAATATGACTAAAGATTTCTATAATGAACTTGTGTAAGCAGAAAAGCAATGTTTGCTTGCCTGGGGATGGAGTGGGAATGAAAGAATTCCTGCCCAGAAATTCACTACTTAGGGATTAAGAAATTTGTACTACTTGAGCCTACACAAAATATTAGATAAAACGGGAAATATATTAACAAATGTACTATGATTTGGAAGGCATCTGAAAAAATTTGGCTTGTTAGAATTACTCTAAAACAACATCCTTACCATTTTGAAGGAAGTTGTCACTTCTTCCTCTGTCATTTCCCTCTTATTTTTCATTGTTTCTTCCCTTCTATGTCTTAATTTATATTTTGGTGAGGAGAAATTTGGTGAGCAGACAAAAACAATCCCTTCTTCAAAAATTCAAAAGTTTTTCTCTCTATTTATTTTATTTTCTGAAAGGAGAAGAAAATAAGTGAAATAAATACATGGAAATTTTTACTGCACATGAACAGATGCCTATGACATCTATTCACAGCCTGGCATGGTACTAGGTACAAATAAGGATATCATAACTGAGAATGCTGCAAGTCCTCCTATAGTGAGCTGAGCATGCCAAAATCTACGTTGCTTTAGTCTTTTTTTCAAATAACGACTTCTAATGTCCGCATTTTTTTACATGGGGCAGCAGGAAATCCTCCTGTTTCAAAAATGATCTAGATTTAAAAAGGATAATCTGATTAAGTAAAAAAGATGTGAAAATTTCATTTGCTAGATTTACCTCTGGATAAGAGAGCAGCTTGGTTTTAAACAAACCAACAAACACATTGATTTATTCAGTTACTGCAGGTAGGTATTTTTGCCAATCAAACATAACAGGTATGCATTGTATAACAACACCAAGAGGAGTTCAGAGGATGCAACTCAATAAAAACAAATAGGTCATCACACCTAGACAAGAATAACGAACTGCAGAAACATAAGATGAGGACAAACAAATTAAATAATTGCATGTTGGAAAGAGATTTGGATGTTTACAATGTTATTGTGCTGCAAAAAAGGCAATCCTTTATTGCAATTTATAGCCCATGTTATCATCTACAAAATATTTGCAATCTTCAGCTCTCCTTGAAGCTGTCTGTAGAGAGCTGGACATCTGAGCTGGGATGGGACACAGCCAATTTTGGACACTTCAGGGAAAGTATGGTCCTACTGGGAAAAAAAAACAGAACAATGAATGCAACAATAATTATCAGGCTTCAGAAAGTTATACTTGTTAGAAAAAGCTGAAGGAATTAGGATAGGTTTAATCTGACATTCCTGACATTCCTCTGAATAGCTGAACTTCAGTGAGATGAAATGTAAGAGGTAAAACAATAGCAGCTTTCAAATATATAAAAGGTAATTTCAGTAAGAGGAACAAGTGGTTTTCTGTGTCTGCTGTGCACAGGACAGAGACATTTTGCTCTTCTAACTATTTGCTCATCTCTTTTGAAGCGCTGTCTAGAAAGGGACATGTTATCAAAATAACACTAAATACAGTTTTGCACTGCTACAATTTCCCTGGTGCATTAAAAATACACTTTAAAAATACAATTTGGGAAAAGTGTGGCAAAAGTGGAGAAAAAGGAAATAGTCTTCTTATCATTGTAGATTGCTCTCCTCCTCTGAAGCAGCTGGTGTCTGAAATTGTTTTCAAAAAACCTTCTCCTCACCTCTGTGCCGAATGAAGTTATGGAAAAGGCTTGCACAAACCTGATTTGAAATTAAATAACTCCCATTTTGGAGTGAACCGCGTGATGAAGATGTAGTTATAAAATAAATAATGATTCAGCCTTAACTTTCAATTTTGTCCTTATTAAGTTGCTCAACCAGGTGTTGAAGCCAATAGAATTTGCTTTTCCTCTGCTGGAAAGCTATTTTGAGTGCAGCGTGACTGAAGAATAGCCACTTATTAGCTGCTCGGCAGTGCTCACGGCTTTGCTGGTAGAATCCCCCACAATTGCTCCAACAACGCTTTTGCCAACAGTCATCTGGCTCAATCAGCAGCTCTAACACTGGAGTATGAAATTCTGCAGTGCTTGTGAGGGTGGTGAGCTGCCTGCTGTTTAACAGCTCTGTTTCATCATGCAGTGTCAGGAGGGAGGCAGCACTGATTTTGATCTTCAGTCTGTATTTAATTGTTTCTCTCTTCAATTTATTTTCTTCTAGTCTCAGTGCAGGATCCATCCTGACTGAAATGCCTGGGTAATGTTGTTGTGTGCTCCTCCAGGGTTGCCATGTTTCATGCTGGAGCTATCTTTCCTCTATGATGGGGGATGTAATTCTTCTGCATCCCAACTGGACTGTGAGGATTAATTAAAGTTTGCAATGCACTGTGAGTACCTTGTATGCCACTAAAGTGGAAATGATTGTTTGTTATAGCCAGTCTGAGCACCATCTGAGCTTTCCATGTTCCTGTTTCAGTGCAGTTGTACATGACCAACCTTGGTCTGGCACCATGAACAAAAGATTAGTTGCAGTCTCTTGTTTGGTGTTTGGTACTGTGTCCAGCCCCCATGTAAGTCTGCATACAGCCCAACAAGCTCAGCACACCAGGACTCCGAGGGCTTTTCTATAGCTATAAGCCTGAGATATCCCTTTCCTTTTTCTGTACTTGCACTCTAGTGTGAATCCCTATGGCCTTCTCCACTGTCACCCCCACCTGCAATTCACTTCAAGTCAGCTTGGCAAGACTGAGTAAGAAATGATGGTGGCATTGGGCTCTGCATTTCACAAAAGGTGTTTTTTCCGATGCAACAGAATTGTCCCTTTGTGTGGCATCTAAAGCCCTATGAGGACAAGGCAAAAAAGGGCTGATACTGCCTGAGATCAGAACCTGTAGTGCATGTGATACAGAGTCATCCCATAGTACTCTTGTATGCTCATAATACCTACAAAATGTAACCCAAAACCTGTTTTGCCAGCTCACTGTGAGATCCTCTGCAGGGCCAGGTAAATATCTCTGAAACAGACAAATCCCAACTGTGATTTACTACTCCGATTTTATGCACCAGCTTTTGCACAGCTATGACTTAATTTTAAAGCCTTCTTGTGACTTCACTGTTTTTGTAAGCCACAATAAACCAGCGGGGTTAAATGACTGTGGAAACTCGCCCAGTATCAAGAGATACTCAAAATGGCACAAAATGTAACCACTCAATTCACTTGTGAGCTTTCCCTGGGGAAGAGATGAAACAACAAAAAGTTCGAAGTTTGCTTCCTAACTGAAGGATTCCAATAAGTACCTTACCTAAAAAACCTGGAGGCCTGACCTTCCTAAGAGCATGCTATTTTCACAGAGGTACAAAGGTAGTCTCTCACCACACTAATTGCTGCTACTTACATATTTAAAGTGCCACGTGACAGGTTTCAGTTTCCAAGTGAGATCCCAATGCTGAGTGCTAAATAAACACCTAAAGAAAGTCAGACATTATCCACCTGAGCTTTGTGTTCCGTCACTTTCCCCATAGCATCAGACACTCCACAGCCTTTGAAGAGTCCCTTCTGGGTTTCTGAACAAGCATAGAATTAATTTGGCAGGAATTCTGCTGCAACTGTTTCTCAGTGAGGGCAGCATCATGTGTATTACTCTTCTCCTCTGCCACCTTGAGACACTGGTTTTATGAAGAAAAGCTTAGGTGCTATCTACACTTTCACATTCTGGAGCCAGCCTAGGGAGTAATGTTTATTTGATAACTTTCAAGCAATCCCACTATGTGGATGCATATTTGTTTGCCCCTACACATCTACAACCATCTGCCTGGTTTTAATCAATTTTTACCTAATGTCTTTGGAGATATTAAGCTTTTAAAAATTCATAAAAAGAGGCAAATGGGTCTATCACAAATGTGAAGGGTAGATGAAGAACTGGGAACAACAGAGAAGAGATTTGAAATGAGAATGAAAGAACAATTCACGAGAAACTGATGTCTAAATGTTTATTGCAAGATAAACGCAATTTATTGTCATTATAGCTTCTTTGATTACCTTTCAACCTTTTCTTAACGATGCCCATATGTTGCAAATAAGAGGGTTTTATGACTTTTGTTCTCTCACCTTTCCCACGGCTTACATTCCCGCTTTAATTACTGCGCTGACAGCAGACGCGCTGCCGACCGCGTTTGCCCGCCTGTCTGCGGCGGTCCCGGGGGAAGCCACCCCGCCCGGCCGCGGCCGGAGGCCGCCTGTCGTTCCGGAGACGAGCGCCAGGTGGCGGTGCCGCCACTGCCGTGCCGCTTCCCGGCCACCTGCAGGCACCGATCCAAGGACCGGGGGAAGCTTCTTTAACAACAAATCCTTGAAAAAATGCTTAGAACGGCTTAAAATGGTGAATAAAGGTAAGTTGTTAGATTCTGTGCGGTTTTCCTGAGAACAATAATAAAACAGGAAAATAAAAAATGAGGTTAGAAAGTGGCAGCACCGTCAAGAAAGGATGATGCTCACTTCAGTCACTGTGCTTTTCTGTATGGAGAAAACAAATCTCAGGAATTTCTGAGTTAATATTACTATTTCTTTTTTCGGTTGATACAAATTTCACAGAGGCAATAATGTTTTCTGTCTGGTCTCTTTGAAATTATAACAACTAGATGAGGTCTTGGAATGAAATCCCTGGTGAGTAAAACTCACAGCTCATGACTCACCCAAACTAATTTTGTAGCTTGTGTGGTTATAGGTGTAAGAATACCAATGAAGCTTGTTAACACTCTTTTTCTTCCATCCTGCCCTCATGATGTCAAGACTGTAATGTTGAAATAATGTCAAGACTTTCGACATGCAGAGGAAGACTTGGGGGTGATGGCTGATGACAAACTGAACATGAGCCAGCAGTGTGTGCAAAGCCAACTGTGTTCTGGGACGCATTAAAAGAGTGTGGCCAGCAGGGCAAGGAATTGATTCTCACCCTTTACTCTGCTCTTGGGAGACCCCACCTGGACTACTGCACACACCTCTGGTGTCCCCAGCAGGAGGAGGATGTGGAACTGTTGGAGCAAGTCAAGAGAAGGGTCATGCAATTTGTAAGTGACTGAAGCACCTGCTCTACCACCTTGAGAAGGTGGGGGCTCTTCAGCCTGGCGAAGAGGTTGTGAGGAGACCTAACAGCAACGTTCTGCTATCTCAAGGGGACCTACAGGGAAGCTGGAGAAGGACTTACTGTAAGGAGCTATAGCGACAGGAGGAGGAGTAACGGGTACAAATTGGAAGAGGGGCAATTTGCTACAGATATCACTAAGAAATTTTTTACTGTAGGGATGGTGATGCACTGGAACAGGTTGCTTTGAGAAGCTGTGGATGCCCCATCCCTGGCAGTGTTCAAAGCCAGGCTGGATGGAGCTCCAAACACCTTTTTCTAGTGGCAGGTGTCCCTGCCATGCCAGGGGGCTGGAACTGGATTATCTTTAAGGCTCATTTCAACCCTGAGACATTCTATGATTCTATGAAGTAAAGATGAGGCTGTTCCCACTGCAATAGGATTTTAGTAGAGTGGAGGAAAGAAAAAAAAGAAAAAAAAAAGCTGGTGCTATATTTGGAGCGTTCCTAATTGCACTGTTCTATTTCCAGCTGCCGAAATCCGCACTAGAATTTTAATTAAGGGCTAAAATTGTGCAGCAGATCCTGACAACAGGAAACAGCCCTAACAACGGGAAACAGTTATGTTATTTAAATAGGCTTTGAAATAATCAGATTTTATCTCCCAAAGCAGCAGTCGGATGAATATTAAAGCTGCTTTTGTTCTCCCGGAAAGGGCTGCGCTTGATCAGCAAGCTCTGGGAAACCACTGGGCCCAGGCCAGGCAGTGAGTCGTTCCCTTTCCCACACGGCCCTCACGGCTGGCAGAGGGGGCCGGAGAGCGCCCCGCGGCCCCTCACACCCCGCACTGCCCCCGGGGCGCCCCGGGCGTGCGGCAGCGCCGCCCCCGGCACAAGATGGCGGCCTGAGGCGCTGCGCCCGCCCCGCCTCCGCCGCAGCGCCGCGGCTCCCCCTACTGGCCGCGAGGGCATCGCGGCGCCGCGCTCCGCTGCGGCGGCCGCAGCGCGGGAGGGCGCACGCGCAGGACGGCTCCCCGCCCCTCCCGTTGCGTGCCCGGGCGCATGCGCAAGAGGGCGCCGCTGCGCTGCCCCGGGGGCGGGGCCGCGCGGGTCAGGTGACGCGGGGCTCGCGCTGAGTGACGGGCGGCGGGACCGTGATCGCGGCTGGGAGCGGCGTCGGCGGCCTGGCGGGGCCGGAGGACGAGGAGGAGGAGGAAGGCTCTCGGCCGCGGCCCCGGCGAGGCGCCATGGCGACCACCGTCACCACCCAGCGGGGCCCGGTGAGTGCTGCGGGCGCGGCGCCGCTGCGGGGCCCGCTGAGGGGTATCTCCTGTTACTGCTCGCCGCGCTGGGCGGACGAGGCCCGGCTTGGAGACCCTGATGGGCCCGTCCGGCCTCTGCCAGCACCGCTGTGGGAGGGAGGCTCCGTGTCTCTCACCCTGTCCCAGCTCCGGCCGCGCCGGAGGGGGGAGAGGAAAAGCCCTCTCATCTTCTCCAGGCTGCTGGGATGCGGGGGAGGGAAGTCTGCCTTGTCTCCCGGTTCCTCGCCCGCGAAGAGGCTTTGGGAAAAGGGAGGGGAGTGGCCCTCCTAACTGTGCGGAGTCCTTGAGGCGGCTGTTCTGCCCGTTCTTTGCCCAGAGGCCTTTCCCAGGAGGGAAATGCTTACACGGAACCGAAGCTAAACCGCCTTCCCTTGGAAGCAGAGCGCAGCTCCCTGTGCTCGCGGCTCGGCGGGGCACGGTCGGGCCGCTGTCCCTGGAGCTGCCGCCTGAAAGCTGGAACGGCGCATCCAGTGTAGGATGTGGGCGTGCGAGTTGGACGGGAGCTGAGCCGTCGTAAAACCTATTTACCAGCCTTCTGGGAAGTGGTGCTGGCAGTTTATTGGGAATATGTTACTGTCTGGTTTTGCCCAGGGATAATCATACCTCACACCGGGATGCTCTACGTGTGAGGTGTTACAACATCAGCTTTTGACAGATGTGCTGCTCCTGTCTGTTCCTGCTGTCTGAAAGGATCTGGTAGTCATACTGCTTGTGGTGAAATGAGGAGTTTTTAAAGAACAATAAATTTACACTGCTGTATTTTATTATGTAGAAACAGCTAGGGTTTTTTAATTTATGCAGCCTTGTAGAAAGAACAGTGAGGTGAATTACTGCTAATCTTGAAAAACTGCACTGCTGTAACTTTTCTTATGACAGTAATATGGTTGTCAATTTTATTCCTCAAAGTGCCTTATTTGTTTTATTTATCATAACTGCCTGGTCTTTCTTGGATGTTACTCTTCTCGATGTCTGGTTCTAGAATTTCCCAGGTACTCCTGTATAATATACTGGCAATCTTTTGTTTCCTAAACTTGATGGAAGCCTGACAAAAGGCATATGATGATTTATCTCATCCAGCTTTGGCTTTCTGGTATTCTGGCATTCAGATTTTGGTGGCTTTTTTTTTTAATGTGTTGCTAACACTGTTGTAGATGCTTTTCTTTTTTGCCCACTTCAGAGATTTCAATGTTTTCAAATGAATGAATAAATTATGCAATATTAAGCAGACATTCAGAGCAGGGGATGTTTAAATGGTACATTACAGCCTTGCTTAATTCTCTTCAGAGACGAAGATAAAATCCTACTACTTTCTGTATATGCAACTGCATTGCAAATGAATAGCCACTAAATGGTGCTAAAGGATTGGGAATCACTTTTTTCTTTACTGCTGGTGGGAACAGTTCAGTCTTTCTGTCTGAACAAGCAAGAAGATATTCAAGGTTGTTTCACGTGGGTAAGAAACTAAAGTGGGCTGTTACCAGTCTTATACCTGTACTTTCTAATATGCAATGCTGCTTACTTGCCGCGTAATTAAAAATTCTTATTGCTGCTTAGCTTTTCAGAGGAAACAGAATTCATCCTGTTCCTGTAAATACTCTGCTAGAATATAGGTAGATAGATCTGGCCCTTTTCATGATGGAAATTATTTGTAATCTTTTATGAACAAAACAACTTTTTAAATCTAAACTATGGCTGAATATGTAAGGACTGCTAAGTGATACCTTCTACAAGTGAGAGTATTAATTAATAATTAATAATCCAATGAACAGTTTGACCAGGCTTTAGATTAAGACTGAGCCACCAAAACTTTGTGATTCCTTATCTAGCCAGTCATACCCAAAATTACTCTCCGTGGTTATTCCCCCTGATTATCCACCATGCTGGCAAATAAAATTTAAAAATTAAAAATTAAAATTAAATTAAGTACCAACCTAGGACTGCATAGACTTCTGCTCCTAATTTCCCTAATAGTCACTCATCAGAGTCCCTTTCCAGCTTTGTTGTAAGCTCCTTCAGGGACTGGAAGGCGCTCTGTGGTCTCCCCTGAGCCTTCACTTCTCCAGGCATTGACACAGATGTCATATGGACACTCATTCTTTCTTGAATTTTTAACTCATATCTGTTTACCATAGTTCCTGCCATACTTTGCACGTATTTTTACCCCCTCCTTTTTTCATGTGAAATCAACTCAGTTTCAGGTTAACAATTGAGATCTTCTTTTCCTCTGTGTTGCATCTCAGAAGATGGGTCTGTTTTCTCAGTGATTTCCTTGCAGATATCAGAAAGCTACTACAAGGTGCATTCTAACTTTCTTCTGTTCTGAACAAGTCCTCAGCCTGGCCTCACAAGTGCTCCATCCCTTTTCATGGGCCTTCTTGGTGGGTCTTTGCTGGGCTCCCTGCAGTTCATCATTTTTCATGTATTGCTGGGCCCCAAAGCATCGCAGCGTTCCAGGTGTGGTCCAACAATTGTTTTCTTCTCTCAGCCCACTAGCTGCATTCTTGTTGGGCCCAGGCAGTTTTCTATTAGGATTCATTGCTGCAAGAATTCCTCTGCTCATCCGTGTTTTGCTTGCTCTCCACCTCTGTAGAGGTACAGGCAGTCCTGTCAGTTGTTCTCCACTCTGTACCGGTGCCAGGCATTTTTCTGGCCAAAGTACAGGTCTTTGCCCTTGTTGAATTTCATGAGATTCCCGCCAGTGAATTCTTCCATCCCACTAGATGGTCCTGTCCTCACTTATATCAGTTATTTCTCCCAAAATTTAATGGCATCTTCTAAACTGATAAGGATGCCTTTCATCTTCACCTTTTATTACTGAGGAAAAATATTAGACACATAAGTTAGTTTCTGTACAGACCTCTGAACAGCTTTATTTTTAACCAGCCTCCAGTGTCATTAACCACTGAACTTCAGCTTCTGAGCTCAGTGCCTCAGTCAGCTTTTCTTCCATCCGGTAGTCCACCCCTTCAGATTGTATTGATCCAGCTTAGATGCCTTCTGCACTTTCCTTTGTCATATATTCTTATTTTTGAGAAGGCACATGGCTCATCAACTTCTTATTCTTTTAAAACCTTGGTAAAGGTTTTATTCCTAATCCCTGTTTGGCTTTTTTTCCTTCATGTATCAAGGAATGTCTTCCAGAAGCACTTACTGCATGGAATTTCTTAGTGACTGAAGTGAAGCTGACCTGCCTGTGGTCCCTCAGGTCATCTTTCTTGCCCTTTGGAATGCTGGGTATGAGATTTGTCTTTCTCCAGTTATAGGGAAGTTCCTCTAATCTCCATGACCTTTCAAAGATGTTAAAGAGCAGCCTTGAACAAATATCAGCTCTTTCAGGACCTCTGGATGCTTCCTAATCTGGTACCAATTTTTTCTTCAGTGTGTAAAGCATAGAAAAATAGTTCAGAATTCTGTCATTCACTTTTTCTTCCTTAAAAACAGTAAAACCATTTAAAGGAGAATGGTCAGAAATTTTTGAATAGTTAGGTGTTTAAAGCTCTTTGATGTTTTGAAGAAGTTGCATGTTAGACTTCCTTGGTAGTTGCTAGTGTGGAAACCTTAATTATGGTCCCCTGAGTGTGTTGTGTCTGGGCAGATGTTTCTGTAACTCGGGGTACTTGTGGCTGAGTTTGGTTCTGTCCCTTTCCCTCCCATACACAGGTGCCAGTACTTGCAGAATCACTGAGGTGAAGGTTCTGACAACTTTCCTCCCATTTACCTCCAACCCTTGTTTCTTCTGGTCAGGCCTTTACACTGGCCCACTTTCAACTCTCTGGCACCATTTCATGTTGCATAAGAAACAGGAAGGTGAGGCTGAGACAGCCCTATCCTCAGTTATGTCAAATAGCTGTAGAATATCACACCATGTTCAGTTTGAAGGAGTTGAGATGCAGTTTTCATACCTGCAGCATTCTGCTCTGAAGATCCACAAAACTAGCTTTTGGGTGGTTGTAGCAGATGGGAGGTGCAATATTATTCTATTTCTAGATAATCCATATTTTTGAGATGCAATGCTGTCAGTAAAGTTTATTAGGAAGTGATTATAAGGCAGGTTTATTTTTAGTTTGTCTTCTGAATTGTAGTCCCATCCCTGTCCTGTTGCTGAATGGAATTAATTTTTTGTTCTGCAGTTAGTGACAGAACATGCTTGAATTTCATGTTCTTTCTGAAGTGCTCTTACAGTAGAGAGAAGTGCATTTGTTTCAAAGCAGTTGTGGAGTAGGATCAGTGACACAGCCTTGTCACGGATATTTTCCTTGCTTTTAAAATGAAAACTGAGCTTGAATTCTGCTTACCTAACTTTGTATTTTTAATTCAGGTTGGGAGGTGGCAATTATGTGCCTGCTTTGAGGAAGATGTAAATTGATCTGTTTTCTTTACAGATAAAAAGATAGCATTGTTCTCATTTGTCTCCATCAATATGGAATCACTTGATAATTAGTATAAGAACATTCTGAGTAGTGTATTTCATTCAATAAGCACCTCTCCTAGATATTTTACAGGCTGTATCACCAGGACTTGTGAACCAAATCTTAGTCAGAACTGAACATGTGAGTGTGTGCATCTCCTGTTCTCCACTCCTCCCTTTTGGAGAGGTTTACCACTCAGATCTTTTGAGAACTTAGTTAACACTGTATGGTTTTAGTTTCTCTGTATGTCAGCTCTGCAGTTCTAGGATACCTGTGTGGTTTTGTGTGAGGTAAGTGAATAACCTAGAGTCAGCTCAGCTGCTGTAGGAAAACTTCAGTCTCCTTTATGGACTTTTTCCCCTTCAGTACAGAGACAAATTTATTTATTTTATTTTGGAGCAGATATTGGCAAATTTCAAGAACAAAAGCTATTTTTAGACTTTGGTTGTGAATGACTTCAGCTTTCCAATATCCATGTGAAGGTGGAGACAAAAGAGGCTATCCTGTTTTGTGGGAGTTTGACAGAGGAAGTTTGCATAATATGGAAATGGGATTTCAGGGATGCAGCCATCACTTCTGGGTATGGGAAATGTTTATGATGTCTATTCCTAGAGGTGCTAATAGTACAGACTTGAAACTTCCTGGAGGACCAGGGGTGGAGGAGGACCTGCTGTGTTGCTAATTCTGGGGCCATTTCAGATCTTGCCTAAATGGATTATGTTTTATTTTAAAACGATATGTATTCCAGTGAGAAAGCTGTTACAACACTATGTCTGATTGCCAGCCAAACTTACATAAACTTTCTTTAATTATTAACTCCTAGCTTAGTTTTCTTCCTCTCTGTCTTTTTCTTTTTACTTCTTAAAACTTCAGCTGCTTAGGTTTTTAATGGTAAAATTTTAAGGTGCTTGTAAGTAAAACTGCTTCCCTTTTTACTCTGCTTCCCAATAGCCCAGCAGCAGGCATTCAATGCTTTCAGATAAAAAAAACTTTTCAGATAAACTTCCTTTTTGGCATGTGACATCTACTGTTGCCAGGATCCCGAGGCTCTCAGATAGTCATACAAAATAGTCATACATGTGATTTGGCAAGAGCTGCAATTTCTGTCTCCAAGATGCAGTGTTGACATGCACATGCTGTGTAATCTTGAAAAGCTATGTCCTCAAGGCCTGTTAGCTTCTTAAATTACATTCTGTAGGCATGCATCTGCCAGATACATGATTGAGTAATCTTGCTTGGGATTGCAACATGAGAAACTGAATTGTCTTTTGTCTTGATGAGGTAGACAGTTCATTAAATATATAATCCACTCTGAACAGCAGAAATGAATGCAACTTAATTATAAATTTTCTATGACACTTTTTTGGCCTTTAAAAATTTTATTATAGATCTTTGTTATTTTAAAATGATGAAATGTATTTGAATTGATAATGTTCACTGAGCGTTTAAAACCTAGAAACAACCCGAGGTATTGAATTGACAAGTAATGGGTAGAAACTTTCCCTTTATGCTGTAAAGCTAACAGAAAATCCATGGGGAGTGCTGATTCATATTGGCTCATGTGACAGAAGTTCTCAACTACTACTTTTTGTCCTGGCTCAATCTCATGATAGACCAGATTTTTAATTCCCCCGTTGTTTTGAATGTGGTGGAGTTTTGTCACCAAGGTTGGTTGCAGGCTGACTGTGTTTAATACTGGAAAAGCATTAGGACATCTTTATTGTGTTGCAGGATTTGGTCTATAGGAAATCCTGTGTCTTGAAGGTGACTGTAGAAGTGACCTTTCAGATGAAAGCACTGTGCTGTGTCTGGGCACAGGAACGATTGGACACAACATGTGTGTTGAATAAGTGGAAGAACTGGATGCCATCACATATCATATATGAATGTGTTGTAAAACTTAGTGGTTGTGACTTTTGTGTCGACTGCTTCAATGTTTAGTTGCAGAGCAGCTTTGGCTCTCAGTCCTGCTTTTTTTCAGAAGCTTATGTGGGAAATTATTGTTTCTGAAAAGGAGAACATTTGCTACATGAGTTGGCAGTTTTGCCATTTAATTAGTTCTTTGTTCATGCTGTCAAAACAAGACTAAATTCTCCTTAATTTGCTACACTTTGATTTATATTCATCTCTTTCCCATTATAAAAGTTTAAAGTCATCTTTTTTTTCTCTCTCTTTCTTTTTTAAGGTATTTGTTGGTGAGCTTCCTCAAGATTTTCTTCGCATTACCCCAACCCAGCAGCAACAGCAAATCCAGCTGGATGCCCAGGCAGCTCAGCAGCTCCAGTATGGAGGAGCAATGGGTACAGTAGGAAGGCTCAGTATTACTGTAGTACAGGTACCAGTTATGCCATTTTTGTACAATTAAGTAATTTTAAATAATTCAGTTTTTAAAACTGGTGGACACAAAAAGATTTTGTGTTGGAATTTGAGTCACTAAATTACTTGCAAATGGGTAGTAATTCTTAAAGGTTTTGTAGCTTCATTTTTCTGTACATCAGCGTTTTCTCCAGGTTCATGTTTCATTGTTGTCTGGTGCAGCGATTTCCTGCCAACCTTGCTGTTACAGCACATAATCAAATAGACTCATGGGGGGTTTTGCAGTGAACAGATTTCTCTGAAAACTTCTGTTCAGGAGCTTCCTGTAGTTCTTGTACTTAATGTTGGAGGACATTAGTAATTTTGAGAATATTGTAGGGAATAGTTCCCTTATGTATTGTTCCACATCCTTCTCCTCAAACCTGTTCTCCAGCCAGTTGGCCCAAAGTCTTACTGTCATTTATATTGACTTTCCTTTGGTGAACTTTGAGATTCCTGTCTGTACACTTCTCTTAGCCTGTCAGGGTCCTTCTGAATGGCAGTACAACAGACAAGAGATACTCTTCTCTATCTGTCTAGGAATTTATGCAGGAATGTATCTTGGCTGCATATTGAGACATGTGGCATTCTGGATAGGAGATTTGCCATGGTATAGTTAATCTACAGAAGATGGAAATCTGGTTTGAAGTGGACTGTGTTTAAATAAGTGTTGATAAAGTCTATCACACAGCATGCCTTAATTCTGTTACTGATGGAAGATCAGAAAAAGTTTCTGGGGAGATAATTTGCTTTTTTTGCTTGTAGATATATAGGGATGGTAGTGAGTTTGTCTAAGCACAGCTGATTATCTCCTTTTTTGAAGGTTTGATAAACTGTCTAATCCCACAGATCAAGAGTATAGACAGTGCTTAGCTTGGATGCCAACCTCCTTACTTTTATTTTTAAGTCCACATTTACAAGAAACAGTTTGAGACCTTTCTTACAGCTCTTAAGTTGTGAATTGATGAGCCAGGGTGTTCCCTGAAGGAGAAAAGGGCTTTCCAAGCCTGAGGTGCAGCCTTTGTGATAAATGTTAACTCAGTGCATGGCCTCAACTGTTGTGAGTCCTGTAAACATCCTGTAGGTGGGAGATGCCCTGGGGCACCATGGTTTGTTGCTTGTCTTACTATAAAAAGAGCCACGGGCTGCTTAGTTCATGTCAAAGAAACAGCACATCCAAAAAGCCCAACTTCTGCTTGAGCACAGTTGTGCAACAGTACTCAGTGTTGTGTTCAGGACTGTCATCACCTTGTTTTGTTCTGGTCTTCTGATATTACAGCAAAAGTATGTTGGGTCTCTTCTGATTCTATACAGCATCTGTTTTTATAGTAATGTTAGGCCTTAAGTTGTCCACTGAATTAACTGCTGTTAAATGCACATGCTGAAATCACTTTGAAACATATGAGCTACTATGACTAGTTTACCTTGGTTGAACTGCTTTTGCAGATTGTGCTTTCGGATTCTGTGATATTCTTGAAGGTATTGGATTTCTGTATTTCATCTTTTAAAAGAAATTAAGTGAAAGAGGACAGACTGCCTATCACATTACACTTGTAATTGTACGTTGGAGATCATATAGCCAGGGGAAAACTGAACTTGTTACAATGTCCTTGTAATCATGTATTTTGTGCTCTGGTATGAGGTAATTTATTTTAGCGACAGTGAATATGTGTATTTTCTCCAGTAAATAAGTTAAAAAGATGTTCCCTTTTCAAGGTCTCCCAGACACTTAATGTTGTTACGGGTTTGTTTTAATCTGAATACTGGGGTTTTTTTAACTCTTTTCTCTCTATCACAGAATTTAATCTAGTCCTTTGTTCAATATTTGGTTCTTACTGTGAACTAATAGTAATTAACTTCTCAAGTTAATACACTTCCTGTGTTTCTTTTCAGGCCAAACTGGCAAAGAATTACGGGATGACGCGCATGGATCCGTATTGTCGGATACGGCTGGGATACGCTGTGTATGAAACTCCAACAGCGCATAATGGAGCCAAGAACCCCCGCTGGAACAAAGTCATTCAGTGCACTGTTCCCCCGGGTGTGGACTCCTTTTATCTAGAGATATTTGATGAGGTCAGAACTGCTGTGTATTTTTTCTACCCCTCCCCATCTCCAGACTGAGGTTTGGGTGAAACCTTGCAAATAGGAACGAGTTAGCACAGACAGTTCCTTAGCCGTGTTCTCTGGGGGATGTCAGAAAGTTTTCAGAATTCCAAAAGCAGCAATTCGAAAGGCTTTGCTTTTCCCCAAGAATGTCAGAACTGTTACTTTTCTTTGGTAGCTGATAAAGGGGCATTGGCAGGCTTGCCTGCAAAGGAAGAGAAGCAAAAGATGTCTGAGTGCTATTTAAGCTCCCTCTTGGCTATCAAAATGCCCTGCAGCTTTATGTCCTTCATTGTCCCTATTAAAAATAGCCTATGGTACAATGCTGTTTTACTTGAAAATACTTTGGTGCTATTCTAACCTAGGAGGAGCTTAGAAGCTTTCCCAATTCCTGAGAATTCCTGAGAATAAAACTGTCAAATACAGACTGTGTGTAGTCACTAGGATTTATTACAAGAAACTAAAAGGCTGCAGCTAAGGCTAAAGTCATGGTTTGCCTCTCTCACTGTGTGTAGTGAAGCATGACAGTGCAGCAGCTGTGTGGTCATTACACAAGTGAGGCTTTTGGATGCTGCTTTGTGGGCTTAGCTGATTGGTTCACGTGTCTGTTTAATTGCTGCAACAGGGGAGCAGGTCAGTACTTCTATCTGCTGGAGTTCACAGCCTATCATAGTAAATGGAAGCTGTTTATGTTCATATAATGGCCTCTGATGTGATGTCATGAGATTCACACAGCCTATGATGATGTTAGGATGCTGTATTTCTAGAGTGTTCTGCTTCAGGCTTTCAGTTTCTTGCTATTAAATATCTGCAATCAATCTATAATCCCACTTAAAGTGTCCTTCATCCTTGTGGGAAAGGAGATGGCCAAGATATTTATTGACACTTCAGTAGTTTCAAAGGGAATAGAAGTAACAAAGTTAATAGGATAAAACTGAAGTGTTAGTCAAGGAAAATTTTAAATTTGGAGTTTCTTTCAGGACAATTAATTTTGTAATATTTTTCAAATTATATTTCAGAGAGCCTTTTCAATGGATGACCGCATTGCTTGGACACACATTACAATTCCTGAGTCTCTGAAACAAGGAAACGTGGAAGATGAATGGTATAGCTTGAGTGGAAGGCAGGGTGATGACAAGGAAGGAATGATTAATCTGGTTATGTCATACACGGTAAGCTGAGTTTGGGGTGGGAAGGGAGAGAAGCTTCTTAAGTAGTGGGAGGGAGATATTTTAGACTGAAGTTGTTCTGTTTTACCATACTGGGTGTTTATGTGTGTTGGCATTTAAAATAATTATACCTAACTCTGGGACTAGCAGTCAAAAATACTTGTAAAGACAATAAATACTTTGTGCTGAGGTGGCAGATGGGTATTTATCTTGTTTTGCAATTACCAAAATTCAGCTTATTTCTCTTGTTGACGAGTACACTGAGAGCAGATAGCTGGGTGTGCAGCTGCAGTGAGAGCTGCAGGTTGTGCCCTGGCTGGGGGACACTGTGGGAGCCCCAGGAAAGGGATTGTGACCTGGTGCTGGCCCTTTGCACCATGAAGGGCTCAGGGACCTGTGGCACAGGCCAGGGGACTGGACACTGGGACACAGCAGGAGCTGATGAGTTGGCAGGAAGGTCCCAGACTGTCTGGGTGCACAGACTGTGAGGTGTAAAAGCCCAGGGATTCCTTTGTTGAGAGTCCCTCCCTAGAGGCACCAGCTCGAGCTGTTTCTGTGGTACTGCACCATGATTAAATTGCTTTAAGGATCCAGATGTCTGAGACGCTGGCATGGGAAAGCCAGGGCTGAGCTGGTAAGGAAACCCTGTCTGACTGTGCGTGTGGGGTGTGCAGGGAGCCAAGAGGGGCACCTGTGGGGTCACTGGAGCTGCTCACTGCAAAGGGGCCTTGGTCTCAGCAGTTACAGACTGGAGTGGGTGCCACAGTGGCTCCTGGATGCTCAGACAGGAAAATTTCCTTAACACTGTGCTACTATATGTATAAAAAAGAAATCCTCAGCTAAATGGTCCATTGCCATTTCTAATTTAATAATAATAATAAATTTTTAAAAGCTTTGTGGAATCTGGCAATAACTTCCCTCCCACCTAAATCTTTAAAAATTCATGTCAGTTTAAAAGCAGAATAACAGAAACTTCTTTCTTAGGTGTTTTGTGGGTAGTTTGAATGCTCTTTCAGATGACATTATTTTTCACTTCCTTTTGTTCATTCGATGCTGCTGGCCATGAACTTACACTGGTTTGTTTAGCAGCTCCTGGAGTGTTCTCATCTGTCACCTTTGTTTCAAGTAGCTGTTGCAGCCCTGAATGTTTCCTACTGCACTTGTATATCATCAGAAGTTCCAAGCTGCTGTTGGGTGCATAGCTGGGAAGAGATAGTGCCTGCTGTTTGAAATCCACATTCTGCCCCAGATCTGAACAGTTGTTTCATTACCCCAGGGAGAAAAGAGTTTATAATTAACCTTGAAAACTGTCGCCCTGTGAATGTACTGTTCATAATATTCAATATTTTCAAGGATGAAACTGAACTGAAATATAACTGAAGTTATTGTGGTGGCAAAAGGGAGTGGAGTTAATTTGATATTTTGTTTAAATCACTGTTTTACTTCAAAAGTAATTGGTTTCAACAAAAATTTGCTTCAAGGAGCAGTGTACTGCTTTTAAAAACAAAAAAGTAAGAATAAAAATCAGATTTTGTCTGATATTTAATTTATGATGAGTATGTTGTATATTCATTTCACAAGACTAAGGCATGAAAGCTGATTAAACCTGTATTTTAAAATAAAGCATTTTGATAACAACATTTTATCACTGTTGCGAAAGGCGTTTGACATAATGTTTTTTTATTGATTCGCAGGCAAATTAATTGCCATTTGAAAGATGTTAGTTTGCCAGAGATTTTGCTCAGTATAGATTAGCACTCATAATTATATTGTACTATTGAATGTGGATTTGCAATGTGGTGACTTGTTTGCAAACACTTTTAATTGCTGGCGTTTTTTGGCTATTTCCTGAGTTGTTCTAATCTGTTCTAATTTGTGCCTTTTCTGTCAAGTCTTTGCCAGCTGCCATGATGATGCAGCCCCAGCCAGTGGTCCTGATGCCCACTGTATATCAGCAAGGAGTTGGATATGTGCCTATAGCAGGTAAGTTTTCTCTCCTATGAACCGTCCAGATGAAGGATGTTGCGGAAATAAATACAAAATTTCTTCTGTTTTTTCAGAATGCAAAGGAAGCTATAAACTATTTTTCCTTAACTGCTCATCCCATGATACATTTTTATGAGAAAAGGGAACAAATTAAGTATAGGTCTGCCTTCACATTTTTATGGGATGAGGGAACAAATTAAGTATAGGTCTGCCTTCAGTCTTGTACCCCATTTAATAGAGCTGCATGGGTTGGGTTAAATGGATTAAAATGTCTATCAAGTTGTGAAGGCTTCTGTTTTTGAGTATTTATTTTATATTTCAGTCAGGTTACTGAATAGCTATCTAGCAGGCTGCACTCTTAAGTTGTGCTTGCTTAAGTGATTGGCAAGCCATGTCTGAAGCTGTTTGCACTTGAGAAAGTGCCCCAAATGAATTGTGCTGTTGGAATTGCAGCTTCTGTAGCCCACAAGATTCATTTTTCTGTGGTCTTTGAAGATGCTTTGTTGGAAAGAAGCTTGCTACACATCATGTGAAGTGTTAATAGCTTAGTGAATGAAAAATGTTAGGGAGATCTGAGACAGCTCTTTTTGATGTATTTACATAACTACAGCAAGTATTGTCAGTGCTTTTGGTTTGTTCAGAGAGAGTTTCGGATTTGTAGAGAAAGATGTGTTAACTTATGTTTTGTAATTTTTCTGTCAAAGATGAAAAATTTAAAGTATGTAAATAAATTTGAATTTGTCCTACTTAAGGAACTGCTAAGTTCAGTTGAGTTTGCATTTCACTTACAGCTCTTAAAATCCCCAGTTTATTCTATGGCTATCTATTCAGTAGTATGTGTACTTTTCAGGGAAAGTAAGAGATAAATTCACATATTTTCAACTTCTTTGCATGCAAATTTATGAATGAATGATAGTGTGTGGGGGATATAATTGAAGTGCTAAGGGATGACACAACAGATACATTTTTTTTTCTTTTGTAAGACTAGGAGATGATTGAATTTAAAATTTCCATTCACTGTAAAAACAAACCTCATCAACAGAAGACTGGATGTGCAAGTTAGGAATCATACCTCCTGTTTCATTTTTACAGAGTTAAGTTAGAGCAAAATACAGAAAAGTTGGGCTGCATGCTTTATTCCCTGATGAAAACGTGCAGTTTGCTTCATTTTAAGTGTGGTTTTGTTGTTTTTTTTTAATCTCTGTAGCTTGATTGTCAGATTTTAAGTTTTGCCATTGAAGTGCTTTGAACCGGAGTGTACATTCCAAAGGGTGATTCTGTTGTGGTAAACCAGAGTGAAGAGTGTAAACCCACACTTCTTCAGGAGGAACTTCAAACACAGTCATCTTGTTTATAGTGTAAAGATCTGATAGAAAGTGCTAGCAAATTTCTTGAATAGATCAAAATGAGGATATTCATATTACAAAATTTCTGTGCCAGAGTATGGACAGAAGAAATGAAGCAGAGACTAGTTTCATGTATAATTGAAAATAGACATAGAACTGAAGAGATAAAAGTGATAGAAGACCTTCAGACTTGCTCTTCGAGTACTGGACCTTCAAACCATGATGTTCTGTAAATTATTTATCTTGAGAATATTTGCTGTTTGGACAAGTGAAGAAGTAACTAATAATTTGCAAGTGATAGTAATGTCTGACATTTTAGCAGCTAAGAATTTGGGGTCTATATAGTGGATCATTGCCCTTGTACCAAGATCCAGCATGTTTGTTTTAATTGCTATTATAATACTATTCTGTATTCAGAATTCTTCCTGCTTCTGTGACTTGTAATTTTAAAGCATTGCAAAGTTCCACCCTGGATTTGAACTCTTCTGTTGTTCTGGGAAAGCTTGAGTATACTCCTTGACAAAGCCACCTTTGACCTACATTTGGTATTTTTTACTCTTTTTAAATATTACTGTGCCTTGTGTTTGCTGTTCTAGAATTTCTGTGGACATCATCAAAATTTCCCAAAGCACTGTGAGTTCTAAAGCTTTGACTTACTCACTAATCAATGACCCACTCATAATAATGAGATGGATGTTTAGGTTTGGAGTTGGAAAGTGACTTGGCTGCAGAATACTTTCATACATTTAATGTTTCATACATTTAATGGCTTAATGAAAGTAATTTCAAATTTAAAAGGAAACAATAGTGCATCTTAGAAGACATCTTGGAGTTTTTTGGAATACTTTCTATATACTGAACTAGATGCTCCTTTGGAATTCTGTAAACTCTTTCAGAAAGGTGCATGCAAGATGCTGATCTACCTTGCACAACTGAACTGTTTGTGTCTTCTGGGCCCACTCTGTTTGCACATTTCCTTTGTAACACTTTACAGTGTTTGCTCTCTTCCTTTTGAGGCTGCTTCAGGCAGGGTAATGGACATCAGTATGCTCCTGCTTCACATATTTTTAGTTCAGGTTTTTTACCTGTGCAGCTAAAATTAATGTAGTCGGTAAACAAGTTCCGCTTTTCCTTCTGAAGAGTGAAAGAGCATCATTGAATAGTTTATTGTATTTGAAATGAAGGGGGTTCTGTAGAAGACTCAGAATCAAAGCGTTATCTATGATGGAAATAGAGTGGGTGGACTAAAATGCTTATCCAGACAGTTTTAACAGTTACTTGTTAACTGTCCAAAATAACTGTGTTTAAAGAGCAATGGTTAAGTCAAATTTAGGTGTGTCACGAAGGCCAAGCTGTTTTTCTGTAAAAGAAAACTTCTGTTCAAAACTAACTTTCTAACTAACTAGCCTTCTAATTAATGCTGAAGCATCTAATTACTCTCATGCTCTGTGATACAAGCTGAGGTAAGCAGTAGAAACAAGCAGGTAGTCACTGTGGTAAGCTGAACGCAAGGAATGCTCATTTCCTCACATTTTGTAGTAGATGGAGCTGTGTTACGAACAGAAGTGGCCATAGTATATTTTGCACCATGGTAATTAATTGCAAAATCTTTAAAATTGAAAACTTCTGACAACAGCTCCATCTGTTGCTTACAAGTTATAGCTGTCATAGTTGATGTATCATGGATTGGGTATGCAAAAATTAGAACTTGTGAACCCTGTTGTTTTTGTTGTTAGAGAAGTTGATTTTATCTACCACCTCTTCCTGTTTCTTTTTCTAAAGATTACTTAATTTAAACTGTAGAATATTTTGATATACTGGTGCTTGCAGTATCTTCTTGTAGTGAACAGTACTAGAGATGGTGAGCTAAAAAATGTTAGTTCAGTAAGCAAGCTGTATTTCTTATAAGCTAAATATTAATGGGATAAATAGAAAACTTCCTTTTACTTATTTTATAAACTCCCGTGTTAAAAGTATGTTAAAAACCTGTGTTTTTCTGGGTCCTGTCAGAGTCAAGAATAACACTTTTCATTGAGGCAAGTGTACATGTACATTGTTCCTTTAGGTGTCCTTTTTGAGAATCATGGGTTAGCCTTGTGATGTTACTGGTATTTGTTCAGAAAACCATGGATGTATGTTGTCCTTTGTGGTCTGTAAAATATAATCCTTGCTGCAAACACCTGGGGGTTTACTTATTTTTGCAGCATTTCCCCTGATTGTTACTTACGCATAAACAACACATTTAGGAAGCTTGTTCTGGGGCACTGAAGCAAGTTAGTTGAGAAACTGGATCCTAGCAGCATTTAGTTTTTTAGTATTAGACAGTTTAGGTTTTGCCCAACTGCCTCATTTTATCCAACTTTCATCTTTGGAAGGTAAATAATTAATATCCTTTTAAAAATAGATTAATATTTCTTTCCCATGTCTTATTCCTTTCCCCTTGTCCCTTCATTTTCACCTGTCTTTAGGGCTTGAGTACTTTGCTCTGGGTAAGTTTCCAAGCTCTTTTCTCACTCCCATCCTCATTGACTCAAGAGTCTTTGCATGAGCTCGCCTAAACAGCTTTATTTGTTACAGCAGACTGTGTAACAAGGTATTGCCACTTGGTTGTCACAGTAGAACAATTTAATGCATCTTCTGCAAATTATTAAAGCCTCTCTAACCTGTTGGAAAGTCTTTAAAGGCATCTGCTCAGCTTCGAGCTACGATGGTTAAACTGATTGCTGATAACAGTGTTTATGGATATAATGTGAGATTATGATATTATTCTGAAGCTGTTGTCAGTGAGCTACACTAGGTGATAGTATTGGTTTTCTAGAAGAGGAACATCATTCTTGCAGTTGTTTGGCTACTGCAAGATTAGTGGAGAAGCAGGTAATGTCACGACTTTTTGTAAACTTAAAAGCAAAAAACTGAGTTCTGCAATGACACTGAGAAGACAGCCTGCTAATTGCCTTAATTTCCTTAATTAATCTTCAAATAAGCTTTCTTTTTTTAAAGTGACACTTTTTTCATTAGTGCATACTTTTCATGCACTTCTGTTTTAGTTAAGTACCTGACTAGAATTCTAAAGGCAAATCATGTTACAGGAATTTTCCTTCATTTTAGACATCCTTTACTGTCACACTTTTAATTTTGAATTGTGCAAAGATGCTGTGACACTGCTGTCTTTGATAAAAGCATTGGTCTTCAATCAAATACATTCAGAAAATTTTAGAATGACTCCTTGTGAGATATGATGTCATTTCTTGATGGCCTGAATTTCAGAAAGATGCTGTAGATAAAATTGTTGTGGTTGTCACAACATATTTGTTTATTCAGAGCAGTGGAATTTTAGCATTTCTCTGTTGTTTCATGCACTTAATTTTTCTAGTAGTTTGTAAAGAAGCAACATTTAAATAAATGAGATGGCATGCATATTTTAGTAGTGAGTTTTTTTCCTGGAGCAAGTATGTTCTTTTTTTTTTTCCCAGAAAAGGGTTACCAGTTTTTTCATTTAAATGAAAGAATTCATGCTGAGAAGGTTCCTGAGTTTACTCTGAAAGAGTCTATGCATGTGACAGAATGATAATGAGTTAAGAAATTAAACACAGGGCACTTGACTGAAAAAGAAAATAAAATTACAAGTTGTGTAATGCCTTGTATGCAGTTGGAAAAAGTTTACCCTGTTAATTCTGCTTTGATGCTTTCATTGCTGCTTATAGCAATTGACTTGCTCTGTTTCATGTTTTGGAATGTCACTGCTTATGCCAGCATGTTTGCCATTGCCATTTCACTGAATTGGAAAACAGTGCTCCATTCTTCTGATTTATAACATGTACCTAATATTTGACAATAGCACAGGAGTCCATAATTCCACCAATAGTGGATTCTACGTTATTTAGTTCCAGTTTTCACCTCTCAGTAATACGAGTTTTTTTAACTTAAAGCAGCTTTTTACTGAACATTAATAATTTGGCAGCTTATTATAACTTTCTCTAATGACTGCATATGTGTTTATTTGCTAAATTTAAGTGCATAATTCTTCAAGTTTATGCTTGAGTCTTACTTAATGTTTTGTAAATCAGAAATTATAGATGCTTTTAGTCGGAGTGCAGAAAACCCCGAAGTACTCTTAAATTGGTATTTTTATAGCTTGAATGTTGAGTTTCATGAAAAGTAAGCATTTATCATGGAGCTATTTATTAAAAATCTGTGATATTACCTCCATTTGTGTGCAGTCTAGTCGTAGACAGCATAAGCTAAAACTATAAGAGGTGAGAAAATGGGTTTTGAAAACCCTTGGTAAGAAACAATACAGTCAAGAAATTTCTTGTGTCTTAAATTTATTATTTATATTGGAAATGCTCTTTGAGTGCTGCTTGTCCAGATATTTGGCTTCATAATTACTATTTTTAATGAAAGCAGTAAGGAAAACTGTTCTAATCTCGATTTTATTTTGGCACTGATAAGATACTGAAACAGTATTGGTAAGCTGTAGGATGCTGTGGTGCTTGAGAAAAGAGCCTCATGTTTAATGTGGATTAATACTTTAAACTGACCTCCTGTATGGACAGTTCACTGATTGTTGGATAATCTTAGGGTGTTGATGACTTAGTAAAAAATATTGGGAAGTTTATGTTAGAAGTAAAACATAACTTCTATTGCTTGGTTCCTTCAGGGACTTTGCAACTTTATTTTTTTGAGGCCACACATCTTCTAATGCCCCTTTTAAATGCCTGCATTGTTTGTAGACAGTGTGAGGAATGAGTTGAGGTTTGTTGAAGCTCTAGAAGAGGCACTGCAAAATGCTGCGGGTAAATTGGGTGAACTGTATTTGCAGTGTTGGTGAGGACTGCGCAGTGATTTGCCTCCAGGGTGTCTGATGGGGAGTGTGTTCACATAGTGCCAGACAGAATTCCAGGCATCGTGGTCCACAGGCCATAAAAAGCTATGGAGCCAAGGTTTAGGGTGGTGCAGAACATGTAACAGATACCTGTGGTAGAGGTGTGGTGCAAATGTCTGGGCAGAAATATGTCTCCAGTGTGCAGGTAACAAATTTATGAGATTATGACTCAGTATGAACCTTTTTGAGTAGATGCAGCCTGTGTGTTAAAGCTTCTAGGTTCCTTTTTTTTTTCCTTCTAATAAAACTTAAGATGATTGAAAGGGGAATTTTAGAAATCCGAGTGGGAGAACATAGATAAATAGTGGGTTGTTTACAAATCAGTAATGAATCCTTTCAGATAGGACAGGAATCTAAGTTGAGGAAAGAAACAGAAAAGAGTATATCAGGTGAAATCCTGCGTGCAGTGCTCACAGTCAGACTATTCACTTAGAGTACCTGGTCAGCCAGAGTTGATGCTTGGCCCATCCAGCCTTGAATGTGAGTTATAATACAGCATTTTTATGCTGACAGAAAAAAAAAGTCACTGGGATGCTAAGACATTTGTACAGGTTAAAGTGAATATAGACATTTCTGACTAAATAGTTAGAGTGAAGAAAATATTGAAGAGACAAGGTAAGTATTGAAACTGCTCTTTGCTCTTTTTTTAGATGTTAGGTCTGAGTAGAAGTAAATTATAATTGCAATATTTTCAATCACAAAGGTACTTAAATCATTATGTTAAGAGAGATGAGGCTGCAAAGAGGCGCTCATATGCTTTGTTGTTATGATTTTTGAGCAGTCAGTAGAAGAGAAGCAGCTTCTACTCCTGAGTAATCTTACGAAAGCTGGTTCTCAAAAAGAGATTTTATTTTGAAGATGTATAATGGTAATGATGCAAATAGTTCATCCTTTGTTTAACTCACAGAGAAGTAATTAAGGTCATAGATAGAAAGCAAACAGGCAAACTAAAAACTGTGTAAAAGAAGTTAGATGTTCAAAGAAAATGTGTGCCAAATTTTAAAAAAAAGCTAACCCAACACTCAGAGAATTCTAAGAAGCATGAAATAAAGCAGTAAAGTATGTTTCTGACAAAAATTGGTAGATCTCCCATGTATGGGCATGTGAAAGTGTTAAATTATATATTAAATCTAAACTGGTTATGAGGTTGAGTAGCAAGGCTTTTGAAGGTCAATGTGTAAAAGAAGCAGAAACTATTTATTTTAAGGAAGCAGAAAACCTGGAATCATGTTTGTAGTTAAATAATAGTAAAGATATAGGTATGTAAGGTAGTTCAGGAAAACTTAGTTGGAATGTGAGACCATAACAGGTGAAGGAAGTCTTGCTTTCAGAGGACTGGAGGGGATAGCAAAGTGAAGTTTCTATTAAAAACATTTTTGAAGTAGCCATTTTCTCTATTGTATAGAATGATTAAACCCAAGAAGACTAGAATGAACTGCTTTAAACCAAAGATGTAATTAGGTAAACTTTAGCAGGAAGTGACATGGTTGTGTAGGAAAAGCCTGTATGTTAAAATTCATAGGTATTTGAGTACATAAAGAATGGTGTGGTCTGTGTATATCACCTTCTCAGCTGCACTTGGAAAATGCTATTTCCTAAGCATTCTTACTATCATATGATATTCTGATACAATAAAGATAGTCTTGTGGTTTAATATCTATTTTAAAAAGCTAATGAACAAATAAAAATAGGTGATTATTCATCTAATGAAAGGAGTTGAATCTGATGTACCTCCTTCGGTGAGGTGCATCAGATTTCTTAAAAAAGTATAGTGAGGGGACTAAGACAATTTGTCAAAATAAAAACTCTTTAACAGTTTCCTAAGCCTCTCTGACTGCTGCAGGTTGCAGAAGGATCTCATTGTAATAAAAGGGAAATAAAATTCTATATTCACTCTGGTGTTAAAGTATGTGTAAAGAATAATATTAACTAATCTTAAGTAATACTTATTTGGTGACAGTTTCTCAATTTGGTCATTACTGTACATTAAGGTCTTTGAATTATTGTAGACTGCTCTGTAAAAATATCTGGTGAATAGTCTTTGAAACAATGCTTAAAATGCTTGAAAGCAAATAGAGAACTGGTACTAGAACTTACTTCTGCAGGTAGTTCTCCTTGCCCTACCTTAGAAATTCTGCAGGATAACTGCAGAAGCTGACACATAAAGGAGTGGGACTAAGATATTCAAGGATCTGAAACTACATAGAGAAGTGAAATACACAGTTTTCAGAAGTGATAGCAAAAGACTGTAGATAGATACTATTATCTGTTTTCAGTTTCATACTGAAAAAAAGTGGTGTTTTCAGCAATGGTTCTATGCTTAATGATAGAAGTTCTTGCATGAAGAAAAAAGGATTTTGTCTAGTAATTTCTTTTAACAGTAATAGGAAAACTCATTTTCTAAAACTCTGTAAACTGCCAGTGCTTTATTTTACATAGATATACAAGAAGTTAGTGAAAAATGACAGGTCAGATGAATTTTGTCCTCTGGAAGAGAGATGAGCCAAGCAGTGTGTGCCCCTAAAGGTGTTGCTCTTTTGCCACGTAGTGACTTTGTAGGCTGGATGGAACTTTAGCCAGGAAAAACATCTGCTAAAAATTGCTTATTTGTGTGGTGCAGTCTCCTAGTGGGCCAAAGTATTTTGCTTTCTTTTGACTACGCTGGAGACTGCATTCATTGTCTTTCTAAATATCAGCTATGTAAATTGCTGATGTAAAACCATTTTTTTCATCACAACATAAATACACTGAAAACTACAATATGAGGTGGGGAGAACCAACCACACCTTTCTGTGTTGAGTTTAGTATTTGGTTAGTGAATTATGTGTGAACCTGTTAAATGCAAGTTGTAACTAATTTTGAACAGTACCTGTTGCCATACTGTAGTTTATAACTTCTGGAATATAACCTCAGGGAGAGAACCTGTTCCAGAAAAATATTTTCCAGTTGCAACAGTGTAGGTATAATCTCTGCAGTCATCTTCCTCCTCTGGAGTGCATGTTAAAATAGATAAATGCTGAAGTCAGTGGGTTGGGACAAGTCATGAGCTGCTTTCGTCTTCAAAATCACTGGGGTTTTTTGTTGTGGGTTTGTTGGTTTGTTTGTTTGTTTTTCTTACTCAACAGATAATTTTTTCCACTTTNATGTTTTGTGGCTTTCTTTCTTCTGTTTTTAACCTGTAGGGATGCCTGCAGTCTGTAATCCAGGCATGGTACCAGTGGCAATACCACCTCCTGCAGTGAACCCTCAGCACCTGTGTAATGAAGAGGACCTGAAATCTATCCAGGACATGTTTCCCAACATGGACAGGGAAGTAATCCGCTCAGTGCTAGAAGCTCAGAGGGGGAACAAGGATGCAGCTATCAACTCCTTACTTCAGATGGCTGAAGAATCATAGATGCCCACTTCCTGCATAGTCCCCGTCCTCGATGCCACTTATTTTTACTTGCCAAGCCAGGGATTTAGCTAGAGGAAGAATTTCCCAACAGCTTTCTGTTAGTGCATCGTGTGTGACAGATTAAACCCCTTTTCTCCTTGGACAGTTGGATCTTTTTCTCTTTCTTTCTCAGTCTGTACATACTCAGTTTAGCTTATGTCCTACAATAGAGCAGTGAGGCATCTTTACTATCAGCTGTGCCCTGTGTGGCTATATTCTGATGGGATGGGGAATAATGCTGCTTTGTTTCTTTCTCTCCCCCTTTTCATAAACTTACAAAGTAACTCTATGCAGTACAAGATTTACTAGTGTTTGTTAGATTGGGAAAAAAAAAATCTTTCCATGGAAGGTTTGCTGTTTAAACACAACTGATTCGTTAAAAGTATTTAGGTTTCAGCAAACAGCGTATTTTTGCCAGAAGTTAAAGGAGAGACCCTTTCTTATTCTGTGGTGTTATTACTGTGATATATTCACACCTTTTAGATAGAAGATTTTTAATTTAATATGCTAAATTTCTAGGTTGTGCTGTTGGTATTTGTAATGGGCATCTTCTATTCAATCTAGTCATTGGGCACCAAAGCAATATATTTTCTGGTGTGCATTTTGGGCTTTGTCCTCCCACATAGTATTGTTATGTACCTGTAAAATCTTAGGAGGTAACTTTTAACTCATACAGTATGTATTGCTGTAGCAGAAAACAGGACTTAGCCCCAGTGTACTCCCACAGTTAATTGCACTTAACTACTACTTCTGCATTCCCGTGGCTATTTCAAAGAATAAATGCAGAAGGAAAGATACCTGGAAAACAATTGAAGCCGTGAAGAATTATTTAAGATGTTGTCTTTGATTCAAAAAGCAGATACCTATGATCTGGTTATAAGGCTTCTTTCTTTATACCTATGTTTCAGCAAAGTTATTGCTTTACATTAGTGGGAAAACGATTGTATTTTTCCTGTAATTAGAAATAAGCACGGAAAGTAGCTTCAGGGTCTTAGAATGGCATTATGAATTGCTCAGTGACTTGTTAGACTACAGCTGCTGTAGTCAGTTTATTATTATTTGATACAGATGGAAATAAAATTCTTTGTGAGAGACAATTTAACATATCTGAGTTACAGTCTGATCCTCGGAGGAGGTGTTTGTATTTATTGTTAGTGTAATTTTTTCAAATAAGAGTTGATTTTGGAGCTGCAGAATCATACAGTTATGCACCAGTTACACCTGTTGGACGAATTTCTGCGGTGTCTGTTTTTGTAAAGTAATGCACTTTAAATAGTATGCACCAATTTATTTTTCCAGTGATGTGCAATGTTGCTGTTTTGTCTCTTTTAATGTTTGATTTCAAATACTTTCTACAATAGCCATAGACCTTTATATTTTCAAGAGTTGAAATGAATGTACACTTGAAATCTAGGCTCTTGAGTGATTCATGAGAACATTAAAGTCGGGTTTTGAATAGAGAATGACGACCCATATTCTCTTCTTCCCCATACTTTATTTCATGTCCTATGCTTAAAATATTTTCTTTATTATCTGAGGGAAAGCTGATTTTATCCCCCCCCAATCTACATTCAAGTAGCCTTTAGGCAGCACTGGCAGTAGAGCATGAATATTTATTTTTTTAATCATTAAAAGTTATACTGAAGCTTTTAAAATACAGCACCAAAAATCATCCCAGTTTCTGTCTTTTCATCATCTACAGTTTTAAGTTTTGTTATGAATCCCTTAACATCTTAAATTTCTTATTGAAAGCATAAATGTCTTTAAACATCCTCCAACTGGATTTTGAATGAAATTCAAGGCTATAATTCTATGTGCTGTAGTTGTAAAATTGCCACGCTTTTGTTTTCTAAAGTTAAATGGGGTATTTTTCAAGAAACTAGCCTTGCCCCTTCCCTGCAATCATGGTAAATTTTGTGATTGAGTAGGTGTAGAGGCATTTGATCTCTATAGCACAGTGTTTTATGACATCATGACCCAAAAGGATCAATGTTGGTAAGGATTTAAAGCTTAGATACCTCCAGGAAGAGTCCTGTGCTCTAACTTTTACACAGATAGCGTGAATTGCTAGGGATGGAACAGTTCAGGGAAAATGTACATTTGTAAATTTTTATATTAAAACGGCAGTATTCATAATACAGCTTTTCATAAAAGCAAGTGGTCATGGTTCAACTTAATGGCTGGTAAATTGTACTGCATCCCATTACAGCTCCATTTCAAGCACAGAACAAAACCACCTTTCAGTCCTAACTGCCAGGAGGGGTAAGTGCAAAAGTTAAGTTAGCCAGGTTTACTTATAAACTGGGCTCTGGCCCTCTGAGGGAGACTCCTGTTCTTAAATATATTTTAGTGTGTATGTTTTTTCTTAGGCAAATGTTATGCAAAACAGGGTATGAGTTGAAAATAGGATATGTAGGAGCAATATGGCCAGTAGATGGATTTCATTATCTTACACTATACTTAAATATTACTCTGTGGATTTTTTGTCTTTATGTAATTAAGCATTAGAGATGGAAATGTTACATCAAGATGTGCTACTTTCTCTTGTTAAAAAGAACAAAATCATCAGCTACTCAGCTTTTCAGCATACATATCCTTCTAGTTAAACTGTTTGTTGTTAGGTTTGAATTGGAGAGAGATGTAAAAAGGCAGGGAATGTTTACTTATTTTAGGGTCTGTGAAGTTAAGGTATTGGAACTGAAAGTCCGGGTTTTTTTATTTATAACAAACAAATCGTCAGTCATGATTGTAGCTTTTGAGAAAATGCTAATGGGGTAATACTGTGTTTGATGCTGCTCCTCTGCTCAACAGCTTCCAGCAGCTTGGAGCCAAAACCAGCTGTATAAGACAGGCATCTGCTAAAAGTTAGTGCTCTCGGTATAGTTTGAGTCCTGCCAAGAGCCTCAACTTGCTAAAGGTAGGAACATTTTTTGTCTAGCTAGATCCTTGCAACTTCTCTACTGCTCTTTGCATCTGCTGATGGTACTGAGTTGGTTTTTCCCCCCTTATAAACGTTATTGCCTGTTTGGTTGATATGTAATACCATACAGAGGATGTTTTTTGCTGTAATTATTCTGAAGACATTGTTTCTCTGTATCGGGGTCCAGTGTCCGAATATGTTTCTTGCACTCTAAAGTACATTAACTTTTTCATTCTAATTTAATAAATGTATCATCTGAATGAAAGTGTATTATGTCTCTGTTGGAGAGCCACCACAGTGTGAGTCTTTGTCTATAGACTGATCTAAAATTCTAGTATTGGTTACTGTCTTTTATTCAGTGTTGAATGTTGGTTGGCAAATTACACTGGTTCTTAATGTAACCATCTGGTGGGAACAGTAATAGTGAAATGCTCAAAAGTACTTGGAGAATTCCTCTACAGGTAGGTGCCTCTTTCTGACTCTTCTGTAGCTACTTTCTCAAGGAAATATTCTGGCGTTGCAGGTCTGGAGGACAGAAGAAGGCAGTAATGAGGTTACATTGTTTGAAGAACAGCATTGGAGGGTAAGGGAGGAGGGAAAAACAGCCTATGGGTATGGAGGGAATGCTGCAGTGTGGAGGATTGAGGACTCTGGATGAGAGTGGTGTCCAAGAGAAGAGTTATGAAATGGACCCCGTGTGATACTCCAGCTACAAAATGAGTCTGCTAATATATGATAAATGAATTTGAAAGATTCGGGTTGCATAGCATCTCTTTCTAGTACTGTGATGGCAAAGGTATCTGGGGCCTTCTTTCTCACTTAACAGTATCACCATGCTCAGTGATAACTGTGATTATTAACCAAATGCTAGTCTGAAGTACTACTGTGTTATCAAACTAACATTTTGGGATTTACTGTCCATTCATAGCGGGCCTTTTTTTCTAATCTAGGGGGATTTTTTTAACAAATTATACTTGAGAGGAATATTTCTCAGCTGATTTTTCTTTATTTCCTTAATGTATTGAGTACCTACTATGAAATAAAACTGTGTTCAAATTGTGCTTTTTTCTAGCCCTCGAGTATCACTTTCTATCCCAATTTATCGTCAAAGGTTACAGTTTGCTTTCACATTTCTCCATTTTGCTGTGAGAGATAGGAAGAGCAAAAATTAGTTTACTTTAAACAAATGTTGGTGTTCTTATGGCTGCTGAAGCATCTATTAGCATTTTGTATTTTTATTAGCTTTTTCATTTCAGTGTTAATCAGTGATAATGTGTGGGGGTATAAAGAAAAAACAATGTATTTTGAATTATTAAAACACATCACAACATCAGTATGAGCAAGGCCTCTAGGAGAAATGCAAATACGTGTTTTCTTAGAATAAGAAGGAAAAATGAAAACCCATATAAGCAATCTTCTCTGCAGCTTTGAGTTGTATCCTACTGAAGACTTGAGCTTTCTCTTCTAGATCCTCAGGAAGCTTAGTCAGGAAGCCAAGTTAATCTATTTTCATACAGCAGTATATTTTAGAAGTATTTGCTTTACTATCTTGCCATAAAGCATAAATAATTTTGTAAGAACAAATAGACTGTACTCGGGTTATACCATAACTTTGGAAGGAAAATTGGCATATAGATCGGAAAAGTGAATTTATGGAAAGCAAGTAGATTGAAAATTACCTTAGCTACGTCTGTGTTTCCATGGATGAGAGAACTACTGAAGTACTGCTGTTTAAAGTATTCAGAGTTCACTTAGAACATGTTTTTAAAAACATTTTAGTGTACAAAAAATGGTTAACTTTTATAACTTTAATGTATTTACCATTGAAAGAGAATGAAGGATGATTCAATTTATTTTGAAATTATCTCCAATTATAAAATAAGCCCAATGAATGAAAAAGTACACTTTCCATGTCTCTGCTGTGCATGTTTCTTTATGGATTATCAGGAACTTAACACTCACAGGACAATATTTTTCTGCTTTATCTGTAATAGTCATCAGTTTAATGTGGAGTATTCAAGTTGATTTTAAATGCTTACAGCTATTTTTAAAAATATTCTTTAAGTAGTTATAAGAGTACGTAATGGGGGAACGGTTACAAATTCCTGCCTGGTACAGCCGGGACACTCCTGTGTGACTACCCCACCTTCCCAGGTGCCCTTGTTTAAGGGGTACAAGGCTCTGCAAGTGGAAACTGGATGATGAGGACCATGGTTCGTCTATGTTGGAAGACTCACCAAGTGAAGTTCCCCTATGCACTGTGTTGAAACTGCCTCCAGAAAGAAAGAAAGATGAGGTATTGTCGTAGGAGACCCTCCAGCGGAGGAACAGAAGTTCCAGTTTCCTGGCAAGCCCCACTTCTTAGGGAAGTCATCTGCTTTCCTGGGGACTGGGTTAGAGATGTGATGAGAAAACTTTCAGCTCTGGCACGGCCCTTGGATTGCTACCCATTATTGCTTTCTCACGTAGGCAGTGATGAAGTTTGCAGTATGAAGGCCAAGGATAAAATCAAAAGGGATTTCAGGGCCTTGGGACACCTAGTTACTATGGGATCAGGAGCACGAGTAGTGTTCTCTATCCTTCCAGTTGCAGGGAATGGTGAGGGAAGAAACAAGAAGAACCAGCAGATCGATGATACTTGGTGGCAACAGCTGGAGTACACTTGTCTCAAACAGAGAAAAGGATCTTTGCACAAGGGTGCAGTGCTCATTGAAAGGGCATTAAACTGGATTGAAGGGGAAAAGGGCTAAACTGAGGCTTTCTGGACCTAAGCCTGATGGGCACACATCAGTGTTGGACAGATGGGGTGGTAGCAAGATCCTTCACACTGCTCCGTGATGTGTGAGTATGCTGGAGCACATTTGAAATACATACAGTACATGCAGCATGAGGAACAAGCTAAAGGAGCTGGCAGTGAGCAAGTAAGAGCAGTTTTTTCATCTTTGTACCTTTTATGCCAGTGGGAAGAACTGTTTGGACATGGGTGAGGGAATTTTGCCTAGTCCTGGAAGAGGGCTGTATTCCCAAACACTGCTAGAGAATATACCCCTCTGAGTCAGAAAACTTCCTGATGCTATTCATTGGACTATGTCATTTAGGTAATGAAGATGGGTATTGGATAGTCACTGTAATTGGAAAGTACTGAAAGTTCTACTGATCAAATAAAACACCTTTGTCACTGTTTTTGAGATGTGTTAGGACCATTGTGTCTATAAAAAGGTTATGCAAGAACGCTTTCACTAAGATTAAGAAGTGCAATGTAGCCTTGCTTTATATTTTAGAGGCCCCTTAATTCTTTTTTACCCAAATACAGGTTTTGTGATAAAGTATGTGTTTGCATATTTCTGTAAGTTACATGAGGTATTTTGCAGTCACCTGTTTTTACTCTTCAATACTGTAACATTTAAAAAAAAAATCCAAACACTACAATTTAATTGACTCTTTTTTTTAATTATTTTTACAAGACATGAAAAAAAGAATGTTAAAGAAGAAGCACAAGTTATTCTGGGGAAGACATCATTCCAGCTTCCCTAGGGTGTCTGCTTTCTTTTTCCAATTACCATGTTCTCAGCTGAGTTGCAATTGGGAACCAAGTGATACAGCCTGTTGCAGTTGGGAGCCGTATTTTGCAGATTGTTGGAACTGGGAATCACGTGCTGCAGTGGTTTGTGAAGAGCAAGCATTCACACACTGGCAGTTTTCCACATAGACATAGTTATAATTTATGGTGGTTCCATTTCGGCAAGTCAGGGTCACCTCTCTTGTTTGGGTGCTGAGTTCCTGGCAGCAACCACACTCGTGTTCCATCTGGTTTGCTTCAAGAGAGTACCTGTGTTCCGTTGGGGGAGAAAAATGCATCTCGTTAAAAACACACAGAAAACCCCCCTCCGTGATTTTTGTTTTGGGAGGGTTTGGTTTGGTTTTGGGGTTTTTGTATATATCCTCTTTTCCTCCCCACGCACACTTACTTACAAAATGTTATTTTTGTTACCATTATCTTCAATACTGAAACTGTTCTTGCTTCCATTGAATCCTGTTCAATTCAGTGAATCATATAAACACATTTTTTGCTATTCTGTGATCTTAGAATTGCGGAGGTTGGAACAGACCTTTCAGATCATTGAGTCTGGGCATTAACCCAGCACTATCCAGTCCACCACTAAACCATGTCTCTAAGTGCCACACCTGCAGGTCTTCTAAATACTTGCAGGGACGGTGACTCAATGGCTTCCCTGGGCAGCGTGTTCCAGTGCTGGACTGGACAACCATTTCAGTGAAGAAATATTTCCTAATATCCAACCTAAACCCCTCCTGCTGCAACTTGAAGCCATTTGCTCTCATCCTTTCACTTGTTACCTGGGAGAAGAGACCAACCCCCACCTCACTACACCCTCCTTTCAGGCAGTTGTAGAGAGTGTGAACATCTACCCTGAGCCTCCTTTTCTCCAGGTTAAACACCTCCAACTCTCTCAGCTGCTCTTCAAGACTTGTGCTCCAGGCCCTTCCCCAGCTCTGCTGCCCTTCTCTGGACATGCTGCAGTTTCTTTCAGTGAGACGCAGAGAACTGGACACAGGACTCAAGGTGTGGCCTCACCACAGCCAAGTACATTGACCTGGTCCTGCTGCCCACCCTATTGCTGATCCATGCCAGGATGTTCTTGGTCTTCTTGGCCATCTGGGCACACACTGGCTCATGTTCAACTGCTGTCACCAGCATCCCTAAGTCCTTCTTCACTGGGCAGCTTCCCAGCCCCTCTGCCCCAGCCTGTAGCGCTGTTTGGGTTTGTTGTGACCCAAGGGCAGGACCCAGCACTGAGCCTAATTGAACCTCACACAATTATTGATAAAGATGTAAAACAGGACTGGTTGCAACACTGAGCCCCAGGGCACACCACTGGTGACCATCCCCCAGCTGGAGGTAACTCCACTCAACATCACTCTCTGGGCCTGGCCATCCAGACAGTTTTTTATGCAGTGAACAGTTCATCTGTCCAAGCTATGAGCTCCCAGCTTCTCCAGGAGAATGCTGTGGGAAATGCTGTCAAAAGCTTTACAAAAGTCTGGGTAGACAATATTCACAGCATTTTCCTCATCCCCTAAGTGGGTCATCCTGTCATAGAAGGAGATCAGGTTGGTCAAGCAGCAGTTGCCTTTCCCAAACCCATCCTGGCTGGGCCTGATCCCCTGTTCACCCTGTACGTACTCTGATCACACTTAAAATAATCTGCCCCATGTCCTTCCCTGGTGCCAAGATCAGGCTGACAGGCCTGTGATTCCCTGTATCCTCTCTCCAAACTTTATTGTAGATGAGGATCTCATTTGTTGACCTGCAGTTAACTGGGACCTCCACGGTTAACCAAACTGCTGACAAATGGTTGAAAGTGGCTTTGTGAGTACTTTATCTGGCTCCCTCAGTACCCTTGAGTGATAAAGACCAGGATGAAGGAAGCCATAGAGATGTTAAATTAATTTTTAGAACTTACATTGAGGAGCTGGGGCAAGTTCCTTCACAATATGACATCTCAACGGGTTCAGAAGACTCGCAGTCATTGTGGCGGATCACAGTTTCCTTAGTGTGAGGCTTACAGTGTTTAGCTTCATAAAAAAAGGGGAGGAGAGAAAATATACTTCAGTTCTCTAGTTCTGAACTAAAGGAATTGTAAACCAGTTTCCAAGTGTTTGATGTCTACTGAGAATCTGCATGTATGTGATGGGGTAAATACTGCATGATGTATATGGAGTGGTCAGATGATTTTTTTATTTCAGCTGTAAAGAGCATTTGAAAGACAATGCAGAGGCCTGAGCATTGCTGGTTTGATTTGTGGTATTCAGTATCAGGGAGAAAAAATACTGCATTTTTCTTTTAAATAAACAGTGAAACACAGGGCTATAAATAGACTATGTGAAAACAGGATGGAGTGAAGAATCCTTCCATCCACTCAAAGATAGTTACAAATTGAATAGGGTGCTTTTCAGGCAGAACACATAAACACAGCATTACTTACGTTTACATATTTTGCAGCAGCCATCAGATGTAATCTCTGCTTCATCCTTTGTAAAAGTAAAGAAGGAGAATTTGTGTTAGTGCACAGATGACAATCATGAGTAAGAATATGAATTAGCACTACTGATACTGGGCAGAAGGCTTCTCTGTGAAGAACCCTGAATGAAACAATGGATGACTTACTGTCCTCACTGTAGGAGTCTTGAATACTTGTAGCCTCATAAGAAAATACTATGCTTTTCTTATTATTAATCATAGAGCAAGACTAGTTTCATTCTTAAGACCTTCCTGCAACTTCAGTGGAAGTGATTTGTTGTATTCTTCATCGTCCCTCCTTGTTCATTTAAACTGAATTCAGTCAATGAAAAATTGATTAAAACTTACAGGATCACACTCTTCGGGGTCGTATTCAGGGCATACTTTTTTAGATTGGACTGCAACAAACTGATCTTCAATTTTTTCACATTTGTAATGGCTGCATTGATCGAGTGGCAGGATCTCGTTAACCTAAGATTTTATAAGAAAAGCAAAAGTTATTTTTCTTTTTCATTGTGATCAAGTATGTCTGAACTCATTAAGTGCTCTCTCCTCAAAGATTCTCAGATGCTTCTGAACTTCTTTCAAGTGGCAAAAATGAAATTCTGCAAACTAGCTATCTTGAAAGTTTAAATCCTGGCTCCAATCACTTAGACCATAAATTAGAAACCATTTCTCCATTAGCCACAAAAATCAAGAATTTGATTTCAAATAATGTTCAACTCAGAAAACTGATATATTGTTTTTCAGAGTAATTTCAGTATTTTATTTTTACTAGTAAGGGACATGAGTTGACTCTTAGCTGTTCTAACTTGTATGGGCTAACAGAGATATCTGAAAATGAAAGGAATACTTACATTGAGCACATGAACAGTGTTGTTTCTGAGTTTGACTTTGCAAGCTACTTCAATACACTTTCCGCAGCACTCTCCTTCCTCAATCATGTATTGGTAACCCTACTCGGAAAGAGATGAAGAAGTATGTTGAATTTATGATGGAGAATTCTAGTCTTGCTGTAGCTGAGTGGGCAGCCTAGAGAACCTGAACTCACCAGTGGGCAAGATGTCTCACACTGGATTGTTTCACAATGCATAATGTTTGCATTAGTCTCTGGATCTTTCTCTGAACTGCAGGTACACTTCTTACATGAATCGATTACTACTGACTTTCCAACCTGCAAGACAGTAAAAAAAAAGCAACATTAAAAGGCCAACAGTTTCTATATAATGTAAAGGCAGAGTTGAAAGCATTGCTGAGCACCATTAAGGTTGCTGAAGTGCAAGTACAACAGTTCTCAAATTATTTTGAATGTAGACTTTCTGGCTTCATGCCTTGCAGGAAAGCTCATATTAAGAGGAAATTAAATGAAGCAATGTAAAAGCAGTAAATTAATGAAATTAAATTAAGACTAGTTTGTACTGTCTAATTATTTTACCAGCTTTTCAATGCTCCATTTAAGAATTTTTTTTTCTCTGTAAGTTATGCTCAGTGGTTGTAAAACAATTATAACTTAAAAACAGGGATTAAAATAAGCCTTTGCATATGCAGCTACATAAGCAGAGATCTAAATTTATGTATGGATTTTAGTCTTTCTGAAATGTATCCCCAAAGACTCCAGTGCGAATATTTAAATTATGAGTTTCTGACCTAAGTACCAATCTTAGCAAAAGGGTTTAGGTATCAATTAAACCAAAACGTTGGGGTTTTTCTTTTAAGGTTCTCTGGGTTTATTTCAAAGGGCAATTGAGTTTGGGCTATTCATCAGATTGTCTGGCAAAGTCATTAATTACAGAAGTGGGAGGAAGCTTGAAAAGACAGTACATCACTAAAAATGGTACATTCCTGTTTTATACTACTCATTCTGTCACAAATTTGATTTTGACTTTAGCCAAAAAGAGCCAGATTAAGAGCCAGAGAGAAAAACCCTCAAAAACATGTACTGGGAAAAGAACTTTCCCAAAGACTTTTTTTGGTAGAAAGGATGTACTTTTCACTTCCAGCAGTATACTGCTACATCATTCTTACCGTGTACAATGTTCCATTAATCACACAGACATCAGGTATTGGTTCTGAAAAACAAAACAAAAATTGAATTCCAGAATAACTCAAATTGTGAGACTTCCTGAGAAGTCATCAGGTTTTGTTAGTAACAAAGAGTACAGAAAACTTCAATTCAATCCAACTATGTGCTTAGACTTGATATGTAGTGTAGCTGAATGTTTAAGTAAAGTTTCATCATTAAAATTAGCTGGAAGAGTTTGAGAGGAATGGTTTCAAACTCGAGCTATGCCTGAAAAAATCCCTTTTTTGGCCTTTCAATATCTGGTTCAATTCAAATTAAATTAGTTGTTTCCTCTTTGAACCCTGGGAGTCCAGTGATATACAAAGATGGTTCAGTTATTGATTCTTTATGGCCTTTCAGAACATGGCTTGTACAGAAGATTGACTCTGTAGAAAAAGGTAATTCCTGCTGTGGTAATGTAAATCTGACAACATGACAGAACCTATCTATGTCTTTCACAGAACTATTTCAAACTTGCCTGTTCCTTTGTTTTGACTTTGCTTTCTCAGGCTTAATTTATGGGTACTTTTTTCTTCTTATTTTTTTGCACAAGTATACATACATAAAATACATATCTATAAAACGTATGTTCATAAATAAACTAATATAACTAGGATTTTTTTATTTTCATGAGCATCTGGCGAGAGTAAGTATAATTATTACTTTTCATACATTGTCAATTCAGTTACTGATTAAAATTCACTTTGAACTATTGCTTCCTGTTACTTGGTCTTGTAGTTAACTGTTAAGTGTTTAGTGACTTATGTTTATGTATCGTAGTTTAGTTGCATTTAGACTAATGTTAATGTGCTCCAATGTTCCATTAACAACATGAAAAAGATGCATTGATAACATTTATAATTACAAGTACAGAGATATTTGAGCTATATAGACCAGTGAATGTTCGAAATATTATTCTGCTCTCCCATCCATTCTCTCATCAAAGTTAAATGAAAATAACATTATTTTTTTAAAACAAAGCTATAATGCATATTTAGCCAAAAATCATTGTTTGTTCACTGAGACAGAACAATTTAAGAAAGATTTTGCTGTTACTGATACATGAAGAACTTCCCTGGATGTTAGTAGAAGTGCAAATGTAATTTACTGGAGCGTACTATGTGGTATTAATACATGTATTTTTAATACTTACGGCATTCAAATTCAGGACAACATGGGTCTTTTTGTGGTAGTACAGCCATGGAAACAAATCCTAGGTCACAAATTGTTTGCTGAGCTGTTTGGCATGGGAGCGGCTGGCATTGCACAGTAGCAGTGAGGGAGTCACAGACACACTTCTGGCATTCATTTATCCACTCCTCTCCAGGCTGAAAATATGTAAATCATTTATTCTTAAATGCTTCTTCATCCTAGTTGTTCAGTTTTAACTTAAGATATGCTCTCAAAATTAGTAGGAAATTCTGATTGGAGTTGTCTTAGCACATCATTTAAGAGCAGGTATGCTCAGAACAACTACAGAATTTTCTTCTGCGTAAAAAGAATGGTATTTTACATTTCATAGCTAGTCTACTTATATCTGTGAAATTTAAATTACTTTTATTATAACCAAAATTCTCTGCCACGGTCTTCATGAACTTTTCCACCTAGACATCACTTAAAAGTCTGGTAATGCCAGGTTAAATAATTGTGTGCTATCAGGTCATTTGTTACATGACCAACTTTGTTATTGACATACATGAAGTTTGATTTGAATTGGCTGTTAAAGGACAGAAATTGGTCTGGTTTTGCAGCAGTGGTGTATTAGAAAGTAGGGACGGGAACCACCTTTCGTGCAGGATTGACATCAGTACAGTTTCTTTCTACTGAAGTTGTGAGGGTTGTTGCTGTGGTTGGTGAGGCAGCTTGTGATGTAGTTGAGGAGGCAACTGAAGGAACAGGAGTTGTCAGAGGACACGGCCCGTAGTAGGGCTCAATCTCACATTCCTTGCTGCAAAGTGCATAATAATTACAGCCAGCTCTATCTGTTCTGTTGTATACCACTTCCCCTGTAGAAGAAAATTGGAGGAGAAATTACAAGAATGAAAATACATAGGGAGAAAAAGCAAGAAAATACTGTGAAAATATAAAGTGTATTCATCTTTAAAAAGTTCTATTTTTAGGTGGTTTTGAGTGGTTATCTTTAATTGAATAGAGTAATAAGGGCTTATATTGCTTATGAAATTTTTTTATTATCATAAAATAAGACACTTACCAGGAGAAAATAAAGTTTCAAACACATGACAAAAGCATGGAGTTATTTTGGTGGATGTAACGGATGTGCTGGTGGAAGAACTGAAGCTTGAAGGAGTGCTTGTTGTAACATGACTTGATTGTGATGTACCAGTTGAAGATACTGTTGAGCACAAGTAATAATTTAGTTTGCAGGTACAGGATTTTGATCTAATAACTTTAACATATTCAAAAGGTCTAATCAACAGTCAGGCAAACCAAGCAAAGTTTTGCTGCATTCAAATATTTGATCTATTCACAAGTGGAGATTGTGGAAATTTTTTCATTATACATTGATTAACATCTGGACTTTGGCAAATCTTATGAGATTTACCTCTAAACTTTTCAAAAGTTTCAACTTTCTTCATTAAAAAAGAATTAATGCAATCAAGTAAACCCAGCTGTCAAATATAGATACTAGTAAAAAAGGGGCAGATTGGTTAAAAATTGGTTTACATGTTTTGAAGGAATATAAATGGTCATAGATTCATACAATAAGAGACTGGTTTAGGGGAAGAAGCTACAGAACACAAAGATATGAATGTTGGTATAAAGAAAAAGATGGTTGTAAAATTTTAAGAAGTAGACAATGACATACCTGGGCTGACAGTGGTGCCGGAGAAAACTGTTGTAGAAAAATTTTCCACAGTAGGAGAAAAGAATGTTGTTAGAGTTTCAGTAACACCTCTGGTACTCCCAAACTGAGGAAGAGTGGTAGTGAGCACAGCTGCAGGGCCAGTAGTGGTTCTGAATTTTATTTCAGATGAAGTTGAGGGAGTGCTGGTGGTGGTAGCAATGATGGTTGTGCCCTCTGTGGTTGTGGCCGTGGTGCTGGGGACAGCTGTTGTTCCAGCAGTACTTCTTATTTTAACTTCAGAGGTGGTAGTTGGAGATGTTGGTGCCTGGGTTCCTGCAGTGGAGGTTTCTCCTGGGGCTGAGGTGACTGTGGCCGTTGTTCCTGCAGTGGTCCTG
>VZDJ01007753.1:6407531-6571141 GCA_008694505.1 Cyanoderma ruficeps
CCTTCAGTCTGAGGGGGAGAGGTGCTGGTGGTGGTAGCAATGATGGTTGTGCCTTCTCTGGTTGTGGCCGTGGTGCTGGGGACAGCTGTTGTTCCAACAGTGCTTCTTATTTTAACTTCAGAGGTGGTAGTTGGAGATGTTGGTGCCTGGGTTCCTGCAGTGGAGGTTTCTCCTGGAGCTGTGGTGGCTGAGGCACTTGTGGTGGTTCCTGCAGTGGTCCTGGAGGTGCTGGCTGTTCTGGTGGCTGGCGTGGGCACTGTTGTTGTTGGGATGATGAGGGTTGTGCCTTCAGTCTGAGGGGGAGAGGTGCTGGTGGTGGTAGCAATGATGGTTGTGCCTTCTCTGTTTGTGGCTGTGGTGCTGGGGACAGCAGTGGTTCCAGTGGTGGTCTGTATTTTTATTTCAGCAGTGGAGGCAGTAATTGGTGATGTTGTTTGAATAGCAACAGTGGATAATACAGTTGGAAGAGTTTCTTCTGTAGATGAAGTGCTTTCCGTGGTTGTTGTGGAGGTGCTGACAATGGTGGTAGCTTCTGTGGGCACTGTTGGTCTGGGTGTAGTTACAGTCGTGCCCTGGGTTGGCACCGCAGTAGTACTGGAGATTATTGTGATGCCAGATGTGGTTTCTAGTGTTGATTCTGGGAGAGTGGAGATGGTATTGGGTGATGATGGAGCTTGGGTTACTACTGTGGAGGTTTCGGCTGTAGTAGTTGTGATTTGGTATCCTGTTGTTGAGACTTGTGATGTCGTTGCTGTTACTGTCGTTTCAGCCAGAGGAGTCGTTCTTTCTCTGTCTTTTGGTGATGTTGTAGTTACTTCACTTTCTTGTTTTTGTGTTGTTGGTGTTATCGTTGTCTGTACTGTAAATGGCGTTGATTCTACAGCAGTAGTTGTGAATTCTCTTGTCGTTGTTGGGGTTGTAGTTTGTACTTCTGAACATGGTATGTATCTGCAGCATGATATTCTGATTTCATAATTATAGCACTGCCTAGATTCTTGGTCCTGGTTTTTGCATATTAATCCTCTGGTTTGGTTGCACTCTATTGTTTGGTTAAGGTTGGTAATTTCAGTATCTGGGTATTCTGTGGCTCTACACTGAACATCACTTGGGTTTGTACACACACTGTATCCTTTATCCTTGAGATTTTGAAATGTTTCATAATCTCCACTGTCCTCTTTGTTTTCAGGCTGAGTGGAATCATACCATTCTGACCACACACAGACATTTTTTACACATACAGTTGTCACTGGTGTTGCAGTTGTCATTTCTGTAATTTAAAGGAGAAAACATAAGTCTTGCCTATTCTTACTGAAGAGAGTTCTAGGAAGAAATAATTTATTTTCCATACCTTTTCTTTCATTGTAAACATTTTTTTAATATTATGTAGTATTTTAATTTCAATGTTATGTAGTATTTTAATTTTAATGAACCTGCTTTGCCAGTCTCAAATTTCATTTCTAAAGTAGGTTTTGACCTTTTGCCTGTATTGTTATTGTAGAGGTACTTTCTCTGATATCTATTAAAAATCTGTAGCTAAATATAGGTAATCTGATATCCTTTGCACAGTACGTCACTGCTTAGATAATAGATCTCACAAGTGCTATGGTATAAGTTTTATTCCCCTTGGTATTTAAAATAAAATAAACAAAATAAAGGAGAACCTGGGAGAGGTTTTATTCTCCTTGGCATTATCTCTGCATTTATTTACACTTAACTACATAACCATGTAGATTTTAAAATATTTATACTAGTTTATGACTTTTCCACTTAGTTCAATACTAACACATGTAACCTATTTATAAATATAAAATATATACTTAACATATATGTATTTTTATATAGTACCATATAATAGACAATACACTTATACTATTATGAAATATATAATCTAATAGGTATTTTCTATGTATTTTAATAAGACCTCATATTCCTGGCATTATGAAGATAACCATGTGGAATAGATACAACTTTCTCAATATGAATGTTACTTAATAGAAGACTTAAATTTGAATATTTAGTTCTTGCTATAGTATAATTTTGTGGATATATTTCTCACAATTACTTAGAATTTGGCCACTATAATTAATTAACTGAAGGAATAATATAGCAGTGTACTCCAGGAGTAGAAGGAATCTGCTGATTTGCGTATTAAACAGAATTAGGAAAGGTTCCAAAAATTGTTATAAATAGTTTAAACATTCCCTCAAACTAAATTTCTTATCTTCAGTTTGTGCTTATGTGCTCAGTAATTTAAAAAATGGCAGCAACTGTCTTTCATGTTTTCAGAAGCTGGTCTAGAACTCCTGGGTTATTTTCCAAGGAAATGAGAAGATTCCCCAGGATGCAATGATTAATAAACTCTATTAACTTTTCCCCTGGGAACACCATGGTGAAACAGAGGAGAGTGAGTTTGTAAGAAATGCTGTATTCATTTCTACATCCTTAACTATGGTCTGCTTTTTCAACTAAAGCTGCCAGGTCAATTGGTGGCTCCAGTAGAAGTCAACAATTTCAAGTAAAATTATATACCGTTAACTGATGAAAAGGTCCTTCCTTTCAGAGGACCTGCCTTTTTTTCATTTACAGAGGCTTCTGAGTTATTTTAAAGATTATTCATGCATACCTGAAGCAGTAGTTGTGGGCTGACTTGTGGAAAATGTAAATGGGGTTGTTGTAAAAATGCCACATTTAAAGATGTTTCTGCTGATTGTTCCATTGACATCGCATGTTGCACTGAAACACCATCCAGTTCCATCTGTGGTGTTGTAGATGAGTTCACCATATTTATAGCTATTCCCTTCATAAATGCAGTTGCAGGCTGTAATTCAGAAGAAGTTTATTGTCAATTCAGGCATCTATGAAAATACAGTATCCAATATTTGTTTTTCTAAATAATTTTTCTTAGCTATCTTACCTTTATCATCGAACTTGCACTGTAAACCTTCTGATGTGCACTCACTGAAACAGAAAGCATAAAAACCCATATATTTTGTGATTCTGGTGTAATTTTTTTAGTAATCTTTCTGACAGACACTGGCATCGAAAGGCAAGGCACTTTCTGTTTATTACTAGAGTGTTCTGTTCTGGCTTCTTTAGAGTGTTAAGTTTTGGCTCCTTTTTGGCCATTATTTTCCAAAATCTTCCTTTATATTAAACATGAACTTATAAATAGAAGTGAAGTTAAATATTATGCAAAGTTACAGGTAGAAGTCTTCAAAAAGACTTTCCTTTTTCCCTTCATATCACTTTCCTTGCATTTGCAATGTTTTTGTACGAAGTAGAAGGCATAAAGGGTGAGTCTAAATGCTCAAATTACGCAAATATGTAATAAAATCCTTGGAAGCAGGCCACTAATAAATATTTTTACTCATGGCACAAGATTTTTCCTGGCACAGAAATGTGAAATAAAGATACCCTTCTTGTTCTTGATGTATCTTTATACTGAGGATTTACAGTATAATAAGGAACAAATTCAATAGAACATAAAATCATATAAAACATTATTAATGTAGTAGGAAAACTGGCATTAGATTGTAAGGTATTATTTTTTCACAGGTAGCATGAACTGATCCTGCATGTGACAGAAACATACAACTTCCCCCTGGAGTTCTGATCTTTTTTCCCTTGTATATCATAAGGTTGGTATGTTAAGTCTTACCATATATTACATTCATCCCGTTTATATATCTTTCCATCTTCATCATCATAACAGTCACAGAGACTAACACACTTCATCTGATCCTCATGAAAATATGGCTTCTCTGGTGGGCAGTTAGGGTAGCAGCCTAAAGGTGGAAAAGGTAAAAATGAGATACAGGCAGCAAAAGTTTTATTTGTGCCAAATGCATTTGCAGGTCTTTTTTTTAATAGTCATAATGTTTTTACTTTATGTTTTGCAATAGCTCTAGGAAGTAATGCAGAGTTAATAGCATTAGCAGAACCCATCCATAAGAACTTAGTCCTAGAGAGCTTCTTACTCCAGTTTCCATACTCTGCCTTCATTCATGTAGATGTAATGATATTAGAGAAAATTGAATTGTGCAAATGCAGCTGATGGAGGAAATACATTTCATTAAAGACAATTTAAAATATAATAATATGTACCCACTAGGAGGTACTTGAAGCTATTTTTACCTTCTAAACCTGGCAGGTCATTGAGGCATTTTCCACTTGGGTTCTTACAGGTCTTCATACAGGAAGCACCACAAGGCTTATAGTGCCATTCACATTCTCCTTGCTGATTGTAGTAATCACAGAACAGTGCTGAGGAGAAACAGAATGTTGAACATATTCAGGAAAAAAAAAAAAAGGAAAATAGCTTAAGCAGGAAAAATCTACACAGTGAGATGCTAATGCACATATGTAAGGTACTGTACATTTAGCTGCACTTTCAGAATTGTTTATGACATAAAACTTACGACAAATTGTTGGGCTTCTCCAGGCTACGCATACACCAACTTCACTACATGCTTGAGCGTAGGCAGCTACTGCTGTACAAAAGCAATCACAGTCTCCTCCACTGTCACAGGCACAAGCATCTGTCACACATGCTTGGTAATATTTTGCTGGTTCAACCTGTTATTAAACAGAAATATAATATTATGCATCCTGCCTTCTAAATGATTTCTTACTTTTGCTAGAATAGTTTTCTTACAACTGTAGTATCCCAGAGGAAAGGCGTACATTGATAACTTATTTTTCTTTTGTAAGACACCTGAAGTGATGCCAAATGATACATCCAAATCATGTATTGCCAGATTTTTAGAAACCCAGACTTGTATCCTGGTGTAAGATTAGAGTAATTTAAAAAAAAAAAAAAAAAAAGAGGCAACTGCACAGTTACCTGAAAACATTTGTTATGTACTTAGTGTCAGGTAAAAGCTATGCTGATACTTCATTCCTATGTTATTTCATTGAGCTTGTCTTCTCTACCTGGTATATGAGAATTTTTATTCAAGTCAGGCTGCAAGGAAATTCATAGCAATTATGAAATTATTATTATTTTGTAATTATTTTTCTTTTGTAAATGTCATTTTATTTCTTACAAGTAGGGACTATAAATCTGTCCCATTGAGGTTGATTCAGACTGGAGATTTCCTGGAGTTTTGAAATGAAATGTTAAGAAACGAGGCATGCATATTAAAACCTATGAGAACAGCACCTTCAACAACCCAGACTTAGTTTTCACACAGTAAACTTCTGCCCTGGTAATACCTGAGAGTGACAGGCAGCAAAGACATTGCTGTTGATGATGCTACACTGCTTCTCTGACCAGGACTTCCGATAAGGGTTGGTAGAACATGGGTCCTTGACACTGGCAGCATCAGGGCATGTAGAGGATACTTTCCAGCTGTTTCCAAATTCTAGGACATTCTCTACTACAGATTGACTCCTTGTAGTAAAGTCATTGATGCTGTTGCCATCATAGTTTCCACAGAGACCACAGACCTGGCCCTGCAAAAGGAAGTAAATAAAAGAATAATGGATGTGAGAGAACTTGAAACAAAATCTGAGACTGAAATAATACTTGAAATTCAGCTTTTAGAATGGTGGCATTCCATTCTATCAGCCCTGAACATCTTCATACTCCGGAACAGAGGAACAGAGTGTGACCGCTGAGGCTAGAAGGATATGATTCTTAACTTTTTTCTTTTAAATATGAACAATAAAACCATCTTGGTCATCATAACCTTCTATCTTTGAGGTATATTTTTAACAAGGAAATGAGGACTCACAGTTGATTAAGATTTTCATTTAAGCCTTGTTTTGTACAATATCTATACATATAAAAAACCCCAACCTTCTAACTATTAAGTATTACCAGTTCACCCACCTATTCTATTCACTGAGTCTTTACCATTAAGTGTGCTCACAGGTATATGAAGAAATTACATTTTCCTCATGCGTCCAGAAATATCCCTCATTCTGAATGCATGGATCTGTACAACTGTGAGAGGCTGCAATACATGCTTCTTCTATGAAACTAAGGTGCATACTTTTCATATTACTGCTATTTTTATAAAATGCCAGTGAGTGAGGCAAGAAAAGAACCTATGATACTGAAAGAAGTTGGTATATCTAGTTCTAAATCAGGTTTATTTTAAATACCTAATTTAAATGTCATTGTGGTATGCAATAAGATAGCAAATTCCATATTTACTGCAGTTTTTAGTGCTTACATATCATAAGCTAAGAGAAGGAGTATGAAAATAGGAATTAATTTTCCTTATAATCTGCATAGTTATATGCTTGACAAATACTTGGTGGCATACAAGAGGCTTTCACCCATAATATTCACTCATAGTACACTTCCTTGTCCTTGAAGTGTGATAATTTGCGTGCCAATGAGAACTGGAAAGAATGGCTTATTTTCAAGATCAAGCCTATTCAGTTGATTTATACACATGTAGTTATGTAATTTTAGTAAGTCTGCTAACCTTTAACAAGGTTCAGTTTGTAATTTCAACAAAGTCAAGTCCAAAATAGTGTTTGCCAACTCAAGTTCTGTCAGGCCAAATAGGCACTGGAAGCTGCCCTCCAAGCTCAGAAGGGCAGCAGGATGATGACATGGCTTCCTGAGGTACCAGAGGAATGGAAAGCAACGTGGGATGAACTGCAGGGATGCTAGAGACATCAGTATTTGGGATCCTGGCGGGGTCTCAACAAGGTTCACAGCCAATCAAACCTGGACATAAATTGCCACTGAACTGCCAGTTCCGCACCTTGAAATCAGGGCTGAGCTTGATGAACATGCTGGTTTTCTTGTCCCACATGAGGATCAGTCCACTTTTGGTCTCGACTACCAAGTACATTCCCATAGAGCGGACTGTGTACGGCACCTCGTCATTCTGTCCTCGCTTTACGACACTGACGCGCTCTTCACCAAGGATCAGTTCATAGCTCTGAAACAGGAGGAAAAGGAGGAATGAGCTCAGTAGCTGCAGCTGTCCTCTCAAACATGTTTTTCTGCTTTTAAGAGTACTATGAATAGTTTATATCATGAAAACAAATAATCAAAATGCAATAAATCAAAGCAATATAGTTGACATCTCAGGTTCCTGGAAGTGTGGTAACAGATACTTTAAATGGCGTAGGCCAAAAAAGTGTCTTGACTGTCATGGAGGAACTACATTACATACAATAAAAGAATCTTCTGACACAATAGGCTAAGTTTCTGCCTTTAGACCTTTACTTTTCCCAAGGATAATGATAGTGTGGGAAGTGGAAAACATAGAAAGGTAGGAAGGTCTACCAAATATTTCACTTGAATCTGATGTAAACTTAATTTAATAGTTGAATTGCTTTTTAAAATATTTTCCAAATTCTGTGAAGCAATAGAAATCTAAGCTTCTCCTAAGCCTTAGCAGAAGACAAAACAAAACAAAACTGATCTGTATGCAAAACCTTCTTACCTCTAAGAAAACTTTGATAGATTTTGAGCAAGTTGTCCCAGTGTTGCCACAGGGAATATTTTCAGTGACAACCCTGAAGGTCCCATTGACTGTGCCACTTTTCCCACAGTGGTCCTGGGTAGAGAATAACATTTAAAAATATATTATTTTTATAGATATGATCAAGATTACCTCTCATTTGCTCCTGCTAACTATCAGTACCTGGACTAGTGTGTATTCACAGTTTCCATTGAAGCTGAACCTTTTGTCGTCAAAGGTGTTATAATGACCATCTCCATAAACAGCACAAGTGCCCAGGCACTGATTTTTGGTACATTCCCACTTCCTATTCTTGCATACACTAGAAAAAAGAATGAAATATTTTAATAATAAAACAACTCACTCTTTTGTGTAGACATATCTGAACAATCAGTATTTGTTTGGCAACCTGTCCCTGCTCTACTGATTCTGGAAATAAAATAGTCTTTTACAATCTTCAAGTAAAGAACTAAAGAAAATTCTGTTCTGCTACCTGAATACCTTAACTGCAAAACAAGATACTTAATGAACCCCACAGTCCTAAAGGTTTCCTCCCATTCTGTGCTTTGGCCATCTGACAGATCTGAGAAGGCAACTTTCTCATATTGTATAATCCAAAACTAAAAGGTCTAAAATCCATCAACTGATTAAATTTCCAATCCAAATCTTTCCTTGCTCTTGTACCATATAAGGTCTTTAGAAAGGTCTTATATAATGATGGAACCAGGAATGCTACTTCTGCAGATATCCTTACCAGGTGTTACAGTCAAAGTTGATCTTTTCCCCAGGCTGATACATGGCTTCATTGTGAATACATGGACATTCCTCTTCAGGAATGCAACCACCATTCCCATCTAACACAAGCCCATCTGGGCACACACAGCCAGATGTACATTGTGAGCTATACTGGAAAAGATAAGAGAAAAACATAATTTTAGTGTGAAATGATCACATTTGAAAAAGGAAGATTAAATTCTCATAAAAGGTACCTTATATGGTCTTATTGCTACCCAGTTTAAATAGGAGAGAGCTATGAAGTAATTAAAGGATAACGGAACAATAAAAAAGTTATTAGCCATAGATTTAATAGAATATAAATATTTTAAAGAAAAATGTTTTATGTATAGCAATGCTGATTGTTTTGCTGGAACCTGTGAAATTTAAAGCACATTGGATCTTGCACTTTGTAGTGAGTGACTTGTGATTGAATGGACTTTTAAAAGAAAGACAAGTAATATTTTTTTCAGTTTGGCTGAATTATATGGAAATCTATTTATTTATATGGTACTTACTCATGAGATGGCATGTGGCTACCAAGAACTTCAAAATAGAGTGACATAATTAGATGTGCAAGAAGTTCATAACTGCAGCATGGTATAAGAAAGAATCATTTCTCTAGCCAATTTTTAGCGTTTCTTACAGAAGTCAAATAAGTGGTAGAGCCCTAGATGCTTCAATAGGTGTTACCTGAAGTAGCTGAAGAAAGGTAGACACTAATCTTAAGAATTAATTTGGATATTACTTATTATATTTTGATCCAAGGGTTCCATTGTTAATGCTTCATAACATCATTTCAGGGCTTTTTGCTACAAGAATAATGTATCTGTGTTGTAGATTTGGAGTAGATTAAGTAGATAAATTACTTTGGTAGCAAGAGCAGAGACAAAACCTGGAATCACCATTATTGGGTCATGACATACTTACACACTGCATATCCAGAGTCTGGCAACTTTTTTGACATTCTGCTCCAGTTGTTCCTGCTGTGTTGTTTTTACAGTCAAAGTAGACCATGGGAGATTCACAGACTAGAGGAAGGAAAGAAGTGGCACAGGGTTTATTCCACAGCTGTAGCCATTTAAACCATCTATAAGTTCTTTGGAAATTCCCTATTTCAGTTAGTAGAGATTGTTGTCCGTGTTCAATCTGCTGATTAAATTCACTTCAGAGTACCGGATTCTCAAAAAGAACCCCAAAAATATTTCAGAAAAAAAAGTCTTTATGTAAAAAGAGGTTTTATGATTAATCTAGTTCACTCTTGCTTTCTATGATAACTGTAGCACTATGACTAAGTGAGAAATGATTCTATTAAAAATCCATTAAGAAGAATCAATTCTATGAACTATTCTGTGCAAGACCCGATAAAGAGAAAAAAGGAAGATTATTTTTACCTGGAGTTGGATTTGGTGCTCCAATGCAATTCAGTATTCCCTGGACACAAGTGCTGTGAGAGAGGGAAAAACATTCTTTTTTTTCTCTCCTCTCAAACCAAATATTGAGATTGAGAGCTTCTTATCCCTTGTCAAGTTTCAGAATTTTCAAAGGAATTCCAAAAACCTGTTTTGCAGTCTCAGGAAAGAATTTCTCTGAATACCACTACACGTGCTGCTTTCATATGATATCCATTGTTGCTTAGCAGAAAAATTCATAGGTTGTAATCCATATATGTCACTGCTTGTTACTTACATTCTCATAAAATCTCTTCTTGCTGGTGTTCTTGTAATTTTATACTTGAAAGTTTGTGGAATTAAATAAAAAACGCACCAAAGTACAATTGCTCTATCAGTCTAGAAATACTACAGAATCATAGAAACCTTTAGGTTGAAAAAGACCCTTAAAGTCCTCGAGTCCAACCATTAACCCAGCACTGCCAAGTCCACTAACTAAATTGTGTGCATAAGTGCCATATCTGCATGGCTTTTAAAGACTTGCAGGGATAGTGACTCAACCACTTCCCTGGGGAACCTGTTCCAGTGCTTGACAACCATTTCAGTATAGAAATTTTTCTTAAAATCCAACCACAACATCCCCTGGTACAACTTGAGGCCATTTCTTCCCATCCTGTCACTTGATACTTGGGAGAAGAGACTAACTCACACCTCACCACAAACCTCCTTTTAGGCAGTTTTAGGGACTGAGTGTCTTCGCTGAACCTCTTTTTCTCCAGGTTAAGCAACCTCAGTTCCCTCAGCTGCTCCTCATATTACTTGTGCTCCAGACCAGTTCTGCTGCCCTTCTCTGAACATACCCTAGCATCAAAATACCTTTCTTGTAGTGAGAGGCTCAAAACTGAACACAGGATTCAAGGTGCAGCTTCACCAGGACCAAGTACAGGGGAACAATCACTTCCCTAATGTCAAAGGGTTTACAAAAGTCCAGGCAGACAACATCCAAAGCCTTTCCCTCATCCACTAAGCAGGTCACCTTGTCATAGAAGGAGATCAGGTTGGTCAAGTAACAGCATTTCCCAAACTCACGCTGGTTGGGCCTGATCCCATTTGTCCTGTACGTGCCACATGCAGGCACTCAAGACTGTCTCCTCCGTGACCTTCCCTGTCACCAAGGTCAGGCTGACTATCTGCTCCACGACCTTCCCTGGCACCAAGGTCAGGGTGACAGGCCTGTAAGTTCACCAGATCCTTCTTGTGGCCCATGCTGTAAATGGGCATTGAATTTGCTGACCTGCAGTCAACCACAACCTCCATGGTTAACCAGACTGCTGACAAATGATTGAAAATGGCTCTGTGAACACTTCCACCAGCTCCCTGAGGGCCCTTGGATGGACCCCATCTGGCCCCATAGAATTGTGTGTATTTAAATGCTGTAACAGATCATTAACCATTTCACTTTTAATTGTAGTGGCTTCATTCTGCTCTCTGTCCCCATCCTGCAGCTCAGGGGAATATGTACCCTTTGTAAAAGGTGAAAATAAAGTTAAAAGAACCTAAAGTTGAAGAACTTGAAGAGAGAGCATTCTTTTGAAATTCAGGGTGAAACATACCAGACTTAAATGAAAAAAAATACACATTTGAAAGTTTTGAAAATTATTCACTTACCATACACGCCCATTTTCATGGACAACTTCTCCAAATGGTATAGGAGATCCTCTGTAGTAGCAGGGGCATTTATTAGCAGGCACACATTTGCCACTGTCATCCATGTAGGTTCCATTTACACAGGTGCAGCCATCAACAGGGACAAACTTAATGTTGCATGTGACATCAGGCTCACTCAGAGAGCGGCAGGTGGGTTGACAGGAAGAGATGGTATAGCTGTAGCTCAGGGATTTGGGACATGAGGTGGTGTATTTTGCTTGAGAGAGGAAAATAAAATAGATTAATTCCAGATGGTAAATTCTCATATGTAAAAAGAAAAATCATAGGCAGTAGAAATAACATGTAAACAATACTGTACACCTCTGCTTATTTTGCATCTTTCATGTAAATGTATTCCTGAATAATTTCAGAGTTTGATCTGAAAAGCTACTGTACATGTGAAGTAAATGATACTTGCAAGGAAGAAAAGATTGTTTTCAAATGGAAGTTCAGAAGGAAACCTCCATTTGGTGCTGCCGTTCATTACCAAGATGACTAAACTTCTTGAGGAATGAGACAAGGTGTCTCCCTGAACGTCGTCTGGTATGCTGAAAACAGACACACTAGGTGAGCAGAATCCAGGGTGCAGCTTCAAAGACATTTAACTTGCAAGTGTTCTGGTCGGTATTACTAGTATTGTTATTCCAATACAACACATTATCTCTGCAGTAACTTGTAATACTTGTAAAGCTGTAGTGAAACTCTTAAGTTACACAGAAACAGATGGAGGCACTTTCAGAATAATGTTCCCTTTCCTAATCAAGCCACATCTCCCGTCTATTCATATTCACTCTTGCAATGGGTTGATTCTAAAGGGACAGCAGAGAATTACTTCCAGGAGTGCACTTAACAAAATCTCTTCCTCATCACTTACTGATTTGTCTAGAAATGAGTAGCAAAGAATCTCTGATCAGCAATTTTTATTGACGTGTGTTCTTAGGAAATGGGGTAGTGGAGAGTACTTACAGCAGACGTCAGTCCTCCATCCCTGCAGCTGGATTCCTTTTGCAGCACAAGCTCTGACATAGGCAGACAGGGCTGCACACAGACAGTCCTCACTATTTTCACAGTTACATGTGTCAAACATGCAGTTCTAAGAATGGAGAGAAAAACGAGGTCTCAGCACTGGTAATATTGTCAGTCTTAAAAAAACAGTGGTCATTATCTTTCCAGTCTTATTCCTTAATTCTTCTTTCAGATATGCTTACTCACAGACAACAGTAACAGCTTTATCACTTTCTAGTCTTTGTCTAAGGTTCCTGGCACAGGAAAACACAGGTGATGAAAATTCAGTCGATTACTGCAGCTGTAATTAGGAAATAGTGGCCTTAAAGTCTGTTATACATTTTGCAGCTTCTTGGTCCTCTGAACTTTTTTATTGGATATGCTGCACAGCAGCATCCAAAGCTCTGTTCACAATGTGCAGTCCAGATACATCATTTCACCAGTGTCAATAGCTGGGTGACTGCTAGTGAGAAGAGGGATTTGCAACACGTTGATAGCAGAGTGATGGTAATTAGGTAATGGGTTTTCTGTTCCAAGTGGTTATTAATGAGATGCCAGGCTGATAAGGTGACAGTTGACTGATATTCAAACAAGCATTTGACATGCCTTTAAATACACTATCTGCCTTATGTGTAAAACCATCCGGGAGTAAATAGCTGCCTTTTCATTGGCAAATAAGTCAGGATCTTGAAGCCAAGACTGACAATTGAAATGAAGTAATGTTACAACACAAAGAGAAACACATGTTGAAAGAAGGAAGTACTGCAGTACAGCAATGGGGATACAGACATTGCATAAGACATGTCTGGAACAACTCCTATTTCTATCGTTTCCAAAAGGAAAAGCAGTTTTAACAAAGTACCGTGTGGTAAACAGCGGGATTCACTGCATAGTGACAAGCAGCAAATGGTCCTGTGCTGTCAGTGAGTAGTCCACACCAATGCTGAGCGTATTTTTCTGTGGAAAGAAAACAATAAAAATGCACATTATTCTTTATACTTCATTAGTCACAAACTCATGCTGCCCTGGCCTGTGCATACAGCTATGACATTCCATTAAATCTCTTCTTCTCCTGTCTTTTCTTTTTTTCTTTTCACTCATCTTGTGGGTCAAGGTCCCCAAAACCAAAGAAGAGGATTAGCTGAAGTGGATGAATTAAAGGTTTCCAAAGATGGTCTTGTAATCCACTTCTCTGACACCAAGCTGCCAGCTTGGACATCTACTATATTTTCAGTGACCTTGCAGTTTGCTTCACTTGTGCTTCTGTCACTCTTTCTTTTACATTGTTACTTCAGTGCTTTCATTTTGAATATTTGTTTCTGATTTCAGATGTATGTTTTTACCAAATATGTAAGTCTTTATTTTTTTATCTTTGCTTTCCAAGAGATGTGTTTTCCTTAGACATGAGCGAAAAAAAAAAAAAACAAACCAGAAGAAATTCTAAGAAGCACTCACCATTATCAATGCTGAGTGCACAAGGATTCTCAAAATTCTGCTGGATATTAGGGCATGAAGCCTGAGTTTTCCATGTATTAGCAAATGCTGATGCTGTTCCTTCAATTATTCCACTTATGACCTTGAAGTCATCAGTTTGGATGTTATTGAAATTTCCACAGAGACCTGTTGAAAAGCAGTGAGAAGTTTATACTGCTCTGACTACAAAAAAAAAAAAAAAAGACAATGATGAAGGTGTCCTTATATTTCATTCACTCACCACAAGTCTGGTTTTTGAAAGAAGCATCCAGACGCACAAACACTTGCATCACGGGTGTGAACTGCATTTCAACCTGGACGCCAAAGCTTGTGTCCATGATCATGAAGAATGAGGAAGGTCTGAACATGGTGACATTAGCTACACATGAGAAACAAAATGGTCACTTTCTGAACAAGGCCAAATGCTGAAAACACAATAGTGTTCTTTTTGAATTTCTATTGCAGATTTTGCAAATTCAGAAGTGGAATAAAGATTGGGAAGTCAGAGATATCACATGGAATCCTTAGTTATTGAAACAGAGAACCAAAAAAAAATTTCTTTCTAAGCACGCATGAGCATAGGGGTAGTAACAAAAAAAGAGGTAAAAGAGGTAAAGAGATGTCTTCTGCCTTCACTTTTGTGCAGTGAGAAGGAAGTAAATCTGAGAGTAATCAAGTCAGGAGACTGTAAATTCTGTTTGCTACTGTTTGAACCGTTGCCTGTGCTTGTCCTGCATTTCTCTATGACACCAAACATCCCACTTTATTTCAAAAGCACTTGTGTTATTCACTGTTAGAGAAAAAACCTACCTGCTGACATGGGCAGCTGGGTGTAGATGGAGTTCACAAACACACCACCATCAGGTTTGACCTCGACGATCTGATAAGGAAAAGGAACAAAAGGCAACTCTGTGAATCATAGAATGGTTTGGCTTGGGAGGGACTTCTAAAGGTCATTCGGTTCCAACCCCCCTGCTATATGGGCAGGGACATCTTTCACTAGACCAGGCTGCTTAGGGCCTCATCCAGCCTGACCCTGAACACTTCCAGGGATGTGGCATCCACAACTTCTCTGGGCAACCTGTTCCAGTGCCTCACCACCCTCACAGTAAAGAATTTCTTCCCCATATCTGATCTAAACCTGCCCTCTTTCAGTTTGAAGCTGTTCCTTCTTGGCATATGACTTTGTGCCCTAGTAAAACATCCCTCTCCAGCTTTCTTGTAGGCCCATTTTAGGGACTGAAAGTCTTCTTTGAAGTCTCTCCAGAGCTTTCCTTTTTTCATGCTGAACAACCCCAACTCTCAGTCTTTCCTGACAGGAGAGGTGCTCCAGCCCTGTGTTCATCTTTGTGGCCTCCTCTGGACCTGTTCCCACAGGTCCATGTTCTTATGCTGGGGACCCCAGAACTGGATGCAGCACTCCAGGGGGGTCTTCCCTGGGCAGAGCAGAGGGGAAGAATCCCCTCCCTCACCGTGTTGGCCACACTGCTTTGGATGTAGCCCAGGCTGGCCTTCTGGGCTGCCAACCGTGTGTGAAGAATAATTATAGTCCAAAGAGTAATAATGAGGAGGACTACAGTGATAGTAATTAAACCAATATTCAATAAAAAGGGTAAATTTTTGTGATTTCACCTACCCCTTATTTCCATTTTGTATATTTTACTAATTTTCTCTGCCACAAAAGAATTACTTTTAAACGGACTTTCTTGGCTTTTTAGGGGATTACATCATCTTGTTTCCTTTGAACACATCTAAGTGATTAATTACATCCCTAACTGTTGTAATCATAATTACTAACCTTGAAGCTCATGTTTTTTTCCTATCCAATTGGCAGAGAAAATAGCTTTTTTCTGCTTTGTGAGTACAATGTGTTCCTTAATGAAATTCCACAAAGCCGAATTTATGGGTGATCTGATTTTCATAACAAAATCTGCTTCTTTTCACTTGATTAAAAACATCATCTACTCATCACATATGCTGAAAACCTGACAAAGAAATACAGCTCCTTGATTCATTAAGCCCTAGTTTCTTTTCTCCCCGTATTTTTATTGTGCTTATTTTGCATCCTTACAGTTTGTCCTTTATTCATGTTGAGGGTCACTGACTTTAAGCAGGTCTCAGTGTCTGTTAGGCCACACTTGCGTAGTTCTGCCAGGATGGTAAATTTTTCATCTTTACAGTCCTGAAAAAAAAAAAGTCAAGTTACTTCACAGATTAATTACAGAAGTTTTTCCTATAAATTTTTCTCTCAATCCTGAAAAAGTATTTCTTTTTCTGGAGAAGATACAGACTTGTGAATTCCATAGTTTATTTGGCTGAAAATTCAATTTTGCTCTGTTTGAATTATTAGGAACGAGAAATGTAGAATCTGAATTTTACTGATTTTATCCATATTGATATCAAGATGGAGTTCCATATTCATATTTGGTGGTTTTATTCATGACAACTTCTAATGTTTGATTCAATTCTACTGTAATTCACATTTTTCTTTAGCTGGCACCTATGCTAGACAAAAAATTCAGATGAAACATTTTTTAGGTGAACAATACATACAACATTTTTTTTCCTTTTACTGAATTGTTCAGATGGGGAAAAGGAAAGCAAACAACAAACAGAAAAAACCCATAAAAGATCAAAATATTTCACTTACAGGTGTCTGTAATTACATATTTCAATTATAATTAATTTTCAATTTTTCTATTTCTTTTGAGTTATTTTTAAATGCTTAAAAACATTTAAAAGTTAAGTGAAATGTGTCAATTAACTTCAAGTGATTTTCTGTATTTAAGTTCCACAGAAATGAAAAAAAGGTCTGGTTTAGAATCTATTTTTTTTTTTAAGAACAGTTACTATCATTTTTAGAGTTGTACCATTTAGCCAAACACCATATAATAGAGTAACATGGCAAAAATTATGCAACCCACTAAGAAAGCTGGATTAGTTGTACTGAAGGTTGCACACTAAGCAAATTCTTAAAGAAGACTCTTCAATTACTCTCTCACAGAACTGGAAATTTTCCAGTGAGCACCACACATGGTTGAATGACATCGTAACAATCAACTGACGATTGTCATTGAAATGGCAGTGTAGCAAACATCTGGCTAAGTGGCAGGGAATTTAATGTCTCTATGTCAGAAGTGCTAAGTTGCACAAGTGAGTGTTGATCGATATCACGTTTTCCTTCTATAAATCCATAATGTTTTATGACCTAGAAGGATCCTCTGGGTCCCACCTTAGAGAGGACGTAGGTGCAGTCCCCGTGGTGATCATAGTGCTTCTTATCATATGTGGAAATGTGGGAACCTCCCACTACGGAGCATGTTCCTGGGCATGACTTGTCTTGGCAGCTCCACTGGCCTCCATTACAGGTACTGGAAGAATAAAGTGAGGTGAAATCAGTAACAGTGGTCCAGAATAAGAGGACATACTGTGCTGTTCGGTGCAGCTGCTTTGCTATTGCTTTTCCCTTCAAGCTGTGCTTTGACACACGGGTTTAAGAGTTTCCAAAATGTGGTGAACTTGTGACGCAACATATTAAAATCCATTACTCTGGTAACCATTCTCCTTGCTTATCTAATTGTTTTCCTTCTTTGGACAGGTGAACTCTCCAAAACAGGCTTCGCATAAATAACTGTGGATTTTTTCAGGTAACATAAAGCAGAATGACAAGTTAAAATATCATCTTGTGGGGGGGTTTGTAATACAAATGTATCATAAACTAATAAACAGGAAAAGGTAACTCCACATCTGTTCCTGATGCAGACTGTGTCTATTTTCAAAGCTGATGTGGTAGAGCACAGGTACAGGATTAATAATTGTGAAATTATTGTGTCATCCCTTTCTTTCTTCCATAGGAAATCAATATTTGCAAATACATTAATGACTACAACTTCATTCCCCTTAGAGAATTCCAAATATTCGAACAAAATAAACAAAGAGGAAGCATTTTAATTCACTGGTGAGAAATCTAAACATTGTAAATCCTTGCTTTGATCACCATGAGATAGAGTGCAAAGCTAGTTATGGCTGTTGCTAAATAAAACAAATAATGTTCTTTAGGGGTGCTTTGGAAATGTAGCAGTCAGTTAAAAACACATATCAATTCACAATGATGCAATTGCATATAATAATCTATTAAACCCATTAAATATATGAGAGGAAATAGTGAGTTAGAAAAGTAACAAAGGTTACCAGGTCTGGCATGGCTCTGAAAAAGAAGTTCCTGTAGCATAGGTTTTGCCATTGTAAATGCAGGAGCACTGCTGCTGGGGAATGCAGCCAGAATTGTTGATGTCATCAAATACAGTCCCTAGATTTAAAAAAAAAAAAAAAGACAAAACCTTGATCAATTAAAGAGGCATTTCCTATACACCACTTTACTTGTTACAAATCCTAAGTATTTTCTTAGCAAGAGACCTGCAGTTGTTGTGAGTGGACACATGAATGCTGAGGACAGCAGGACTATGTCAGTTTGCTAAGTGAAAAATTCAACCTTCGTGTTCTTAAATTCCACCTGCTCTGAAAGAGGGACTGGTAGCATAGGTGGCTGGTTGAAAGATTGGTCTTCATCTGTTTGCTGTTCTTTTTTCTTGCTTTCTGAATATTGCACATGTATTGGCAATTGATTCAGACATCTTTTCTCAGCTGATACATGACAAATGCTTGTCACTTGCAGCTGTGAAAAATACAACTATATGAGGCTTAAATCCCATGGAACCTACCTAAATCCTACAGGTAAGCCCTTGTTCTTTGAGATCAGATATGTGAGTACTTAAGAACTTGCCTGGGGGGCAGAAACAGCCATCAATACAGTGTTCTTCACAAAACTGAGATCGTTCAGGATTCATGCATGTATCAGCACAGGGGGAGTTGCACTCCTGGTACTGCATGTTGTAAGGACACTTCTTGGCTGAAATTTAAAGGAAGAGATATGTTTTTTCAGTCAAAAGTATTTCTAGTTCACTATACATGTAAATATTTATATCCATTTCAGTTTTTCAGCTCGATCAAAAAAACCCACACCAAGCTGCAAATGGACTGCTAGCTCTAAAATTTGCAAGTTTAAGCACCTAGATCCCTATTTTACAGTTGAGGTGTGCATTCCATGACTCTGGTGCTGAACTGGCTCAATGACAGGATTTCTGGGGACAGCAAGGTAACGACCTCAGGAAGCCAGCAAGGTCTGTTTCTCCTGAAGGCTCCCTTCCCCATGAACACTTGTAGTGCTAGTGAAATGTAAGACTTAAATTCCTAAAGCTTTAGTATATTTGCATTTTAAGATACCATCAGAGGGACAAATAGCACTTTATGGGCTTTTGTTTTGGAGCAAATGCTGGTGACAGTATCAACAGCTACCCACCATAATCAAGTATATGTTTAAATCAATACAAACTCATAACTATCAAGCAAGAGGAGATAAATGGGTGATTAGTCAGCTATACACTTGTGAAGATTCAATCAGTCAGTTGAGAACAACCAATGCTGTAGCCACTGTGAGGAAACAGGGATACAAGCAAGCAAGCAAGCAAGCGGGCAAGCCTGCCTCATTTTTCCTTCTTGTTTCTCCTTTATTGGCTTCCTTCACTGTCCCAGTTCATTAAATTACACTTTCACTCTCATTAGAGTATCCATGTTAGTGTTTTGGTAGTGTTTAATTCAGTTTGCATTAAAATCCTTAGCTCTTCTGCTGAAGTCGCCATGCTGGAATTAATACATCAGAATTTTCTAAATAATTCAATCTTGAACAGCCTGTAACTCCTCCTGCATCCTCAGCATTATTTGAGAGCTTGTTGTTAGTTACTGAGCGTGAAGTAAGTGTCTCCAGGGATACTCACGGCACAGTTTTGAAGTTCTCCAGTCCAGGGGCTGCCCACCAGCATGAGCACACTGCCGGGAGTACTCAGCAAAGGTGTCACAGATGCAGGAGCTGTTTTTAGAGTCTGCAGAGCGGCACAAGTCATCTTGGCAAGCCTTAATGTAATCTTGAACATCAACTAGGTCATTACACTCTGCAAATGCAGCGCTGGTCAATGTTTTCTCGCATATGTCATCCTTTGGAGGAAAAAAAATAGACAAGTCTCAGTAAATAGAAAGAAGTTGGGGGGGAGGGGTTTGGTATTGTTATTTTGTGTAATTATTATGGAATGGAATCTTATAGCCCTTTTTAAGTTGTTGTTGTGTGAGGGTTTTTCCTATTGACCTGTATGAAGCTGTAGAAGGGAACAGATGAATTTGAAAGAAAAATAAAAGGGTAGTCAAAAGATCCTTACAAGATTATCAGGGCAATTATATGTTGGGACAGAAGTGGAGTCTTCACAGTGTTCTGTTGGCCCATCCATTTTCTGCATGTTCCCAAACTGCAAGGCTGTCATCTTAACATCTGTAGAAAATAAGTTTAATAATGAGGATCAGAGGTTTTTGTTCAAAGCAACTGGCTGTTATCTTTTTTTTCTCTCAAGAATTTGGGTCAAGACTGGCCAAGACAGTTAGCTCCCTTAAGCCTTTAAATATGATCATCACTCCTTCCAAAGGAATACTATATCACTACCTCAATTTACTTTGTACAGTGCCCTGAAAAAGGTAAACATTGGAAAACAATTCTCAGCTTATTACATCTAGATGTGCACTAAGATTTTCCCCAGAAAAATAACAAACTCTTTTCAGATGATATTGAGCCCATACAGGGCAGAGGAAAAAAAGACCTAAACAGGAATTTGGACAATGGAGGCTGTTGTAAGACAAGGTTAGGGAAATTCTCAAACTGGGAATAGTTAAAAAGATAAGATTTTACAAAGATTATGCAAATCAGCAGGGAAATGTGGATATACTGATTTTGAGACAAAAATGAAACAAGGAATGTTCTGTCTAGAAAATATAATTGCCTTTTGTTTTATTTATTTCTATATTTATTTATCTTATTAATGAAAATCTGCTCATTTTTGTGGCGTTACCCAATTAGTTTTAGCAGCACGGTGTACAACGCTGGCATGCAAGAGATATGCAATCAGTTGTTAGCACCAGTACTGTATTTACACTCAAAGTATTAACTCATATAATCTGATGTCTCTACTACACATTTTTAAATGGAGATTGAATCATATCTTATGGGTAAACCATTTAACTGGATGGGAAAAAGGAATGCTGATAATGTCAGAGCCTGTTGGAGATCCCATAAACCAATTTTTTTTTATATGAAACACTTACTGTTTGAAACAAACTCATTGTATATGGGAAAGCCATTGAAGTCACCACAAAGTCCACAAGTCTGATTGGCGTATTTCTCATTCAATTCCAGCTAAAATGATGAAGAGTAAGTTGTAGAAGTTAGTATAAATATTCTAAAGTATATTCAAGACCAGAGAAAACACTTGCACCTCCTGTCTCTTAGTATTTCTTGTTAGATCTGTGGAATTTTATTTAGCAATTCAATTCAAACACAAAGGATAGAATAAAGAGGCAGCTTAGATTTGATTGCAGAGTCCAAGATATTGATACTATTGACACAGACTTCAAATTTCACTGTACTATCTATATGGTTCTCAGCCACTTTCTATTGATTCTTCAGGAAGAAAATCAAATCCACAGAAAACAATGAAGGCATAAGAGAGTGAAATTCTGCTAAAATATATATATTTGAAGGGGTAATTAGGCCCTGTAATAATAGCAATAGCTAAGAATATAATGAAAGTGATTTTTCATCCTGTTTTAAGTAGATGCCTGCTATCCACTAGGTACAAATCCATGTAATGTTATTTAGGAGTGCCTGGATACAAGCCTATCTTTACTAAGAAAGAATTGCTCAACATTATGAGATAAGAAAGCAGTAGCAACCCCCTAAACAGGTAAGGACAGGCCTAATCAAAGACTAGCTCTGTTCTCTGAAGCAGTAGACAGGTCCAGGAGCAGTTCTTACCAGAATACTGTCCTTTTCGTTCCACAGTAACACAACACCAATTTTGCTGCCAACTTTCACGTAAATGCTGCTCTTCTCTATCGTAATACCGGATTGACTATATGGCAGTTGAACTCTGGGAAAAGACAGAAAGAATGCCAGTTAACTTCTGATCCAAATGTTTGATAAGAAGAAGGGAAAGTCTTATGGTAGCTGCCATCTGTAGGGATTCTAAAATAGTGTATTTTTGGGACAGAAAAGCAATTACAAAATAAGATGGTCCAACGTTATCAAATATGGATCTAAATTTGGATCCAGCTTCTCAGAACATTTAATCCAAGTTTTATTTTTAAGGAAATCCTTAAGGGAAGGATTTCTTTTCTCTGACAGGAATTAATAGCATTTCATTCATTATTTATGTTGGTAAAGTTGTCAGATCTGTTGAAGAACACATAATTGTTTCCCCCCAAATACACCACAATACTTGGCAAGATTGGGGAAAAAAAAGCCTGTGGATACCAAAGAAGTGTTGTGAATGAACTTACCTGTTGCCATCGACCATGACAGCACCCTTTGTTAATTCAGCAACAACCCCTTCCAGTTTCATGGTGATGCGGTTGATTGTCGGAGTGTTGGCCACCACTTCACGCCTAATCTGGATGTTGAAGTCCTCATAGGGAGCGTTGCAGTGGGAGGCAAAAACATAATTACAGAGCCCAGGGAAGGTGAATATGTCGCCATCGAAGGTCTTGAAGTGGAAGTTGCCCCATGTGCTGCACACACGGCCATTGTGAGCAGGATTAGCAGCTGTGAATTAAAACTGGCTGTTAAAAAATGACTTAAAATCCCCACCCTTCACATGGGGAAAATCAACTTGTCCAAAGCTTCATTTTCTCACTAAATGTGTTTTGGCTGCCTATCTCCATTTGTTGTTTTCCATCTAACCAATCTACAGCTGTGTATTCATTCATCACTCATGTTTCATCAGCCACTCATATACCCCTACAAATGGTTATAGTTATGTTCATCTAGAGCTTATTTAGTCACCTCCATTTCAGCTACGACCACACTTTAAGATTATTTCTAATCACCATATTTCTCCTCTGAATTATCCATTACTTCCTTTATCACTACCTTTCCCCATTTATATTAAAATCTTCTGTCTATACCCCCTAAAACTGAACACTTACTGGATACATTTTGTTTCCTTTACTTACGTGTTACAGCTAGATTTGTCAGCAGTGATGGGATGAAGTTCAAGTTAGCTGAAATTCTGAAAGAAGCTAGGAAAAAAAAAAAGAAAGAAATCAAAAACTTGTATAACAATACCTAAATTTGCATGTAGGATAGACCCAGGAAGGACCAGAGAGTTACTATGCCAGACCCAAGGAAACAATATTAAGCCCGTTTTGTTTTACACAGGTTAAAAGTACATACTAGAATTTGAACTCAGGATACTTAAGTGATAAGAAATTGCTTTCAGCTGTGGTGATCTGCATTTTTTACATGTTAACTTTGACCTTTTTATGAAACTGTGCTGCATTAGAATATTGGAATTCTTCAGAGACGCTGAACAATACAAAGGGCTAAGCTGTACTAAAATAGCCTCTTACTGCTACAAAAGCATAGCTGCCTTCAAATTATACCTTGTCTTTCTAAGGAGGCAATAAAAACCTTAATTATCATCTTTTCTCTGTTTTTTATTTTTCTATTTTTTTTTCTATTTTTAAGGAGCTGAAAACCCTTCAAAATGGCCACACACTGGTTGTACAGGACAGAAACAAATCATTACATGGTAAAAGTCAGTGGAAATAGGTTGCCATCTTGATTTCCCAACATCAGCCACTGATTTCACAGCAGGCCAAAGATAAAACTTGCTCTTTTTAGAAGGAACTAAACACCACTTTGATTTTATATGTACATGTTCATTTAGATATGCATACGTTCATGCAGATATGCATACAGCCTTTGCCAACACATCTGTTTTCTTAGTTAACTATGATTATACAAATATAACCATACTGTGTAATGTATGTCTGTACTTAGTAACTGGTGTCTAGTAAATATATTACTATTCTTAGAGAGAGAGAGATGTTAATGCACATTTCTTTTCATCTGGCACTACTGGCAATATGTTAAGGAGGATTTCTTTAAGGCAGTTTTATTATTCAGTATGGATATAACAAATAAATACAAATATAGAGTATAAATAAATGTACCATTTTGTTTCCGTAGAAGACCCCCAGAGAACTGACTTCCTATTTGGATTCCAATCTGACCTCCTGTGAAAAAATTGTGAAAAGCATATTAAGAGTAATATCCTGTACTTGAACTTATAAAGCAAAGCATTTAGCTAGAATCAAAGGACCCCGATACAACTCTGTAAAACAAAGAGGTGAGTCTCCTTTATCACATCAGAGAAAATGAAACAGGCTCCTCAAGAAAGCTAAAATGTAATTATAGAAAGAGATGCTCTATTACAAATACACAAAGCTTGTAATCCAAATAACATATGTATATCTGCTTTCTTTGTTTCTCTCACAGTCACTGCAAGAGATTCTAAGGGCTGGATAACAGCCTTTATTTCCCTGCTGCACTAGATCTCAGCAATATGAGATACAATACAGGAGGAATTCACAAAATGCAGACGAGTAATTTATTAAAATTCTTGTGTAGGAGCTTGATTATAAGTAAAGGCATGGAAGTGGTTAAAGGAATCAAGGGATTTCAAGCTTGATTGAATAATGGCTGCAGATATTTATGACAGTGTCTTTAGTGTCTAAGCATAGGGCCTTTTCTCAGGGAGGAGATGGGAAGCCTCAGTCAGGGATCTAGATTTGCTTTGCAGCTGGATACAAGAAGGTACCTCTGAGGGACAATACAAGGGCCATAGCCTGAGCAGTAACCCAGAAGCAACCTGACGAACCAGGTTTCCTGTTCTACCCATCTACTTACTTAAAGATTGTTCAAACTCACTTCTTCTCTGCAGAAAACCTTTAGCATCATGCTGTAAAGCTATTTGACCAAAGGTTCTTGCTACAACACTTGAAGGAAAGACTTTTGAGAGATGACAAATACTCTCCTGAATGCTTTGATTTTTAGAAAAAGACTGACTGACCTCCTGGGTTGACATTCTAAGGTCTTGGATTTTATAAGTAAATATATCAGGCATTTCCTGTAAAAGTTAAAGGGCTACAACTTTATTTTGTGAAGGACTGAATGCAGTCAGGATGTGATAACTGTGCTTGTAACATATTGACTACTAAGTACCTTGAACCTGCCAAGTCTAAATCCTCACAGAATTTAAGTGATGAAATGACTAATATCTGAAGCCTTATCTGGATTATGTGAATGAGCATTGTAGGTGCCCAAAGCATTTCTCAGTCAAAGCAGAACTGCCTATGGAGTTTGTCCTAAGTCAGGCCCCCTTTTTCCCTTATAGGTGAGAAGAGTTCACTGAGTCAGAACTGGATCCATAAGACCCAGCTCACTCAACTGAAAGCCATACTAGTGGAAGAGGGGGCAATGCTGAGGTCAGGGCTGTGCCAGAAGGCCCAGTCCCCTTTGGCACTTACATTCTCTGCTGAGCCTTTCCTGCACTGAAGAACCTCAGTGCATGTACCTCCATGAAAGCTGAACAACTCTCCTTGCCTTTAAAATAATGGGATTAGGAGCACCTTTCTTTAAAAGAACATTTTTAAAATATAGCTTCTGGCTGTGCACCATTACATGAAGAGATTTTTTACTTGATCCCAGAGCTAAAGAGTGTCTGTCTGAAGGAATTCAAGTCCCTATCCCAAAGAGAACCCCAAATTACTGGCTTTGGAGTAGAGGGTTCTAGGCAGCCCCACCATAGCTAGAAGTTGCTGCAGTGTCTGCAGATTCTTTCAGCTCTGAGCTTTTAATTATTTTCTCATTTAACTTTGTGCTTGACTGCTAGTTATGTGCAAAGAAGTAACGTGGGACAGAGTTCAACCATTTTCCATTTCCTGCTCATCTTTGAGTATCAGATAATAACATTAAGTAAATGCATTCACATCATTATAATTTATACTGATTATAATTGATGAAAATATAATCAGTGAAAAAAATTGATACAGATCAGGTAAAAGAAATACCTCTTTAACTCTACATAATAGGCTGAAGTTTGCTTTCACATTACACATCCATAGGAATCTCAGCAGGCATAGAATCATAGAAGGTTTGTTTATTCTAGTGTGGGAACCTTTGTAACAGAGCAAAATAGATCTATACATGTATTTTGTTCTGTTAATTTTTCTCAAGGAAACAGCAGGAGCTTTTGTTTACTTAGCAAATACATCATTCCCAAGGAAATTCTACCTGCATTGGTTTGTTTAGCAATTGCACAATGCCGCGTTGTTTACTGTTATAAAAATAAGTATCTCTCGGTAGTAAGAAATTTACTATTTGATAATTTGGAAACGAACCTAATTATTAAGAATGGATGCACCCTGCAAAGTTTATATCCAGCTGGTAAATATTGTTCTCGTTGTTTATAGAAGTTAATATTTCACACGAAATATAAAGGCAGGCACACAATGCTTGTGGAGATGGCATGGGATAGACCATTACTCTTTAGTCCGGATATCGGAAAATATTTTCCACAGGGTGTGATTCAAATAAAGAGGTGTTGGCTGGACACTGTCTAATCACCACTCATTTTTCAAAGCAGTTTATTAGATTAGCACTGCACAGGAGAAATAACTTTCTTGTTCCATGAATGGCTGAAAACACTTCTGACCGACATTGCGTAACTCCAAACAGAAGTTTATACTCTACGAGACCGTTGTGTTTTCGAGTACAATACACATCAACAGGCCAGTGTTCTAGCGCTCATTTCACAAACTATAAACCTGCCTTAAATTATATTTGCATTTCTCAATGTTTTGAAAATGATACGCAAGATAAATTTACCTAGGCAATCTGCAGATTTAAAATGTCATCTGACAGGCCAGAAATTTCTGTACATGAACAGGACTGACTTATCAAACTTGCACTCCTGCAAATAGTTCCAATTTGACTGGTTCCATCAATTTAACACGGTTATTTACTCATATTAATAAAAACCACCAAGACCAGCCCTGATGGATGTATTATTGACAGATGAAAAAACGCCATCTAAAATAATGGATTGTGGTGTCACATGAATCTCCCTGTCCTGCTCATACTCAATATCTGTAATTTATATAAATATTTTGCATAACGTATTATAAATTAGTTACTTAAAATCCTTTCCATATGAATATTCCCTCCTGGTTTCTTTTGCAAAAGAAATTGCAAGAAATGTTGAGAAATCTGGTATTAGACCCTGGTAGGTGACAAAATACTGAAAAAGACTGACCATTGGTCTGATCTACCAACTGGAAAATGCAGTGGTTTAGACTTCATAAGAACCATAACATTCATAATGAATTCTAGTACAAAATGCAACAGAAATAAAATGCTTTTGTAAGGCATATGAGATACTGAAAATCTGACATTTTAAGACATGAATAAGAGTTTTTTTAGATTTGATCTTCAAGGCTACTTTCCATATGTAGACAGAAGTTGGAGGCAATATTAAATTAAATTAGTCCAGCTAAGAGACAGACATTTAATATTCAATGAAAATGTATAAAGAAATCTTGTCAGCCACCTCCTTTATGAATCAATTAGTATCATTGTTTAAAATGTATTACTAGGTCTAAACGGAGTATTTTTCTCTTTCCCAATAAAAACCAAAATTTCTTACCTATTTGATGGATACAGCAAACTGCTAACAGGAAAGCCCATTCTGGTAGCAATATCCCCCTGCCAAACCCCATCTTGAGTGGAGTTTGGCACAAGGATGTTGGGTCTAAACTTGATCAGGACCGTGGTTCATCTGTGCTTTGTCGCTCTTATATAGTAGGTGACTTTGGCTTCAGTCCCAGATTGATTCAGAGAGTGTAGAAAGGTGAGGTTTGGGGGATTTTAGCTAATGAACAGGTAAACAGAGGATGCTCTTCCTTCCTCAGAAACTGGCCAATGGTATTTGCATTTTGGGAGGAGTAAATACATTTACGTATGTACATTTTAAGGTTCAGTCTAGTAAAGAAACGTAACATGACTGCAAATAAAATTCAACTCCTCCTCCCCAAATAACAGGTCCTGGAACAAATTTCATCTGGTGTTGCTTTACAGTTATGCAGATGGATGGCAAGTAACTGTTCTAAGTTTTTCAGTACTATAACTGATGCCAGGCAACTCCTTGGAAAAAAACCCCATTGATTTCTGAAGTTTGTGGAATATTTCATATGTGGTGACCCAGCATTAAGAAGTCCCTCCATGCTTATTGGGACAGCTAATCTTGTAAAAAGAGCACAGTAATAACCTTGAAGGGTCCTGCAGTCTCATGTGGCCACTCTGAGTGCATGCCCTGGAAACCCCTGTGTGTGGCACTGACAGGCATTAGCACCCATCTGAGACAGATTCAGCCAGCTTCACCTACACCTATCCTACATTTGCTAGAGATGGCCTTGAACCTTCTCAGTTCTCTGGTTTTGCCTTCTCCTAGAAAATATCAGGAGTAGTTTCAGCCAGTCTTGTACCAGCTTTCTAGGACTAAAAAGATTGATTATAATCTGTGATCATTATGACACTGTTTCAGAATCATTCTTGTTTAATTCTGTTCACATCCACAGAGTTATGAGAACTACAAATTAGAGAAACAGGCCATGAATCAAGGGTATAAGGTTTGCCAGTAAAGGTTTAACAGACCTTTTTTTCCTGAACATTGACTTTCTGCAGTTTTACTGGGCAATCATTTCAAAAGCAGGAACAAAGGCATACTACAATAAGCACAGACAGTACTTCTACTTCTTGTCACTTTATCTTTTTTAGCTTGACATTGGAGGTAGGATGAGTTGCTCTGGGCAGATTTCTGTCAATTTTCTAGGTCAATAGATCTTACTTTAATATAGTAAAAGATGGACAAAACTATTCAAAGTTAGTGAAACAATTCTTTTAAAACTGCCATGTTTGGCAAAAACAATTTCCAGGCCAGCACTTGGTATATACATCATTTTCCCTCAGTTCACCCTCAGCTTTAACTTCCTCACAATTTACCAGAGTGCAGGTAGCTGATGGATTAAAAAAATCTCCATCATAAAGAATGGAATGAAGGCTGCTGCTCAGTGGGGGATTTAGCCAGAGGCACCTGGGAGATATAATTTGGGGTGGGGGAGCCTCAGGAGTAAGGAGCAAAAATGTCACAAAAACTAGGATGTGTGGAGAGGCAGAAAGGACTTTCTTTGGGTAAAATGGGACAATGTCACCTTCTACACGTCTTTAAAATTCAGTTCAGCAGTCTCTGCTTGTGTTTATCATTTCTGTTGAAGCAGAGGAAGGACACAAATTCGGGAAGGTGTTCTAATTGTTAAATGGGATCACAGCCATAACCTAACTCCCTTGGGTTCTTACCAAAATCCTACCCTGCAATTTTATATTTTAAAATATTTCCCTAAAAGAATAGGAGAGTATAATACAATATTCCATTCAGGTGTGACTGAATGGTGTAATTTTCTTTCAATTTTTTCCAGTTCAGCCCCTACTTCCACTTCTGTTTAGCTCTAAAGAGATCAGAGCCTCACATATTTAGTACTATAAAATAAATTAAAAATAGTTTCTTTATGGAGTGTTATCTGGATTTGATTTCTGGACTGAAATTGGTGGAAGCTTGCTATGGCAATGTTGGGGTATTTAAGTCAACATTTTGGCCTGCTATAGCATGAAACATGTCCTCTGCCCAAATGTCCAGGATGTTTAATGAAGTTACATCTTCCTAATCAGTAGTAAGCTGTTTACACACTCTAAATCTGTATCTTTATGCTTCAGCAAACTAGGAGAAAAGAAAATACTGCATTTCCTGCCCATAGAACATTGTTTTATTCTGTGCCAACACTCATAATGAATATAAATTCATCTGTACATAGAGAGGGCAAATGATTTCTTGTTTACGTGACCAGTTAGCTGTATTAAACAAATATACTCTAGTCTCACTTAAACAATTAGACAAGCCACCCAACAGACTCGGCTTTCAGCAACCAACATGCATATGCCTCTAGCAATAGGCTGTTTGTGATGGTTAGAAGGAGCAGAGCTTGCCTCCCTTCTCACTTACACCCCCCTCTGCATGAGGGGCATAACAGAAAGCCAGGATCTCCTTGTGCTGCTTTGAAACATTCTGAGAGAGTTTCTTGTTTTCCACGGGGTGTATAAGAGCAAGGGAATACTGATAAAGGGATGAGCTTTCTGAAGGGGCAATCAATGCTTTTTGTGCTCATCTGGTGAAGGTGAAGAAGGTGTCCATTCCTGGGATGATTCAGAGTGTCACTGGGGTCAAGGCTGCTTTCTCCTTTGTCCTGTCTCTTTCACTGGGATTGTTGCTAAGCAGAGTGCTAATATCAAACACTTCCTCCTTCTTCTGAGGTAGTTTTTAATTTTCACTCTCATAACTCTTTGTGACCAAAGCAATGCATGTCAGACTTGAATATGTTATTCCACTAAGCATTTAGCAGTGCATAGTGGTTCTTCAGAAGGCTGTCCCAGTTGGACTGGTGTTCTTCAAAAGATATTGCCCAGGAATTCTGCTCAAACCTTTTCATGTTCTGGAGTTGCTATGATTGCTACTGCTCATACCGAGATTTTGATCTCTAGGGATGATCAGACATGTCCCAGTATTCAGCTTATTCAACCTTACAGCCTCCCTCTTCCTCCCTCTCCACTCCAAGGAGTGGATGAAATTGTTAATAACATTAACAGGTGCAGAAGAAATTCAGGTTGCTCTGTTAGGTGATTTATGAAATTTTGAAAGCTATCGGGTTTTTTTGTTTGTTTTTTACTGACTGTTGGGGGAATCATGTCTGTAGATGAAAGTATCACAAAAATATTACAAGGGTTTAAGCAAATATGTTCATCAGTCACAAGAATTACTTCAAGTGGTTCACATAGATTAAAAAAAAAGTAGTTCAAGGACTTTCAGTTTCCCAGATATTACAGTGGAAAGAGCTTAAATAGGCAGGGAGGTGCAGGTTCTCACCTACAGTTGTATGAGGGGAAAGAAACCCCAGAAGCAAGTCTTGAAGTGTTTTAATAACAAAAACTTAGAAGCTGTTTTTACTATTAATTTGTATCAGGAATATGCCAAGGAACCATAGTTTTTGGTATTGGCTGGCACTAAACCAAAGCACTTTCATTTCCAAGAGAACATTTGTAGGGAAATATCAAAGGCATTATTTATTTATTTATTGTATTTTTGTCCGTTTTTCTCAGTTTTAGTGTGTGTAAAAACCAGAAGCTTGTCTTGACATCTCAGTATTAATTCCCGTGGCTATTAATTCAGGATAGATCTGTAGGGATGATAGATTCCAGTTACTGGAAAGTTATTGGAAGTCATTGGAAGTTAACTGCAACAGCCAAGGATATGGCTGAGAAATATTCTTCTCTCATTTTGATCTTGTATCAAAACTCTGTACCAATGGGTTGATCATTAAACAGCAAATCAAATAACTCTGAGGACAGATAAAATATCTCCAGTTTTACTGTTTTTTCTTGGTTTCTTGCATAGAAGTAGGGGCAAAACTTGGGACATTCATTATACTGGTTTAATTTAAAATTTCAAACACCAGATAAAATGTCAATATGGTATAAATACCATAATTACAACTTGAAATCATATCATATAATATGAGGGTGGCAAAGGTAAGCATTCAGAATTTAGGTAGTGCTAGTAGTAAGGCTCTTAGTAAAAACCAAAATCATGAACCTTCTGTGTTCAAATTACAGCCCCTTTGGAGTTAAGAACTTGTACCTTCTCACAAGTGTGATAACCCAGAGACAGCTGGGACCTGGGTTTTGTGCCTGGTTTGGGTTTGTGCCCAGGCATTGTGCCTCAGATCTGTGAAGGCACTGCTTGCCATGTCAACGGGCAAAATGAGAGAACTGGATTGGTCAGAGAAGAGGCTATTGTGGTGTGGAAAGCAACATAACGCAATGACAGCCTGCAATTAACGTCAACGCAGTTGGTATTAACTTAAGCAGAGGATCCGGCACACCCTTTCCCCAAGCTCTGTAGAGGTTTAGTTGCTCTCTTCAGCTTGTCCTGCTCAAGCTTTTCTCACCTGTCTCTGATAGCCTCAGTCACTCTTTCCTTCCATCAGTCTACAGGTTACTCCCCAGGGTTTTACTTTGCAGCCCTGCCCAGGGATTCGCTCTCCACCCTTTCTTTCAATGGCTTGTTAACTTCCCCACAATAAATATTGTTTGCACTGTCACTGTGGAGGAAAATGGTGGATGCTCTCTGGCCATGGGCTCCTTTCCCTGGTTCTTAGAATAAATTATCCAGTCTGGGGTTTTTTTAGTATAACATGTCAACCACTTGAGAAATCTCATAGAGGTTTCTCCAGAGAAAGCAAGGCTGAAAATACGTAGAGAGAGAGAGTTAAACTCTAACAGTCAATGGCAGATGAGCTCCGTGTTATAGAGTGTTTTATACTGTTATCACTTTTTATTTTGTTACAGTAATTTTAGAACTGGTTATGCAAGGTAATATGGAATGTGGAAGAAAACTTTCTATGGAGATTAGATTGTCTAAATGGGATAAAAAAGTGTGAGCCAAAAGCAGTGAAGGTTAGAAGTAATTAAGTAACGTGCCTCGTTTGTCAGCAGTATTAGTCAATGTTCCTTAATTACAGAGTGACACCCTAAGTGTGTGGTTATATGAAAGATTGTCTAGTTCCAACCCCTCTGTTGTGGAACACCTTCCACTAGGTCAGGTTGCTCAAAGTCCCATCCAATCTGGTCTGAACATCTACAGGGATAGTGCATCCACAGATCCTCTCAGCAACCAGCTCCATTGTTTCACTACCCTCATGGCAAAGAATTTCTTTTTTATATCTAATCTAAACCTTCCTCTTTCAGTTTGAAGCTATTCCCCCTACTCCTATCTCTTTCTGCCCTAGAGGCCCCCTCCAGCTTTCTTGTAGGCACATTTGCGAGACTAAAAGGCTTCGCCAAGGTCTCTCCAGAGCCTTCTCTTTTCCAGGCTGAACAGCCCTCTCAGTCTTTCCTGACAGGAGAGGTGCTCCAGCCCCCTGACCATCTTTGTCACCCTTCTCTTGACTCATTCCAACAGGTCCATGTTCTTCTTATGCTCCAGAGCTGGATGCAGTGCTCCAGGTGAATCCCTCCCTTGACCTGCTGGCCACACTGCTATTAACATAGCCCAGGATGCCATTGGTTTGACATCTGGAATGTCAAGCTTCTCATCTGCCAACACCCTGAGTCCTCCTCCTCTGGGCTACTCTTGATGTATTCTCTGCCCAGAGATGTGGTGAATCACTTTTACCATGTTGAATTGTCCTTCAATTTGTCGCTGTATTGGTTTTGTTTGGCAAGGTTTTTATAGCAGGGGGACTATAGGGTTGACTTCCCCCACATTCTATGGAGCCACCACCAGCCAGTTGCAAGAGGGACCTGCTGCTGGCCCAAACTGAGCCCATCAGAGATGGGGGTAATAACTCTGGGACAATGTATTCAGGAAGTGGAAATAAATTGCTCCACAGAAGCACTGCAGCCAGAGGAGTGAGAATATGTGAGAATATGGTGCCTGCAGGCACCAAGGTCAGTGCAGAAGGAGGGGGAGAAAGTGCTCCAGGTGCTGGAGCAGAGATTCTCCTGTAGGCCATGATGCAGCCCAGAGTGTGGCCCTGTAGCCCATGGAAGTCCATGGAGGAGCAGAGATCCACCTGCAGCCCATGGAGGACCCCACACCAGAGCAGGTGGATATCCAAAGAAGGCTGTGGCCCTGTGGGAAACCTGTGCTGAAGGACCTGTGGAAGCACCTAGAGAGGAGCCCACACTGGGGGAAAGATGGGCACACAGCCAAGGTCTACCCAGCACAACAGGGCACTCAATTCATCTGGAAGCCTAACTTTTCCATTGTATAGCGTGTATACCCATGGCATGAAAGCTGCTGGGTTTTTCACCTTCAGTATTTGCTTGGTTCTCACAGTGTTAGGGTGGTGTTTATAGCTTCCATGTGGTTCATCAGGCAGGATTTCAGCTTTGTTTTCCTCCTCTGCATAGTGCTGATACACCTTTCTGGACTAATATCACCACCAGTGCTTTTTTACTTGTTTGGCATTTTGTTATCTGTTTGGCACTGTTGTGGGTTTGCCTTGTCTGTGCATGTTCTTTTTATTTCATAAAATGCTTATTCTGTTGTAGGCCAATAATGTACATGAGCCAAATCTGACCTTTCAAATCCTTGGTGGGAGACAATTACAGTTCATTTTTTTCTTTTGCTTTTCTTCTCCACAAGCTTGGCATAGTTATTTCTTTTGTCCCAGTAATTGTATGTATCCTGTCATTTTAATGACTTTTATTTTCCCAAACCAATCTTGAGTCTTTATTTGCATTTCTTTGCCTATTTCAGATTCTGCTGTTGAACGAATTTTGCTGTGCTTTTCCTCATGAGGCTTTCTCAGTGACACTTCATGAGTCACTTCTGGACATGTTCTTTGTAAAACTGTTCAGATTTGAGCATGCTCATTAGTGCTGCACATATCCTCAAAGCTGGACAGACTAAGAAGATTATGCCCATATTGGCAGGTAACTTTTAATTCAGTCTGAAGAGTGCATGGGAAATTCAGGCTCTAAGTTTAATTCTTATCTGCAGTGCTGACCGAGTTCAGAGGCTCAGCTGAACTTCTGTCTGAGGAGCCAAGTTTATCATTCTGTATCTCCTTGTCAGTGGATGTCCTGGCTCCAAAATTTCATTGTCTTTTTGTGCAAGATTATCCAGTGTGAGTTTAATTATTTTCTATATCTTTACAAAAGAATCATATGTGGCTTATGATTTATTGTTCTTCCAAATTCTTGGGTACATAAACTGAAATCATACGTTTTACAGATGATGTATTTGTGGCTTGAAACTTTTCAGAGGGATCTTCTAGGTCTTCATACAAGTACTCATCTTGTAACACATCTAAATGCTGCAGTACCAGCCTTTTACTCCTACTTCTGTTTCTATCTTTGTTTTCCTAACTTGTTCCTATTTAAATTTCAGAGATCCTCTTTAGCTGTTAAAAATCATCATGAGATTGTTAAATGTGCTTCTGCCTGTTCAGGAACAGGGAATCCATGTTCTAGTTTAATTCCTTTTCTTATATATAGTCACCTTTCATCAAATGCTTCCTAAAAGTAGGATTTTCCAAACCCCCAGGCATTGTCATATACATAAGACAACACAAGAGCTGCCACTTCCATGAAGGAGAGGGGCTGTGACCCATGTGGCTGTGACTGTATTGCTCTGTTAAAATACTGTCCTTATTTTATCTGTCAAAACACTGGTAACTACCAGACATTGAGTAGAGACCCTGGCCAGGTGCACCACCTGCTCTCTGAGGGTGTTCTCCAAACAGAGCAAGAGGGCCAAAGCAGGAATAAGGGTAAGCAAGCTTCTGCTTCCCATAGATCATGGCATCACCCTTTATTTTAAGACTAAGCAAGACTTACAGGACAGCAAACTGCTGCCTGCCACTGCTGGGGTAAACAAAGCAGTTGAACTGATTTTCAAACCACTTATAGCTCATTTAAAGTACTCAGTAAACAAAATCTGGTTATTTCTGCCTATGTCTGTGTATGAACATGGACAGGGCACAATTCAAAGTAAGAATCTGGGTGCTTGTTTGACTGCACTGCTTGACTTATTTCAGTTGCAACCAGAGGTTTCCAGAGCAAGAGATCTGTACTGATTGCTGTTGTTATTTTACTGCTGAGGTGAATTGCAATTTTAAGTATTGTTATTTACCAACAGAAAGAACATGGAAAACAACTCACACTTGATTTACATTAATTGTCATTCTGCATATGGTATTTATGAGCCAGTCAAAGCAGAATGTTGATGGATCTCAGGCAGTAAGTTTATTGTAGCTGAAATAAGTATTTAAACCTGTTAACTCTATTCTTTTGAGCATCAAAATCATGAGTTAATATCAAGGTCGTTTATTAAATTGCAGTGCATATAGAATTGCTTGAAATTTCTATCATAATGGAAAAAGGAGGGTACAAATCTTTTCACTACCTTTTTCTTAGGGTATCTTATACCCATACTGTATACTGCCCATAGCTGCAATGAGATAGTGTAGCTCATTGTCTATGTAGAGCATAATATTTGAATTCATATAGCCTGTGCCTTGCACTAAGATGAAGTGATTCAAGCAACTTGTCATCCTCTACAACTCATCTCTTGATGGGGTAGGTAAAGCAGTTGAACTGTTTCAAACCACTTGCAACTCATTTGAAACACTTAGAAAAAAACCCTGGGCATTTCTGTTTAAGTCTGAGTCTGGAGGTGGATAGGACACAATTTACAGTAAGAATCTTAATGTATAATGCAAGAAATGTTAAGAAAAAAAGTATCAAAATAAATTTTGTCTAATTCAGAACCAAAGTAATGGTGTGATCTCTAGCAGGAATCTAGAAGGAATTTTGTCTCTCACAGAGGTGGATATGGCAGTCTGCTGAGAGTCAGGAGTCCTTGGATTTGCCATATAGCTTCATGATGTAGAATGCCAATGTGCAACATCTCTCTGTGTGTCTGATTTCCATCTCTATCCCTAAATATTTTTTATTATAAATGTCTCGAGAAGAAAATAACAAATTCTACATTTACATCCTATTCTGACAGGAAATCAATGCTGGTTGCTCCTAGAGTAAAAAAACCTATTTATTGAAAATTGATAATTTTAAATGCAAACCCTTTTCCCTATATTCTGGTGTGCTGAGGGTCGGAACGGGCTCTTCTGCCCGCAATGACTTCATTATACCTTGCCACTATGAGCAAATTAAATTAAAGTACTTATGATGTTGTCCTAATCTGAGCAAAGTAACTAATGCTCTCTTGTTTCACTCATGGAAGTGTTTCACCTCTTGTGTTTCACCTCTTGGGACTCTTTTATGTAATAGAACATATTGTTGGATTAAAAAAATCCACCAATTGGATTAAAATAATCCACCCACCTTAACTGAGAAGGGTAAGGTGGTCTCAACCACAGACCTTGCTGCTGGACAGTCCAGTGGGCTTTTCCATTTAGTGTTACTTATTTCCTAACAAAATCCTGTACTTATCAAAGATCAAAAACAAGTAAGACTTTGGGAAAGAATTTCCAGTTTGACTAGTCATGAAAGAACTGAATGAGGTCATTCTGTACATAAGAGACATTAGCTGTACCCAAAAAGACATCTGGCTCTAGAATTATTTACTAGGGTATTTGTGGATCAAATCCATATGAGAGTTCTGAATGGAGCAAAACCTTTGGCATATTATATTTTGAAACCAAGGAGAATTGAATAGAATGTCAAGAAACTCTCATGGTTGTTCTTTTGGGCGTACCCACTAACTAGTCACTATTCTAGCTAATATTTGCTTATAAAGTGAAAGGAACATAAGTATATTTATGCATGTGAATTAGTCACTTCTACACCAAAATTTATTTTAAAAATAGTTTTTCTCAGATCATTTTTCATTCAAAGGCCCTTGAAAATTCATGTGGGAATGTTATTCCTATGGGCTTACAGGCAGGAAGGTTATCTGAATTGTTTTAATGAAGAATGCCTTTGGAGAAGAACTGTCTTCCAGTATTTTTTAATGTGGTCCAGAAATCCAGATATTGAAAGTCATGACAAAGTTCTATGCAAATTTATATTTTTCTTAAATTATGCTAATTTGCTAAAACATAAGAATTTGCAGTTGTATTTTAATGATTAACCTCCTAGCTCTTTTCTATCCTCTATTTTTCTGAGCTGGGTAAGAATTTAATATACGTAGATCATTATTCACCTCCCACTGAAATCAGTGATGAGACTTCTATGGAAGCTCAGATAAGTTTTATTAATCCTTTAATAATGCATACTTTGATAATGATTGTATCCTTTCTCATGCTGCTTTACTAAGTGAGCAAAGTGCTTTCTATCCCAAGGCAATGTATAATGCAATGTATAATCACAGGAGCTCAATGAATACATACCTACTGCTATGAGTTAATACTTTGAACAAGCAGTTATGCATTGGCTTGAACATAACTGACTCCATTTTTGATTTGCTCCTGAGTGTTTCTTGTATCTTTACTTCACAGCATTGCCAGATGACATTACACAATGTTTTCCATTCAAAGACCCTCTTTCCAACTGCTATGACTTTGTCAAAATTTTAATTTCTTAAAATTTCTTTTCTAAAGACTTAATTTCTTAAGTTGACACTTTATAGATTTTTGATCCACTTCCGCCAATCCTTTTTTGAAGGAGGAGGTGGAAATACTTCAGTGAGAATGTAGAAAGAGAATAAATTGCTTGATATATCATTTAAAAAATCAACATATTGCATCATCAGGGAATTTGGTGGGGACTTGCTTATGTTTGAAAAACATGCCTTGTCAACTACACTTGAAAAACTCTTTTCCATTAGAACTGACCAGAAATCAAGTTGTTCATATGACTGCTGATGCTATCCCAGGGTGTTACATTTAGCTCAGAGAGATCCTGGTATTTCTATTGTGTAGAAAAGCATTTAATGGATGCCAAATCAAACTCTTAACCTTTCTGTAGTTCAGCAGGAAAGTAAACTAGACACTGGGAAACAGAATCAAACGCTTCTGATAAACATGTTTGCTTTGCTAATAAGTTTGAAAGGTTTTTTTTATGCCAACACTATTATTTTACTACTGTAACACTACTGTTACAAGAACAGTAAGTAAGTTGATGTTGGTTTTAACCAGATGAGAACTCCTTCCACCCTGATCGTTTAGTATAAGCATGACCTCAAGTACAGGAGAGAAAATGTCCATCCAAACCAATACCCCATCTATGGGCCAAATTTTGTCCCAGATGTCTAAATCCAATGTTCTGGCTTCAGCTGAACAAGCTAGGAGAGTAGGATTTGGCTGCATTAAACCATTTCCTCAGGTAGGTCTACCTAAGAAATAACTCTCTAAGCTGACTGGAGGTCTGCTCTGCCAAAAGGTTTGCCTGATTTTTCTAATTATGCCATCTGAGCCAATAAAACATTGCCACTTCCTATGAATCTTATATTACATCTGACTTTGCTTTGAAGAGGGCAGGCTGGATAGACCTCAGAGCAGTAAGGGTACAAGTAGCTCCACCGACAATAAGAGGAAAAAACCTGTTTGAAATAAAAACAACAGTAGACAACAAACAACAAAAGTAGACATCAGTGGCCGTGGCCAACAGAACATCAAGGAAAGAGCTGAGCAGGCACAAAGTGATAATTCTGATAAATACCCTTGAATGCTGCACAGACATGTGGCTCAGGGGAGCTCGATGTGATTCCTTTGAGACCACTATCTCTATGGATTTGTTGTTGTTGTTGTTTTGTTTTGTTTGTTGTCATAAGGGTATATGGATCATAGTTGCAGTCAGTAGAGAAGAAGCAAAAAAAATGGAATTTAGAACATCTTTAATTTGCTTTAAAAGTTCTTTAAGACTGACCAATTTCATGCTCCTGGTGACTTTCTGTTGCAGCTCAGTTGCTGCTAGCACATGAGTTTTCACTGCACTTCTTGTTTTGGCCTTTGCTGTTGCTGTTACTGGATAATGAGTGCGTCAGCTTCTTCTTAGAGAAGCAAAGGGGAGGTGGAAAGTGCAGCACTGCCTGGGAGAGAGGGGAGAAGAATGTGGACCTTGGGGATCATACAGGGAGAATAGCTGGAATGAATGAGTGAGGAGGCAGAATGAAGTGGGTACACATGGACAAGCGAGAAAGCTGAGATGGTGTGTGACGTAGCAAATGAAAAAATGAACGAGATATATCACTATTTGGACCTCCAGATCCTGGAGACAAAGTGAATCAAACACAATTAAAGATACTGGCTGGCTCACATGATGAAAAGAGTTAAACAACTTGGTATAAAGAATTCCTTTCTGTGCTGTTCTGGGCAAGCCATGAAAAGGACGTTATGCTTCTGAATTTTATTTGTCTTGGAGGTGGTGCACGGACATCCTTGTGTCTCAGAGTCTCCTTTAGATGACATTGCTTGCTGGAGTTTAAGAAAAGTTTCTGTCACTAGTCAGCTTTGATACCTCCCTCTGTTTGATGGCTACTGTTCACTCCATGAAAACTGCGACTACTGTCTGAAAACTAGCAGAGCAGGGAACACTCTCCAGAAATAACTAGCAAAATCCTTGTTTCAAGAAGTTGTCTGTTTCCTTTAAGCTTCATAAACAGCACAGGTAACATTAGATGCTTATTACATTCCTCTCTCCTCTCTTCCGTGTCTTTATGTTACCTTTTATCTCTAAGAATTCTCACATTTCTTGTTTGTACAGTACAGCAGAGAGTAATTCTATGCTCTTCTTCTACAAGCACCACCTTGGCTTAATAAATATCTGAATAAATAAAAATAGGACAATGCAGAGAGATGTAAACAAAATTAAACTCTAATCTAGTTTGGCAAAGCATGAAGGTGCATATTTCAAAGAATTAATTCAGAGCATAGGATATTGTGGTGCCTAACACAGGAAAATCCTGGTCCATGTGAGTGGAGGTCTTAGCTGTTAGGGTAAATGTAAGGCCAAAGCATGCAGTTAGTTTATTCTGAAAAGCTTTATGTTCTTAATTTACCTTCCTGAACAAGTATGTGGAATGGAATTGGGTTTTAAACAGATTCTAACTTTACAGACATCAGTAATCCCAGTTGTTCCAACACAGCTATTCATGAGTTTAGAGTTCTATAAATTCTCAAGAACGTTGCTAAGTTGACACCTAAGAACCAGTACCCCACAGCCACCAAATGGAAATGTTCTTAATGAAATACAACCAGAAAACTATAAAAAATACACCAGAAAAGGGAGGGAGAAGAAAAGAAAAACAAAGAGGAAGAGAGAGTAGACAGGCTAGGATCACCATTTCCTTGTTACTCATTCCTTCCTCTAAAGAAATGTTACTTATGCTGCCGCATGATTTTTGCAGAAATACTTCAGCTAAAACTCCCAGTCCTTGTTCTGTTTCTACAGCCTTTGCATGGCTCCCAAACAGATTGTCTTGATTACTTCTGTTGATCTTTTCATCACAGAGTACATTTTTGACGAGGATTTACTTTATCTACCAACAATTATTTTACAAGGCTCTGATCTGTCAGCATGTGCATTGTGTTGGGGTAGAGTCAAGACCATGCTTCAAGGACATTTTTAGGCACCAGGCTGAAGGTAATACAACTCATCCACAATGGCAGTCTCTGTCTGACTGTTTGCTCTGTATAGATTCAGTTTGTGTGACGCTGCTAAATACCCAAGCCTTTGTCAAAATGAATAGGAGATTTATTATCTGAGATAAAATGACAACTACTCTCAACCTCTGCAGAACTCAAGGGCAAAGCAGTTTTTCCAGTTAGAAGAACTTTGTCCCCTACCAGCAGCTAATGACATTACATGCTTGGATAGAAGTGGAGGACCCTGAAAATCCCTGCCATGAAATCTGATTCAGTAAAACGAGCAACCATCACAGCCCCAAACACACCAATGTTAACAGCAGAGGGATCAATCTTTTCTGCTGGGAACAATCCCTCAAGACCCAGGCCCCTTGCTGTTTGCAGGTGACATGCTGACTGCTGGTTTAGAGTTTTACGTGGTTGTTGGCATATGAGCCTTATATGCAGTGCAGCGAAATGTACATGTAACACTATGGGAAGCAAAAAAATAGCAACATATTTATCTCACAGTAGTAATACCGATTGTCTAGAGGGTTTATAGTGCAACAGAAGTCCAGGGAGAAAGCCAGACCTTGAACATATTTCTAGAATAATGCAAGATTTTTCTTCAAGTGTCAATGATGCTAATGTTTTTTCTGGAGATGACTGTGGGCCAAATTTTGTCCCAGCTGCGCAAATCCAATGTTCTGGCTTCAGCTGAACAAGCTAGGAGAGTAGGATTTGGCTGCATTAAACCATTTCCTCAGGTAGATCTACCTAAGAAATAACTCTCTAAGCTGACTGGAGGTCTGCTCTGCCAAAAGGTTTGCCTAATTTTTCTAATTATGCCATCTGAGCCAATAAAACATTGCCACTTCCTATAAATCTTATATTACATCTGACTTCGCTTTGAAGAGGGCAGGCTGGATAGACTTCAGAGCAGTAAGGGTACAAGTAGTTCCACTGACAATAAGAGGAAAAAACCTGTTTGAAATAAAAACAACAGTAGACAACAAATCTGGACTTTCCCTGTAGATCCTCTCCCTTTGGGGACCCTTGGCCACAAACTGCAGAAAATACTCTGTGAGAGTTTATATACATATCAATGCTGATTGCCTAACACAGCTGAAGTATCTGAGTCACATCCTAAATGACACAGAACCTTTTGGGAGAAAGGAACAAAATAACCTCTTGCCTCAAGCAAAACACTCTGTTTGCTACTTCGTTTTATAGAAGCTTAAGGCTGACAACATAGATGATCTTCTATGCAACTGCTGATTGGGGAACAAATCAAATGCACAGCTATGAAACTTTCTATGTGATTCTGAAAGCAGCTCTTTGTATTTCCTGGAGACTAAGAACAAAATTTCTTCAAAAATGTGAAAGATTATGAATTTAATTTAAAATATAAACCCACACTCTGATTTAAAAAAAAAAAAGCTTAAACTATGTATTTCACAACTTTAAAAAGTTGTATTTCAATAACCAGAATTAAAGTCAGCGTATATCATGTAACAGAAGCAAGGCAATATAATCATAAATACAAATATGCATTAAGATACCTGATACAATGGATATTAAGAATGAAACAAAGAATAAATAACAAGACAGACATAGCCTCAAGGAATACAAGCAGGGATAGAATTGTTCTTTCAGTAAGGTGGAAAACGCTGTGTATGTTTTGTTGTTTCCTTGTAAGTGACAGGTTTGGTCTTGACAGTCATTACTTTTGCAGTCAGGATACCTGAGTTCATTGGTGTGACACATCAGATTCTCACCAGTGCCAGAACAGTTTGGCACACTCTGTGGAGAGGAACAGGTACAGCTTTAAGCCTTCCCTGTCTTGTCCTGACCCAGCCCGTCATCTAAACAGAATCCTCAGGTTTTCCTGAAGATCCTGTGAGCAGAGCAGGGATGTGCTCCCAGCAGACACCAGGAGGGCAGCTGCTAGGACACAAGTGGCTGTAAAAAGCAGTACCAATGCAACCAGACCACCAGGGCACACCAGCAAAACTTGCTAACAAAAAACAAGGGGTTGGGAAAAGGACACACTTTCAAAAACCAGCTGGATATATTTTTCTCTTTCTTCTCTTTTAGCCTTTTAAGAAGATAAACCCCAAATCCCAGTGACGTTAGAAACTTGACTTTATGGAGAATGGTGGAGCAGTTTGCTTTGTTCACCTGTGTATAAATACCATGTGTGTACCAGCTGTATAAACACTGCATGGTGTGTGCTTTGCCACAGGGGATATAGGATGGAACAAGGGCATTGCCATGCCCTGTCTGCAGGGGCTGAGAGGGGAGAGGGGCTGACTCCAGGGCTCAGCAGGGCCAGGGCACCCCTCCTGGGGCCTCAAGGGTGTTGGGGACCAGTTTGCCAGCAGCACTTTTCAACCCTTTACATGTAATCTTGGGCTGGAGTCAACGCGTTACCTCACTGAGGTGGAATGACCTGTGCTCCACTGAGTTATTTTGAGGTGGAAAACTTGTGATTTCATTTGCAGTGCTTGTTTGCAGTAGGGGATGGGCTTGTTGTGGTCCAAATTCCTGCCCAGAAAAAAAAAAAAAAAAGGAAGAAACTATTAAAAGAAAGGTGAAAACCAAGTTCCAGCCCTTTCAGGCACACTCTTGATTGCTGTCCCAGCAGCAGAAATGCAGCAGAACAGGCAAGTCCTCTCAGAAGGAGTTTCCCAAAGAGGCAGGAGAACCATGCTGCAGGTACATGCCTTGCTGTCTTTCCCCGGGAGAGTGGGGATGCTGAGAATTACCATCCCTGGAGCAGCAGGTGCCCTGTGTGTGTGGCACAGAGTGGTGACAGTCCCCCTCTGTACGGAGTGCACTGGCAGAAATCCCACTTGGCAGCCCCTTTCCCTAGGAGTCAGACAACACCTCGCATCGGGGTGGACATTGTCCTTAGGGGCTTTACCAGGAGCAAGGCTTTTTCTGCTACCGGTGTCCATATCCAGCAGGGCTCTGAGGGGTTAACAGGCTGTACCTGAAGGTCCCCTGGTGGAGAGAGTCCTCCTCTTTATGTATTTCTCAACATTTCCTGGGAGGACACTCCTGCAGCTCGGTCAGTTTTGCCTTAGGTCCTGGGAAGGTCACAACCTCCTTCTTCCTGGCCTCTCAGAGCTCCTGTACTGCCAATGTTTTGCAGCACCTTCAACAGTTTGTGATAGCCATGGGGGCGTTTTGAGCGGGAAAAGCTCTCAGAAGAGTGATTGTTCTCTTTCTTCCCTCCCAAAAAGCTCTTACAGCATGGATGAACTGGTTGTGGCATATTCAGATAAATTTGTTTCATCCCCTACTGATTACTCTGAGTCCTTGTAAAAGGAGCTTTCAAAGAGCTGTGTGGGGCACAATGTGGTTAGATTCTTTATTATTTCCTGGTATTTGTGACTGAATTGTGTATGAGATATTATTTGCAATATATTACATTAATTATATCTTTGATATAAGCTTTTAAAAAACAGAGTTACCAGGACTGAAGCAATTTGCTACTGGGTGACTTTATTATGGACATATTATTTCTGAATCCTCAGTTTGGCCACATCAACAGGTCAGATTAATCTCACTTAGCCTAAAGTGAATTGACAACTAAGAGAAATAAACTGACTTTAGAAAAATGGCTCCCTCTTTATCTTCACTATCATAAATGCAAGAAAGATTGTGATTCTCAGGCTCTGTGTGTAATTTCCAGCATATGAAGGCCTGGTGATCTTGTCACATGTGCTGGAAAAATCATGTAACAACACCAGCATGATCGTACCAGAATGAACGAACCAAGGTAGGGTAATTGTGTCTCTGTGTCTCTGGTAATTTTTAACCATTGTATGTTTCTCAGATGGGCTTCCTCAGTCAGGTCCTTATTGAGGCATCTGGGATGCTCAGGGATCTTTTCAGTTGGGTGGATGAACTGTAAAAAAGAGTCTCTAAGCCATTTTTGTAGTTCCTTGAAAGTCTCAGAGATTAGTCACAGTGCATATTTGTATTCTCCTGTGAGGTAAATTGAGACTCTGCTGGTATCATGCCCACTGTAGTTACATCAGTGTAATGCTGACAAGTTTCTCCATACGTCTTGGAGCACAGGCTGGCCTCGATGGCCTTGTGGCTTAAGGTCACAATTTCATGAGAAATTCTGCCTCAGGAGTGCTCCTTTGGTTCTGGAAGGTGCTTCTTTGGGACTGAGGAAGAAGAGCTTGTGAGCTTTGTGTAGTTTGCAGGAGTTGAGTGGACTCAAACTGCTCTTTGCCTTTTCTCTGCAGTTTACTCTGAGCCTGGAGAGCTAAGAAGTGGCAGAGGAGAGTAAATGACACAATCTTTTAATCAGCTGAAGCCTTTCTTCTAGCCAAATAAGTGACTGATGATTTAAATCTATTTTTTAGTGCAGTTGTGTCACAGGAGAATATAGTCAATACTGTTTACTGTGAAAAAAATTAACTCTATCCCAGCCAAAACCAGCATACAGTGACTAACTATTTCATTTTGGAAAAGCCCAGATAATATTGGAAATCTAAAAATTGTTTAGGTTGAAAATTTACTTATGATGAATCTCAGGTGGGATTGAAATACTGTTTATTGAAATACTGTTCAGTAAAATCCTGTGTAGTATTACTGTGGGATGGATAACATTGTTCCCATAGCTTCTTTGCTATGTAATTTAAAAGTTAGATCAAGTGTACTGTGACTTCTTTATCATGAATGCTGTAAAACTACTCCTTGCCATGAAGAATGTTAGGTAATGTTTTGCATTATCTTCAGCTGACCAAATTTAGTGCAATTGCAATGCTTAATTTCCTGTAAAAGAGCAGATATCTGAATAATGGACCTTAATTACCATTAGAATGAGGTCATAAAGCACAAAAGCATTGATAGTAGAGCAAATGATAAAACTACATCAGGCAGAATAATCTCATTCTCCAGAATACAGAGCAACCAGCAATTAATGTAATAAGAAATTCAGTTCTGTTGTGGCAGGAGGTCTTTTCATGAAGATGTTTTTTATGCCTTTTCTGCAGATTTTCATGTTGTGGCTGTGTTGCAGTTGGCAGCCGTGTGCTTCAGTAGCTGTGACATTGAGTAATGAGAGAAAGCTCAGTTTTGGCCCCACACCTGTATAGAGTTAAACGGGAATGAGAGTTTTTGACTGACTCCTCACTGAGTGAGGGGACAGCTGCAGAGTCCACATCTGATATTCTCTGAAACAAAAGCCAGTTTCAAATTTGCCTTGGAATCATGCTCCTCTCAAATATTTCTGGTGTTTGTTGTTTTTGGGTTTTTTTTAGTCAGTGAATCCCAGTGAATCCTTGTAGTTAGACTGGTGCAAATGCAGAAGCAATGGTTTAGATTCAGGACTGGCTACTAAGACTTTACACATTTTCATTTTGTGAGACTAAGTGTGTGACATATTCACAATTACTCTATTTAAGAGTTCCATTTTTGACTGCCTGGACAGCCTTCGCTATCTTAAAACAGGAGGCAAAAGTGGGATTTTATTTGTATGCATGGTTGTAACAGGAGGAGAGTAGTTAGAGGCAGGCAGAATAAGTTTCTGTCTATTTAAGAAAACCCAAACCCAATTATTTTAATAGTGGAAACATTTGCTGGTTACTCATTATCAAATTGTAGTTATAAATAGGAGTTATAATGAATGCCAAAAGAAATCTGAGGCTCAAGAAGAAAGATAATTTTTGAAGCTTTAAGGAGCAAATAAAAATTTGACAGTCATGACCACTGCATCCTCTGCAAAAATGTACTTCCTGTGCATTTATAATTGTTTTATTATTACATTAACAATGTTTGAATAGAACTAGTCTCTTTTCCTGTTATAAAACTGTCTTAATCTGGCTTGTTGCCAGAGAGTGGCTTTTGTTTTGCAATGGTTAGAACAAAACCTACGGAAGAGGTAAAAAGCTTCCTTGTTTGAGTTGGTTTTTTACTATTATAAAGTGTGGCTTCCATTCTTGAGTTCTCTGTTACCAGCCCAGCTTCTGAGCTGTGCCACAAACAACCCTAAGTCCTTCCATAGCTGTTTTCAAAACATGATGTAGTTTAAACACTGTCTTGCTTTAAGAGGCAAATGAATTACTGGAAGTGGATTCAAAGCTGGAATCTGAATAGACATCTAATTTCAGGTTATAGTTTATATGTTGCTGATAATTACCAAGCAAAATTGCAAAGTGATTATTAGTCATTTGTTATTTACACTGCAGAGTTTAAATATGTTGTCTGAAGAAGGAATAAAAATAAGCTGGTCATGAAAAAATTGAGCTATGCAACAAGAGACCTGAGCTGACAGCAAAGGTATGAATGCCCATTAATTCAATATTGAATTAATATTGAAATTAGACACTAAAACTTTGAATGTTGGTGGGTTTTTTCAACTGGAATAATTTCTAAGTGAATGACTTCTCTGCTTCAACTTATTTGTGTTCCAACAATGATCAGACAAGAAAAAAAAATTAAGTGATGTATAAACAAATCTTGTTATGTGGAATCAATGCTTGTAGGTTCAGGAGTAAGTTAAGGGCAAAGTCCATCCCCAGGATCTGAAAGTAAGGAATAGTTGTGTGGCTCACTTTCAAAGTGCCTGGAAAGCAACCTTTTTGACAGCAAACCTTTTCATCCAGGTGTGTAAACTGTGAGCCCAGAGCCCTCTGGTGTTGCTGTCGGTGTAACAAACATTAACCACCGGCACCAGCACAGTTCAGGATGACCTGCAGGTGTTCTGACCCAGCATGAAAGACCTGCCAAGCCAGTCACCTTCTCCCACCCAATCATTTATTGACTCTATTATTTTCCTATGGTTTAAATTTATTTTTTTTTAACAAAGATAAGTGGTTTCATTTATCCCAGTTTTTAGGAAGGTTTACTTTGGAGCTATTACCCAAACTATGTCAGCAACAACTCAGAGCAAAGATATGTCCTGTGTAAAGGAAAACTTAGGAAAAATGTAAGTTTGCTCTACTACGTCCATTGCAGTCCTCTGGTTTACATTTACTCCATGTCTTGTTTCAAGACCTTTCATTTTGTTTTTAATACCCAGAGCATGTTGTTCCCTGTCCTCCTTTTGAACTGAGGGTTCTCATTTGTTCTTTCCCAGCACTGGGACTGCATCTGTGAGAGAGACTCTTCCAAGGCAGGGTCTCCAGTACTTCCTCAGCCACAGGTTGTGCCTCCATTATTTACCTTGGCTTTTACGTCCCTTGCTTCCTGTATCCCCATGCCAGGACTGAAACCTGTCAGTGCCCTTGCTTCTATTCCTTCTCTTCTTATGCCATCAAACTCTTCTGTCCCTGCCACTATCACCCCTCAGTCTTCCTACGTGCCACGTCTCCCCTTCTCTTCTTCCTCATTGTATTAGCTTTTTCTCTTTCAGGGTATGAAGTGGCTGGTGGTACGGACTGATTACACACAGGGATCTCCAGGGAAGAGGATATCTTCTGGGATGTTGAAATACAGGCTTTGTATGGGGAAACGGGTAATGATCTTGAAGCAACACGCAGGAAATCTGCCATTTCCATAGCAGGTTAATGGTGGTCAAGGAGCTGTTGTGGACCAACAAAGCACATAATGGATTTTGTATTACAGACATTCTTTCCCTTCTGCAGAATGAATAGGAGAGTAACAATTTCCTAGCCTGCCTGGTAAGTCCAGAAAATCTGTTACACGCTGAACTGGCCATGGATTCGGTAGTAGTGCTGCATTGGGAAGCCTGGTGGGCTGGCTGGAAGGGAGGAACAGAGCAGTGTGACACCTGCAGGCATCACTGGCAAGCAACAGAGCCCAAGGCATGGAAAAAACCTAACAATTTGTCAACAGGAAGCTGGGACGGAGATCGGGATTCCTGCCAGCAGGAAGTATGGTGGTGGTAGTGATTCTCAGGGAAAACTCAGAGTTCGCCTCTGAAGGGGGAAGTATAGGGACGGTTACTGTTCTGTGAAAGAAAAACAGGTGAGAGAGTAGCCTAAGCTGCCGCAGGGCACCCGCGGGAAGCCTGTGTTGTTATCCTGTTACTTCCTCTGTTGAGCCATCCAAACAGGGAGGGTCAGAGAAAGGTTTAGTAAAAAAACTTCAGCTTTTTACTGTTCCCGTTACAAATCCTAGAGCAGTTACTAGTGAGATGTTCCTTGGCACTATACAATGTACACTCAGAGCTGCGGTGGCTGGTTCAAAGTACCCTGTTACTACAGCTGAGTAGTGTCAGGAAAATTCCACAAATGCTAGACATTTGTGTCCAAAAAGGAGACACAGGAGTCCTCCAACTTTATTCAAATAAAGGGAAGGAGGGCACCAGAGCACACACCTGCATAGTTTTCTCTCTCAAGGTTCCAGAGGGGGCACCTTCCTTTTATCCTAAACTCCCGGCCACACGTTGCCCTCTTCCTTTCCCCATTGACCGAGGCACCAGGAGGGTTCCGCCTTCCCGATCTGCCCACCACACATTCCCCCCTTGAGCCCGCTCAGAAACTCGGGCTGTGCACACCCGTGTCTGTGTCAGGAGCCATCTGGGCTCTGCAAAAAAAACTGCTGCCCAAAGTCAGTGGGGACACCGGGACCCATTTCAAAGACATCAACACCCACGCCTTCACCCTCCTAATTGTAAAGACGTGAGATTTCCTCTCAGTAGTAACCGCATAGATTTACAAGGGTGTAGTTTCAGAGATTTGTGTGTTTTGTAGTGGGCTCTGAAACATGAGACTGACTGGTTTGAGATACTTTGGGTTGTTCATGCCAGTCAGGTAAAAAACTTTCAGAGCTACAAAACGTGCAGACACAGAGAAGTGCTTGCTTTCTGAGAGTTCACTGATCTATAGCATCTGAAGTGACCTGCTTTTTTTTGAGTGTTTTTCATTCAAAGCAGTATCAAAGCTCTACAGGGGGTTAGGTACCACAATTTACATTGAGTTTTGACCTGGAACTATGTTTTATGGAGCCAGCAACTCTCGCACAAGGGATTCACTGAAAAGTCAAAGCAGACGTGCTGTAAAATGCTCAAAATTTATTAATCATAATTTCTTTTTTGTGTCTTAAGGAACAAAAATAAAATAATATTCAAAAACAAAAGAAAATATACCCAGACAACACGACTGAGAGCAAGAAATAGGATAACATCCATTCTGAAAGAAATGACCCAATAAATCAGTTTTCAAAAAAAATAATAAATAGCAGTGGTTCAGCTTCTTAAAGGAAAGAATTTACAATTATTATTATTTATTATACTTTTGTTTATAAAAAATCCTTCATATGCCTCTGTTGGCAAATATATATATATTTCTTCTGTAAACAGTTAACCATATAACAAAACAAAATTTAAAAAATCCGTATTTTCATACAGCTACTATGCTGATGGTGTTATGTAAACAAAAAGCAGTGTGCAGCAGCTTCTCACAATAGGATTTTTTCCCTTTTCCTCACAAAAAACATGTAGGGAAATATGTCCATCATAAATTGTTCAAAATATTGAAGTTTATAAGTTTAGAGAAGGTACGGTTTTCTGCACTCTAAGTTTTCCTCACCAAAAGAAGAAACATAGAAACAGAGGGGTACAGTTTTCTTTGGGTTTGGTTTGTTTTCTGTATTTGCCTTTTGATTTTTCTCAGTGAACTGGAATGAAAATGCTATTAAAAGTCCAGCATTTCTCAGAAGACAAATGAACAGAAAATGTCAAGATGAACTTGTGCTGTACCTCTTGAGTGTAAAAGACAAGACATAAAAAACAATGGGAGATGCATTGATAATGAGAACTGAAATTGTGTAGGGAGACATACTGGGGGTTTATGCAGAAAACATCATCTGTTCATCCAAAATTTTAGCTGCTCTTGACACTTTAATATTTTTTGAAGTTTCTTTATTTAGTCTTATGCTCAGCCCTTGTTTGAGGACTTCTCCCTAGTTCTAATTTTTGACATTCGCTTGCTCCTGAGAGGTCTTTATCTGCTGTGTCTGCTGTTGGGTGTTGTCTTGGGTAATGCACTCAGCACCCACACAGCTGCATTTCTCCACGTAGGTGTACGAGTGATCGAGGAGTGTTCCGTCACTGCACGTCAGAGTCACCTTTCTTTTGCTGGTCTTGATTTCCTGACAACACGAGCATTTGTGCACCATTGTGTTTGTCACTTGAGAATATCTGATTGAAAAAACAATAAAAGGGAGAGATTCAGAATTTATGTGAGAAATAACACTGCTTCTCCCACCCATTGCAAAACAACCAGAAGTTGTGTGCTTGCATGTGGGACTATTGCTCACTATTACCATCCTTACAGTATTGTGATGAAATACAGGTAAATCGCTCCTCATTGTATAAATTGATGATTCTAAGTCTTCAGTAAGGCACAGAAAAAGTAAAGAATTATTCCAGATCACATAGTGAGCCAGTCCAGTGAGAGAATAATGAGAAACAAATAACCTCAGTTTCAAACGGGCGATATCAAAATTTGGGTCTATTCACTATGACACTGAACAGGCTGTTAAACACTGAATCTCGAGGTAATCAAGCTAGTACAATGTAATGTTAATTAGCACAATGGAAATGGTTGATGATGGGTGGATGTTGGACACATCAGAAAGACACTTGTGATTTGCTGGATGTAACTGTTGTGAAGAGTAGAAGACAAGAGGCCACAATTATCTTTTATGCCACTTACCGTGAATAAGCATCACAGCTGCCTTCGCAGTATGTTATCTCAACAGGTGCAGGAGATACACAGCCATTATAGTTGATGACAGTAGTCGTGTTGTGCTTCATACAAACTGAGGTCATCACAAAGCAAAGGAAAACAGGTTAAAATACGTGTGCATATAAATAGATATCTGTGTATGATATGATAGTTTGTAACTAAGGTGGATGGAGCTGAAATAGGAAACTAAGTCAGAGTGCATTTTTTCTTTAATTGCTGAGGGCCAAATAAGGACTGGCTGTTTGTGTAATCAGTGGACGAAACTCCCCCTTTTTCTTATGCAACTTGGTATGGGATGCAGAAATTAAGAGCAGTGCTGTGGCAACTGCTGGATTCCCACCCATCTCTCAGAACTGGCTTCACTTTCCACCTTAAAGAGAATGTATCTATGGAAATTGGAGAATAATCATAGTCCTCACCCTCCCACAAAAAATAAAGTGTTTAACAGTAGGGGATGGGAAAGTTCTCTTTCTGTTTCACAAGGATCTAAAACGCATAGTGGAAATGTCATCTTGCTTTCTTTTTCCTTTCTCACCCCAGTGAAGCAGTGAACCCAAACCTGGTCAGTTCACCTCTTCTGTCTATGCAACCATTGTGCAAAATGGACTAATATACCTAATAAGGCAATACTTTTAACCAAATTATTATTACTTACGTTTTGGTATTCTTCGGCACACCAGACAGCAGCCATTGTCAGATAACGTGACATCATCCTTAAGTGGGAAAACAAAAAGATAACTCAGGTTTCATATCTGCATACTAAAGCAGACTTTCCCTGCTTCCTAATTTTCTCTGGTACCAGAGACTGTGTATATTTTTGTATTGACATAGAATCTAACTTCAAGCAAGGCTAACCATTAAGGGCACGTCATTACTTTAATATTAATAAGAGTTATTTGAAAGTTGAAATGGAGGAAAACTCTCAGTTAAGTAGTATAATTTCAGCAAGCAATAAAGCTTGTAGGACATGTAAGTCAAAATATAGTGACCAAAGCCAGTAGAGGTGAAGGATTATAACAGACAGGGTAACAATGAATGAAACAGTTGACTTGCCAGAGGCTGATGTTTGCTTCTACATCACGTGACACTTTTAGGAATCCAAAATACTATGTTGAATCCTTTTCACTAATGTCTGATCCTCAGTGAGGATTGATACATCACTCATTTTTATTTTGAGTTGCTTTTCTGAGATAAAATTTGACTGGGACCAGGTTCAGAGAGGATAAAAGGAATGTTACTTCCTGCATGATGCTTCTGCTAGTTATTTTCATTGGACACCATGATCATTCTATCACTGGTGTTAGGCGCAGCAACCTTTCCAAAAGTGAGAACAGGTAGAATGGTACTTACTGGATCACACTCATCAGGGTTAAAGGCAGGACAGCTTGCCTTTTTGATGACTTGAATGAACTGGTCAGCATGTTTTTCACATGTGTAAACAGTACAGTTATCACCAGGTGGATTCCAGTATTCTCCTTCCTGAAAGCAGTCAAAATGAAAGCGAATTAAGATTTTCTTATCTAAAAATGAAACAAAAGCCCTCCAATGTCTCTTATTGTTGCTGTGTGTAGCAGTTTGATTATTCCAAACAACTTCCTTGAATTTCAGCTGATAATTATTTGCCATATTATAATAGTGCTATTAAGTGTTTTTCATTAACTAAATGAAGGGGCTCTATTTTTATCTGGATATAGATGTGTGAATAGGCTAAGTCCATGGACTCATTTGAAAAGAATAATTTGCATTTCAATGGGTTTGTCATTAGAATTTATGGATGTGTCAAAATGCCTCCAGAGATAAAATTATCCATTGAGCAAAAGCTACAATTTCAGAACTGGTGGCAAAGAAAATGCCATTGCTTTCTCCTGAATATTTTCCTGTGTTGATTTCTGAAAGCCATTGTTCAGTATCATCTCACAGTTGCTTCCAGAAGTCTTAGAACTGACGTTTTGTGGTGTAAGGTATTGTTTAAGCTGTGTGGAGACTGTCCAGTCCCTGCCTGAGTAAGCATTTATCTAATGTGAGAAAAGATGGAGGAAATAAATGTAACAAATACAAGGAAAGGGAAGAATGGAAAGACTAGCAGAGTTCTCCAGAAGTGAAGTGGCAAAAACCAGAGGCAATTACATGGAGCACGTGTGTAATGTTGTCTCCCACAGTCACTACACAAGCTGCCGCCTTGCACGTGCCACAGCACTGTCCAGGTTCCACTGTGTATTTATAGCCCTGTTTTGAAAGAAACAGAGACACAATGGCATTAAGTCAGGTCACTGACCTCAGCTGGTGGTTATTCGAGCTGAGTGGGGTAGGAATTTCTGACAGCAGAAAGAGCAGCACTCACCAGCGGGCAGTATGTGTCACAGATAACAGGCTGGCACATCACCCTAGGGTGGTGAGGCCTAAAGGATTCAGAGCAGCTACATTCTTCACAGGGGCCTGATGGAATAGCAGCTCCAGGCTAGGGGAAGTTGGAAAAACCCATTATTAGTCAGTTAAAACAAATTCCTCTGTGTATGCACATCTCAGAAAGTACAAAGATGAACAATGTATAGGCTAAGCTATCCATAAATACTATTTTGGTTGTTTTATTTAAGCAGAGTTTCTGGTTTGGTAATATCAATTTTGAAATCGAATTCTGCTAATGTAGAAAGGAGAGCAGAAAATGCTTTTGCTTGTATAGAGGGTGTTAACCTCGGTGAAATAATGAATAATGTTTTATCTCAGGCCCTCCAACAAAATATGGACCATGATAAGCGTCTCAAAAACACTGCACTGTGAACTATGTGAAGGTGTATTTTTATAGTGAGTAACTCTGTGTACTTACTGCATAATAGGTTTCGTTGACTACACAGCCCTGTCCTGTAAAGAAGGAAGAAGGAGGTGTAAGTTTTAAGAGGCAGAAATGCATGGAAAAACTTCTGTTTCATAGTTTTCTAGGCCTGTTTCATAGGCCTGTGGCAGCAGCCTTAAAACACTCATTTCACGACAAGGCCCAATATGATAACACAGGTAATTTGCATCTCTCTTATAAGGTTTTTTGTAACTTAGAAAAATACAGCAGTAAATAGCACATGAAGAGGGTGCACAATACTTACTGCATTCAAGGATAGGACAGCAGTTTCCAGGTGGCATTACTGTGGTGATTTCCTGTCCCTCTAAGCACTGGGGTGTGATGTCAGGGCAGAGGCTTGTGTTGCAGTCTGTTTCATGTAAGAGAATGTAGAAAATAATAAGCTCAGAATTTTTGAATTACAGCAATTTTGTTTCACATGAACTTCTGAAGTTTTCCCATGGGGTAGATATGGTGTTTACACAAGATAGTTTAATAACTAGTTCAGTCTATGTGCCAAGGTGTTTTCAATGTGATTGAGCTTTCCCATAACCTTTGTAAAACAAAACACTGAGAAGAATAGAGTGGTAATTGCTGGAAAGAGATAATTTCAAAGAGAAATTTGTACCAATGAGGAAATTTGATGACTCTCTGGTCTGATAGCCGGTTCTGGAACTTTCTTGAGCAATTTTTAAATAGTCAGGACTATTTTTTAAAGTTAGTTCTCTTAATACTGGTCTTTGAAATAGAAAATGTTTTGAATGGTTTTTGAATATTATTTCAGATAGTGGCAGCATTAAAGGCTTTCAGTGTTAAATTACAGAAGATTTTGTTGCTTTTCTATGTCTAACTGTATAAAATCTTTTAATCTTTAAATTTGTTATCTTCAGGCATTAACTGTGTGCTCTGCAAGAAGGCTCTAAAAAACAGGATGAGGGAGAAAAGCCTCATGATATCAATGCAAAGTATTAAAAAATGAGAAATGATTGCTGTAGTTTCCTAAAATTAATATAGCATATTCCCCATAATACAGAACTAAGACAGTACTTACAGCACTCAGTTCTAGTACAGCATGGATCTTCTGGTGTCTGTATCTGAACAGGCATGTAACCTGGTTCTTCACAAAATACTTGCTGTGCCAGAGAACATTCGTGTTTTGTACACTTCACCTTAAGAGTATTTTTGTCACAGACGCATTCCTGGCAATCTTTTGTCCATTTTTCTCCTGGCTAAATAAAAAAGAAAAACACAGACAAAGGAAAGAAAAAAATTAAAAATAAAAATAAACTGAAATAATTTAGTTTGCTTCTAGTTGACATATTCATGCATATAGTGATAACTGGTTATATCAGCTTTTTCGTATTTTAGATTCTACAGGAGACCCTCAAACTGCTTATTAGGGGAAGATATTGGAGGCCACTAAAGGTTCTGAGTTAACAAAGCTATTACATTCTGTTTGTTAATAGTGTTAGTATGAGGGTTACAGGAGATCTAAAGGAGAATTGATTGAGCCTCACTTTCATTTTTGAAAAAGAAATGATCATATGACATACTCATTTTCACATTGGGTTGCTAATTTCTATGCAGCTGAGGAGCTAAGAATGCAGGCTACGACCATGATAGGCAACAGGTAAACTTTGTTATCCATCTCTCCCTTCATTTCTAGTAATTTTAGTGAGCCAATTTTGTGGAAATAAAATAATCAGATATACCTAACTTCCACTACTACCATCTCTCTTTCTCTAAGTTTTTTTCTGTATGTGAGGTTACTGAAAGAATATTTTATCACTTACTGTTAAATTTCTTACAGGTGCTCTAGCACTCATTACTTTTAAGACTAAAAGTGAACAAACATTTGTAACAAAGCTTTGGTTTAGTGGAAAACTAAATGCCATCTTGTTTTACTTGTATGTGCTTATTAAGCCACGCTCATTGTGATACTCACCCATCTGGAGATTCCATTTGGTTCTCTGCAGACTGGAAAGAAAAAGGGAAAAACAGACAAACAAATGAATGGGTATTTATACCACTGAAAATTGACAAAGGAGTACATATGTGCAGTTTCAAGTAAAAATACTGTGAAGATAAAGCTCACAAGAAAATGAATATTCAGACTAATTTTGCTGAACTGTAGAGTTATACCATATTGGTGGGTCTCACTTAGGGAAGGAGGACCGGGGAAAATAAAGGTAATATTGACTATTATTCAATTAGTAATTGGAGACACTTAGGGAGGCTGATTTACAATGATATGACCATCTAGAAGATGGCTATAGAACTCAGGCCTCCTGACTAACAATCCTGATCTCTATTAATTCCCCAAACTAGCTACAAATGACTTACCGCATTCAGAGACACAGATGTTGCTCTCTGCACGCAACAGTGTCATTCCTTCAGGGCAGAAACAGCCTTCAGTTACTCCATAGCCAGGACGCTCATAGCTGGAATGGGAAGAATACATGTGCTTGAGTACAACACTTCTGTGGTGAGGCAGGGGGCAGAGCAGTGTATCATGTCAGATACAAGAGAGACAAAAAATTTACACTCTCTGAAGGGCAACAGGAAACACATGGTCTTACAGCTGATTGGTATTTATTAATCTTGAAAAAATTAGTGAGATTTGCAACACGTTTCATTATGAAATAACCCAAATTTCTGAGGAAACTAAGTAGACAGGGAAAATATAAGCAGGTGTTTCAGGGTGGGGTTTTTTGCTTTTCCATACCTTTGGTCACAGGTGGCTGGATTAATGGGCCCGCATGGCTTGTATACCAAGCTTGATGGACAGCTGAATGCTGTATGGAAAAAGACATAAAAAAGTTTAAAAATTAAAAATTGACAGTAGATGCATTGTTTCCAGAAAAAATTACTACAGTTTTGCCTTCTTCATCATCAGCTTCTGTGAGAAAGGATCCCACTGGATTTTTGTAGACAGTAACCTAATGTCAGATAGAAGACGTGTTTAGTGAATAAAACACTAATTTCTACCATTTATCACACACATTTTAACTCCTGCAATACTTACAGCATGTATTGTTGGTCATTCCTCTCCAGTCAATGCAGACACCTCTAGCAGCACACTCTGTAGCATATATCTCCAAACTGGAGCACTGCATGAATTCATCGTCTATGCGACATCCATCAAAAACACAGCCTTTGAAAAATGGTTCTGGTGGTATCACGGTGTGACATTCTGCAAAAACCCTGCAGGCAGCAAAGAAAGCAACCCCCTTCTATGTTAATGCGCCATTAGACAAAGTCTGTTCCTGTCAGGCAACACTTTCCAGTTAATAGCATGTGACTGCTTCAGAAAGGAAGGTATTATGAGAAAAAAAAACCCCTTAGCAATGGTCAAAAAGCTGGGAGATAGATTCAGGAAAGATTAAGAAATCTGAAGTGCCTTTTTTTTCTAAAGACATTAATAGTCATAGTATTTCTGTATGTGTACCCAACTTTTAAGCAGTTTGACACCAGAAATTTGGTGTAAAAGGCAACTGCACCAGAATGAGAAAAAAAGAATGAAAAAATGCAGCAATAGAAAATTCACACATAAAATAGCTCCAAACTTACTAGATACTACAGAAAGCATGTATAAGAGGGCCTTTATAAGTAACTCATCTGAAAAAGCTTTTGTCAGCCTACACAGGTATAGAAAATACTTCAGGAAACAAGCCTTTGCACTTTTGGAACTCCATGTTTTAGGTAAAATGTACAAAGAATGAAGGACATTTCTCAGTGATCACTTGCATCTGCTCTCTTCACCTGTTTGCTAACTGGGTTTGTTACTGTTTGGTAACTAAGATTTGTACTGAAGACCCACTAGAAATTTAGAATTCAGTCTTTGCTTAATAGTTAACGAGCATACTCTGGAAGTATGGCATCCAGGGAGTATGGATTTTAGCGCTTGCTGAATCCCTGATTTTCTGACTTTACCTCTCCTTGCTCGGTTATCTTTGACATGCAAGTCATCAAGGCAGACCAGTTTCTTTTGCAAAGGCCTTTTACTATATATATATTCTGTAATTAAGCTGACATTTTCAGCTATTATCACATGCTAAAGCTATAGCTGTTATTCTTTTTGTACAAGACAGTTTTATCTAGAAACAATGATTTTGTTATCTTACTCGCTCAAGATAAGCTTGCAGAGTGGAGGTGTTTGACACTGCGGTTTTGGTGGAGGTGTGGTTATAGCTGGTGGTATTGGTATTCCATGGCATGACTTGTTGTTGTCAACAATCCAGTGATGAGCCATTTGGGGACAGGAGGAAATGATCTTACCACTTGGTAAGCGGCATTCATCTTCTTTGTTGTTTGTACATGTTCCTGGAAGAGACAAGCTGGGTAAGTCTCATAAGCCATGTCAGAGATGCCCAATACATTCCTGGGCTGATATGTTTAGGTGTGATGTGCTCATGAAATGCGTATTTTGCTCTGCTTCATAGGGAGCGCTTTCTCTAGTTATACGAACTTTAGGTTATGGGAAAACAAACAGATGTAAAACCCCAGCCCCAAAGAAATATTGAGCTTTTGACATCCTACGGAAGTTGAAGAGCAGAACGGTAGTCATTTCCATTTACTGCTGTTTAAAAATTTCTGTCAATTGTAAGACTGCACAGCCAGAGTGGGTGAGCATAACCAGGGTAGGGGTGGGGAAAGAGGACCGCCTGCAATCTGTACATCCTTCTTACCACATTGTCCTTCGGTGTTGTTGCCAAATTTGCTGTATGGGAGCTTCACAGAGAAAATCAGACCACTAAAGGTGATGACAGCACCAATTTCTTCTATTTCAACAATCATGTTGATGCCAAGAGTGGAAAAAGAAATACCATCTTTTTTGAAGCCTGGTTGGACAATCTTTTTGTTGAAGTACATCTGAATGCAGGGTTAAGAAAACAAAACAAAACAAACTCAAAATAAGCACTGCTTCTGCCCGATTGTTTTTAAAAATATATTTTCTAATCTTCCTAATTATGCATCACTTCATATTGTTGTTCATCACATCCAGTGACCATTGGCATCCTAATGACAGAATATATTTGCATTGATATCTTGGCTTGTATTGCTATATTGCTAAAATGTGATAATAATCTAAGTGGCCTCTATATACTGTGTTTGTGTTGACTGTATGCTAATACACAGTATTCTATGCACATAAATCCAAGTATTTTCATTGTATCCCTCGTGATTATGAGTATTGGAAACATTTTTCATATAAAAATTAGTGATAGTTTTCTTTAGCTACAGAAATATCCCTTCATTATTATGTAATAACTTTGCCAGATAATCACACCATTTCTATATTGCCTAGTAATTGACATTGGAAGAGTTGTCTGAATTCAAAATGAAGCCAGATGCCCTTAGTGCCAGTTTTATGTAGTAGTGATCATATTTCTTTCTTAAATTTTTCAATTTGTAGCTTGTATCTTCTATGAGCTAATAAAGGTAAACATATTGTCCTAATAGTTTTTTGTCAGAAGTTATTCTGCAACTCTCTTCTCACTGAATCGGGCTAAAGTATGAGTAAAAATTGTCAGTTACTGTTTTCTTTCACAGGAAATCACTGGAACCAACATGTTGTGTTTCTGATTGAGAATTTGGCAGGGCACTCTAATGCAGGAGTGCCTATTCACATAAACTTTTCTTCCTTTCTACAGATTCTCTGATCAACTAATAGATTCTCCAGTGTAAGAGTAGGACTATCTTTTCATTTTCATTGGTTTTCCAGCACTACTTTGGATCATGAAGTTGAGGTGATGGTCTAAGTCACCCTTTTCTTCTGCTATACTTTCCTTCACAGTAGAAAATTGAAGGCGGAATCATGTCAGGGCTGTTTGGTGCCTGAAGTTCCATGAAAGCAGTTCCCAGTCATCCAGCAGATAAGAGACACATATTCACCTTCCCCCCCAAGAAAAGACTCCTGCTTGCAATTTGCATTTGTGTTTCTTCAAAATGTGTTTGCTTACATAAGTGTATGGCACAATGTACCAGTTTTCATGAGATATGAATTTTGTTCTTCAAACATTGATTGCGTCCAGTGCAGTCCTGGATGTTCTCAGCATCCAGTCCAATCCTTTTTTTTTTCCCCCTAGTGATACCCTCTGCCCTGATCACCTCCATAATGTGATATTCAAACAAACTATCTCGGAAAAGCATCAGTAAGCTTTATGGAAACTATTTCTTTTTTGCAAAAATAGAAAAAATATTTACCACATTGGTCATCACACCATTCATGAGTTGACGAGTCAGCACCACTTCTGCAGATTTGTAGAAAATAATAATGGATTTAGGGCAGGAGAGTCCATCTTTTGCATCACAGTAATAATTGTCAATGTAAACACGGAAGTTGTCATATCTAGGGACAATCTGTTTCACCAGGACATAAGTGCAGTTTTCAAGGAAGGTATAATAGGTTCCATCAAAAGTGATGTAATGAGGATCACCCCATCCACTACACACACCTGGTACAGAGAAAATATGTGGAAAATTAAGATGAGAATTTATGCAGAAGAAAATTTAAAAACTGAAGAGAGCGCAATTTATAGAGCAAGCTTACGAAATGAAAATGCCCATATAATCTGTGTAAAGATTGGCTTTTTTTTCCCCAAAAAATGTTATTCATTGATCTGTTGGTGCTTACATTGACATTCATATCGGTAACAGCATCCATTTTCATCAGGTACCAGCAATGGTGGATATTTGTTTGCACAGGTAATTTCCTTTACAGGTGGGCAGTACGTTGGTACTACGTCTATATCATTGTCTCCTTTACAGATGACTTCTGTACAGTTGGATAATTTGAATCTTTCTCCAGGCTGCAAAATGAAGAAAAAGTTGTAATAATAAAACTCTGCAAACAGGTATAACATTTACCCCTCTTTTTAGATTTATGCTATAATGTTTCCAGTAATGGGGGTGTTAGAAAGGAAATTAGTGTTACTTCTCTTCAATTTGTGGTATTAGAGATTTTTAGTAGGAACTAGAGGTATGCAAAATTCTGACCACGCTATGGGGGATAGAAAATTCTTACTTTTCTAAATCTAGAACAAAGACTAAAATGAAAATCTTTACTGATTATAAAAAGTTGTCAATATTCTACAGTATTTTTTTTTTAATGCTAAAAAGAGGCGGAAACCTTAACTGCACTTGTTTCTTCTGCAGGAAGAGCTCTTCTGGGGCTTGAGGGGCACATATTGGGTTACAGGAACTCATTTCCTCTATTGTATGTATAGAGTACATCAAGGTCAAAAGAGACTATAACAATAAAAAAAGTTGAAAAAAGTATAGATAAAAGGCCAGGAAGAGAGAAATAGATGCAAGCCTTTACTGCATCTTAAATAATTCCCTACAGTGAAAAATAAGATCCACTAGAAAACTCCTTATATTATGTCAGTGAAAAGATAGCTTGCATATGCAACGCACTGAAGAGTTTCACTAAAAAGAAAGTAAAAAAAAAAAAAAAATTGTAACTTGCCTTAGCAGTATCAAAAACTAAAATTAAGAAAAAGGAAAATTCAAATATTATGTCCAATATATTGCCCATCATTAGCAAAATAACAAAGACAAAGACAATCAGCACATGTAAGGTTTAAAAACTAAAAGAATAACACAGAAATTACGCACTTGTAATGGAGGATATAGAGGTGAAACACAACCATGAAAAGCAACACTAGAAGATGTGGGAGGCAGAGGAGCTGATGTTGTTACTGTAGACCATTCTGAGGAAGTAGTGGCTGGTGAAGTAGTGACGTTACAATGCACAGTGTGTCGTTCAATATCACACGTCGGGCTACAGACAGCATAAAATCTACATCCTTCACTATCCATTCTGTTGTAGATTAAGTCACCTTAAAAAAAACCCAAAGAAATATCAAAAACACAAAAACAAATTAACAAAGTGGGAAAGTAAAACAAAATAAAAACTTTAAAGGAGAAAAGAAACAGGACCAAAAAAAAACCCCAAAACCCAGAAAGAAATTAAAAGGGAAAGAAATCACGTAAACTAACCAGGTGAAAAAATAGCATCGCCAATCTTGCAAAAACATGGTGTAGTTGAAATGTGAGTCAGAGGGGGAGTAGAGAAAGATTCACTTCGGGTAATAACAGAGAATGTGCTGGTTGTGGTCGTGGAGGTAGGGATTGAGCAGTTGTAGTTGGGGGTGCAGCAGAGCACGCGGATCTTGTAGTTGAGGCACATCTTGAATTTGCCCATCTGGTCCTCGTTCTTGCACACCAGTCCAAAGTGGACGTCGCACTGCACGACCTGTCCCAGCTGCTGGATGGCTACGTCGGGGTAGTCCTCCGCCCGGCACTCGATCTGCTTTGGGTGCAGGCAGACTCGCTTGCCGGCGGCGCGGATGTGCTGGTAGGTTTCAAAGTCTCCCTGGTTGGGCCCCGAGGAGGGGAAGTCAACGTCAAACCATTCGCTCCAGGCGCACACTTCGGGTTGACAGGGGGTGGTGGACACGGTGGAGGGGGATGTGGTAGACGTCGTCGGCGTGGGTGTGGTGGTGGTGGTTGTGCTGATGGGAGTGCTGATTTCCGTGGAGGTGGTGGTGGTGTAGGTAGAGGGCGTGGAGGTGGAGGTGGTGACTGGGGTGGAGGTCGGGATCGTTGTGGTCGGGGTGCTGGTGGTGGGGCTGGGCGTGGTGGTGGGGATTGAGCAGTTGTAGTTGGGGGTGCAGCAGAGCACGCGGATCTTGTAGTTGAGGCACATCTTGAATTTGCCCATCTGGTCCTCGTTCTTGCACACCAGTCCAAAGTGGACGTCGCACTGCACGACCTGTCCCAGCTGCTGGATGGCTACGTCGGGGTAGTCCTCCGCCCGGCACTCGATCTGCTTTGGGTGCAGGCAGACTCGCTTGCCGGCGGCGCGGATGTGCTGGTAGGTTTCAAAGTCTCCCTGGTTGGGCCCCGAGGAGGGGAAGTCAACGTCAAACCATTCGCTCCAGGCGCACACTTCAGGTTGACAGGGGGTGGTGGACACGGTGGAGGGGGATGTGGTAGACGTCGTCGGCGTGGGTGTGGTGGTGGTGGTTGTGCTGATGGGAGTGCTGATTTCCGTGGAGGTGGTGGTGGTGTAGGTAGAGGGCGTGGAGGTGGAGGTGGTGACTGGGGTGGAGGTCGGGATCGTTGTGGTCGGGGTGCTGGTGGTGGGGCTGGGCGTGGTGGTGGGGATTGAGCAGTTGTAGTTGGGGGTGCAGCAGAGCACGCGGATCTTGTAGTTGAGGCACATCTTGAATTTGCCCATCTGGTCCTCGTTCTTGCACACCAGTCCAAAGTGGACGTCGCACTGCACGACCTGTCCCAGCTGCTGGATGGCTACGTCGGGGTAGTCCTCCGCCCGGCACTCGATCTGCTTTGGGTGCAGGCAGACTCGCTTGCCGGCGGCGCGGATGTGCTGGTAGGTTTCAAAGTCTCCCTGGTTGGGCCCCGAGGAGGGGAAGTCAACGTCAAACCATTCGCTCCAGGCGCACACTTCAGGTTGACAGGGGGTGGTGGACACGGTGGAGGGGGATGTGGTAGACGTCGTCGGCGTGGGTGTGGTGGTGGTGGTTGTGCTGATGGGAGTGCTGATTTCCGTGGAGGTGGTGGTGGTGTAGGTAGAGGGCGTGGAGGTGGAGGTGGTGACTGGGGTGGAGGTCGGGATCGTTGTGGTCGGGGTGCTGGTGGTGGGGCTGGGCGTGGTGGTGGGGATTGAGCAGTTGTAGTTGGGGGTGCAGCAGAGCACGCGGATCTTGTAGTTGAGGCACATCTTGAATTTGCCCATCTGGTCCTCGTTCTTGCACACCAGTCCAAAGTGGACGTCGCACTGCACGACCTGTCCCAGCTGCTGGATGGCTACGTCGGGGTAGTCCTCCGCCCGGCACTCGATCTGCTTTGGGTGCAGGCAGACTCGCTTGCCGGCGGCGCGGATGTGCTGGTAGGTTTCAAAGTCTCCCTGGTTGGGCCCCGAGGAGGGGAAGTCAACGTCAAACCATTCGCTCCAGGCGCACACTTCAGGTTGACAGGGGGTGGTGGACACGGTGGAGGGGGATGTGGTAGACGTCGTCGGCGTGGGTGTGGTGGTGGTGGTTGTGCTGATGGGAGTGCTGATTTCCGTGGAGGTGGTGGTGGTGTAGGTAGAGGGCGTGGAGGTGGAGGTGGTGACTGGGGTGGAGGTCGGGATCGTTGTGGTCGGGGTGCTGGTGGTGGGGCTGGGCGTGGTGGTGGGGATTGAGCAGTTGTAGTTGGGGGTGCAGCAGAGCACGCGGATCTTGTAGTTGAGGCACATCTTGAATTTGCCCATCTGGTCCTCGTTCTTGCACACCAGTCCAAAGTGGACGTCGCACTGCACGACCTGTCCCAGCTGCTGGATGGCTACGTCGGGGTAGTCCTCCGCCCGGCACTCGATCTGCTTTGGGTGCAGGCAGACTCGCTTGCCGGCGGCGCGGATGTGCTGGTAGGTTTCAAAGTCTCCCTGGTTGGGCCCCGAGGAGGGGAAGTCAACGTCAAACCATTCGCTCCAGGCGCACACTTCAGGTTGACAGGGGGTGGTGGACACGGTGGAGGGGGATGTGGTAGACGTCGTCGGCGTGGGTGTGGTGGTGGTGGTTGTGCTGATGGGAGTGCTGATTTCCGTGGAGGTGGTGGTGGTGTAGGTAGAGGGCGTGGAGGTGGAGGTGGTGACTGGGGTGGAGGTCGGGATCGTTGTGGTCGGGGTGCTGGTGGTGGGGCTGGGCGTGGTGGTGGGGATTGAGCAGTTGTAGTTGGGGGTGCAGCAGAGCACGCGGATCTTGTAGTTGAGGCACATCTTGAATTTGCCCATCTGGTCCTCGTTCTTGCACACCAGTCCAAAGTGGACGTCGCACTGCACGACCTGTCCCAGCTGCTGGATGGCTACGTCGGGGTAGTCCTCCGCCCGGCACTCGATCTGCTTTGGGTGCAGGCAGACTCGCTTGCCGGCGGCGCGGATGTGCTGGTAGGTTTCAAAGTCTCCCTGGTTGGGCCCCGAGGAGGGGAAGTCAACGTCAAACCATTCGCTCCAGGCGCACACTTCAGGTTGACAGGGGGTGGTGGACACGGTGGAGGGGGATGTGGTAGACGTCGTCGGCGTGGGTGTGGTGGTGGTGGTTGTGCTGATGGGAGTGCTGATTTCCGTGGAGGTGGTGGTGGTGTAGGTAGAGGGCGTGGAGGTGGAGGTGGTGACTGGGGTGGAGGTCGGGATCGTTGTGGTCGGGGTGCTGGTGGTGGGGCTGGGCGTGGTGGTGGGGATTGAGCAGTTGTAGTTGGGGGTGCAGCAGAGCACGCGGATCTTGTAGTTGAGGCACATCTTGAATTTGCCCATCTGGTCCTCGTTCTTGCACACCAGTCCAAAGTGGACGTCGCACTGCACGACCTGTCCCAGCTGCTGGATGGCTACGTCGGGGTAGTCCTCCGCCCGGCACTCGATCTGCTTTGGGTGCAGGCAGACTCGCTTGCCGGCGGCGCGGATGTGCTGGTAGGTTTCAAAGTCTCCCTGGTTGGGCCCCGAGGAGGGGAAGTCAACGTCAAACCATTCGCTCCAGGCGCACACTTCAGGTTGACAGGGGGTGGTGGACACGGTGGAGGGGGATGTGGTAGACGTCGTCGGCGTGGGTGTGGTGGTGGTGGTTGTGCTGATGGGAGTGCTGATTTCCGTGGAGGTGGTGGTGGTGTAGGTAGAGGGCGTGGAGGTGGAGGTGGTGACTGGGGTGGAGGTCGGGATCGTTGTGGTCGGGGTGCTGGTGGTGGGGCTGGGCGTGGTGGTGGGGATTGAGCAGTTGTAGTTGGGGGTGCAGCAGAGCACGCGGATCTTGTAGTTGAGGCACATCTTGAATTTGCCCATCTGGTCCTCGTTCTTGCACACCAGTCCAAAGTGGACGTCGCACTGCACGACCTGTCCCAGCTGCTGGATGGCTACGTCGGGGTAGTCCTCCGCCCGGCACTCGATCTGCTTTGGGTGCAGGCAGACTCGCTTGCCGGCGGCGCGGATGTGCTGGTAGGTTTCAAAGTCTCCCTGGTTGGGCCCCGAGGAGGGGAAGTCAACGTCAAACCATTCGCTCCAGGCGCACACTTCAGGTTGACAGGGGGTGGTGGACACGGTGGAGGGGGATGTGGTAGACGTCGTCGGCGTGGGTGTGGTGGTGGTGGTTGTGCTGATGGGAGTGCTGATTTCCGTGGAGGTGGTGGTGGTGTAGGTAGAGGGCGTGGAGGTGGAGGTGGTGACTGGGGTGGAGGTCGGGATCGTTGTGGTCGGGGTGCTGGTGGTGGGGCTGGGCGTGGTGGTGGGGATTGAGCAGTTGTAGTTGGGGGTGCAGCAGAGCACGCGGATCTTGTAGTTGAGGCACATCTTGAATTTGCCCATCTGGTCCTCGTTCTTGCACACCAGTCCAAAGTGGACGTCGCACTGCACGACCTGTCCCAGCTGCTGGATGGCTACGTCGGGGTAGTCCTCCGCCCGGCACTCGATCTGCTTTGGGTGCAGGCAGACTCGCTTGCCGGCGGCGCGGATGTGCTGGTAGGTTTCAAAGTCTCCCTGGTTGGGCCCCGAGGAGGGGAAGTCAACGTCAAACCATTCGCTCCAGGCGCACACTTCAGGTTGACAGGGGGTGGTGGACACGGTGGAGGGGGATGTGGTAGACGTCGTCGGCGTGGGTGTGGTGGTGGTGGTTGTGCTGATGGGAGTGCTGATTTCCGTGGAGGTGGTGGTGGTGTAGGTAGAGGGCGTGGAGGTGGAGGTGGTGACTGGGGTGGAGGTCGGGATCGTTGTGGTCGGGGTGCTGGTGGTGGGGCTGGGCGTGGTGGTGGGGATTGAGCAGTTGTAGTTGGGGGTGCAGCAGAGCACGCGGATCTTGTAGTTGAGGCACATCTTGAATTTGCCCATCTGGTCCTCGTTCTTGCACACCAGTCCAAAGTGGACGTCGCACTGCACGACCTGTCCCAGCTGCTGGATGGCTACGTCGGGGTAGTCCTCCGCCCGGCACTCGATCTGCTTTGGGTGCAGGCAGACTCGCTTGCCGGCGGCGCGGATGTGCTGGTAGGTTTCAAAGTCTCCCTGGTTGGGCCCCGAGGAGGGGAAGTCAACGTCAAACCATTCGCTCCAGGCGCACACTTCAGGTTGACAGGGGGTGGTGGACACGGTGGAGGGGGATGTGGTAGACGTCGTCGGCGTGGGTGTGGTGGTGGTGGTTGTGCTGATGGGAGTGCTGATTTCCGTGGAGGTGGTGGTGGTGTAGGTAGAGGGCGTGGAGGTGGAGGTGGTGACTGGGGTGGAGGTCGGGATCGTTGTGGTCGGGGTGCTGGTGGTGGGGCTGGGCGTGGTGGTGGGGATTGAGCAGTTGTAGTTGGGGGTGCAGCAGAGCACGCGGATCTTGTAGTTGAGGCACATCTTGAATTTGCCCATCTGGTCCTCGTTCTTGCACACCAGTCCAAAGTGGACGTCGCACTGCACGACCTGTCCCAGCTGCTGGATGGCTACGTCGGGGTAGTCCTCCGCCCGGCACTCGATCTGCTTTGGGTGCAGGCAGACTCGCTTGCCGGCGGCGCGGATGTGCTGGTAGGTTTCAAAGTCTCCCTGGTTGGGCCCCGAGGAGGGGAAGTCAACGTCAAACCATTCGCTCCAGGCGCACACTTCAGGTTGACAGGGGGTGGTGGACACGGTGGAGGGGGATGTGGTAGACGTCGTCGGCGTGGGTGTGGTGGTGGTGGTTGTGCTGATGGGAGTGCTGATTTCCGTGGAGGTGGTGGTGGTGTAGGTAGAGGGCGTGGAGGTGGAGGTGGTGACTGGGGTGGAGGTCGGGATCGTTGTGGTCGGGGTGCTGGTGGTGGGGCTGGGCGTGGTGGTGGGGATTGAGCAGTTGTAGTTGGGGGTGCAGCAGAGCACGCGGATCTTGTAGTTGAGGCACATCTTGAATTTGCCCATCTGGTCCTCGTTCTTGCACACCAGTCCAAAGTGGACGTCGCACTGCACGACCTGTCCCAGCTGCTGGATGGCTACGTCGGGGTAGTCCTCCGCCCGGCACTCGATCTGCTTTGGGTGCAGGCAGACTCGCTTGCCGGCGGCGCGGATGTGCTGGTAGGTTTCAAAGTCTCCCTGGTTGGGCCCCGAGGAGGGGAAGTCAACGTCAAACCATTCGCTCCAGGCGCACACTTCAGGTTGACAGGGGGTGGTGGACACGGTGGAGGGGGATGTGGTAGACGTCGTCGGCGTGGGTGTGGTGGTGGTGGTTGTGCTGATGGGAGTGCTGATTTCCGTGGAGGTGGTGGTGGTGTAGGTAGAGGGCGTGGAGGTGGAGGTGGTGACTGGGGTGGAGGTCGGGATCGTTGTGGTCGGGGTGCTGGTGGTGGGGCTGGGCGTGGTGGTGGGGATTGAGCAGTTGTAGTTGGGGGTGCAGCAGAGCACGCGGATCTTGTAGTTGAGGCACATCTTGAATTTGCCCATCTGGTCCTCGTTCTTGCACACCAGTCCAAAGTGGACGTCGCACTGCACGACCTGTCCCAGCTGCTGGATGGCTACGTCGGGGTAGTCCTCCGCCCGGCACTCGATCTGCTTTGGGTGCAGGCAGACTCGCTTGCCGGCGGCGCGGATGTGCTGGTAGGTTTCAAAGTCTCCCTGGTTGGGCCCCGAGGAGGGGAAGTCAACGTCAAACCATTCGCTCCAGGCGCACACTTCAGGTTGACAGGGGGTGGTGGACACGGTGGAGGGGGATGTGGTAGACGTCGTCGGCGTGGGTGTGGTGGTGGTGGTTGTGCTGATGGGAGTGCTGATTTCCGTGGAGGTGGTGGTGGTGTAGGTAGAGGGCGTGGAGGTGGAGGTGGTGACTGGGGTGGAGGTCGGGATCGTTGTGGTCGGGGTGCTGGTGGTGGGGCTGGGCGTGGTGGTGGGGATTGAGCAGTTGTAGTTGGGGGTGCAGCAGAGCACGCGGATCTTGTAGTTGAGGCACATCTTGAATTTGCCCATCTGGTCCTCGTTCTTGCACACCAGTCCAAAGTGGACGTCGCACTGCACGACCTGTCCCAGCTGCTGGATGGCTACGTCGGGGTAGTCCTCCGCCCGGCACTCGATCTGCTTTGGGTGCAGGCAGACTCGCTTGCCGGCGGCGCGGATGTGCTGGTAGGTTTCAAAGTCTCCCTGGTTGGGCCCCGAGGAGGGGAAGTCAACGTCAAACCATTCGCTCCAGGCGCACACTTCAGGTTGACAGGGGGTGGTGGACACGGTGGAGGGGGATGTGGTAGACGTCGTCGGCGTGGGTGTGGTGGTGGTGGTTGTGCTGATGGGAGTGCTGATTTCCGTGGAGGTGGTGGTGGTGTAGGTAGAGGGCGTGGAGGTGGAGGTGGTGACTGGGGTGGAGGTCGGGATCGTTGTGGTCGGGGTGCTGGTGGTGGGGCTGGGCGTGGTGGTGGGGATTGAGCAGTTGTAGTTGGGGGTGCAGCAGAGCACGCGGATCTTGTAGTTGAGGCACATCTTGAATTTGCCCATCTGGTCCTCGTTCTTGCACACCAGTCCAAAGTGGACGTCGCACTGCACGACCTGTCCCAGCTGCTGGATGGCTACGTCGGGGTAGTCCTCCGCCCGGCACTCGATCTGCTTTGGGTGCAGGCAGACTCGCTTGCCGGCGGCGCGGATGTGCTGGTAGGTTTCAAAGTCTCCCTGGTTGGGCCCCGAGGAGGGGAAGTCAACGTCAAACCATTCGCTCCAGGCGCACACTTCAGGTTGACAGGGGGTGGTGGACACGGTGGAGGGGGATGTGGTAGACGTCGTCGGCGTGGGTGTGGTGGTGGTGGTTGTGCTGATGGGAGTGCTGATTTCCGTGGAGGTGGTGGTGGTGTAGGTAGAGGGCGTGGAGGTGGAGGTGGTGACTGGGGTGGAGGTCGGGATCGTTGTGGTCGGGGTGCTGGTGGTGGGGCTGGGCGTGGTGGTGGGGATTGAGCAGTTGTAGTTGGGGGTGCAGCAGAGCACGCGGATCTTGTAGTTGAGGCACATCTTGAATTTGCCCATCTGGTCCTCGTTCTTGCACACCAGTCCAAAGTGGACGTCGCACTGCACGACCTGTCCCAGCTGCTGGATGGCTACGTCGGGGTAGTCCTCCGCCCGGCACTCGATCTGCTTTGGGTGCAGGCAGACTCGCTTGCCGGCGGCGCGGATGTGCTGGTAGGTTTCAAAGTCTCCCTGGTTGGGCCCCGAGGAGGGGAAGTCAACGTCAAACCATTCGCTCCAGGCGCACACTTCAGGTTGACAGGGGGTGGTGGACACGGTGGAGGGGGATGTGGTAGACGTCGTCGGCGTGGGTGTGGTGGTGGTGGTTGTGCTGATGGGAGTGCTGATTTCCGTGGAGGTGGTGGTGGTGTAGGTAGAGGGCGTGGAGGTGGAGGTGGTGACTGGGGTGGAGGTCGGGATCGTTGTGGTCGGGGTGCTGGTGGTGGGGCTGGGCGTGGTGGTGGGGATTGAGCAGTTGTAGTTGGGGGTGCAGCAGAGCACGCGGATCTTGTAGTTGAGGCACATCTTGAATTTGCCCATCTGGTCCTCGTTCTTGCACACCAGTCCAAAGTGGACGTCGCACTGCACGACCTGTCCCAGCTGCTGGATGGCTACGTCGGGGTAGTCCTCCGCCCGGCACTCGATCTGCTTTGGGTGCAGGCAGACTCGCTTGCCGGCGGCGCGGATGTGCTGGTAGGTTTCAAAGTCTCCCTGGTTGGGCCCCGAGGAGGGGAAGTCAACGTCAAACCATTCGCTCCAGGCGCACACTTCAGGTTGACAGGGGGTGGTGGACACGGTGGAGGGGGATGTGGTAGACGTCGTCGGCGTGGGTGTGGTGGTGGTGGTTGTGCTGATGGGAGTGCTGATTTCCGTGGAGGTGGTGGTGGTGTAGGTAGAGGGCGTGGAGGTGGAGGTGGTGACTGGGGTGGAGGTCGGGATCGTTGTGGTCGGGGTGCTGGTGGTGGGGCTGGGCGTGGTGGTGGGGATTGAGCAGTTGTAGTTGGGGGTGCAGCAGAGCACGCGGATCTTGTAGTTGAGGCACATCTTGAATTTGCCCATCTGGTCCTCGTTCTTGCACACCAGTCCAAAGTGGACGTCGCACTGCACGACCTGTCCCAGCTGCTGGATGGCTACGTCGGGGTAGTCCTCCGCCCGGCACTCGATCTGCTTTGGGTGCAGGCAGACTCGCTTGCCGGCGGCGCGGATGTGCTGGTAGGTTTCAAAGTCTCCCTGGTTGGGCCCCGAGGAGGGGAAGTCAACGTCAAACCATTCGCTCCAGGCGCACACTTCAGGTTGACAGGGGGTGGTGGACACGGTGGAGGGGGATGTGGTAGACGTCGTCGGCGTGGGTGTGGTGGTGGTGGTTGTGCTGATGGGAGTGCTGATTTCCGTGGAGGTGGTGGTGGTGTAGGTAGAGGGCGTGGAGGTGGAGGTGGTGACTGGGGTGGAGGTCGGGATCGTTGTGGTCGGGGTGCTGGTGGTGGGGCTGGGCGTGGTGGTGGGGATTGAGCAGTTGTAGTTGGGGGTGCAGCAGAGCACGCGGATCTTGTAGTTGAGGCACATCTTGAATTTGCCCATCTGGTCCTCGTTCTTGCACACCAGTCCAAAGTGGACGTCGCACTGCACGACCTGTCCCAGCTGCTGGATGGCTACGTCGGGGTAGTCCTCCGCCCGGCACTCGATCTGCTTTGGGTGCAGGCAGACTCGCTTGCCGGCGGCGCGGATGTGCTGGTAGGTTTCAAAGTCTCCCTGGTTGGGCCCCGAGGAGGGGAAGTCAACGTCAAACCATTCGCTCCAGGCGCACACTTCAGGTTGACAGGGGGTGGTGGACACGGTGGAGGGGGATGTGGTAGACGTCGTCGGCGTGGGTGTGGTGGTGGTGGTTGTGCTGATGGGAGTGCTGATTTCCGTGGAGGTGGTGGTGGTGTAGGTAGAGGGCGTGGAGGTGGAGGTGGTGACTGGGGTGGAGGTCGGGATCGTTGTGGTCGGGGTGCTGGTGGTGGGGCTGGGCGTGGTGGTGGGGATTGAGCAGTTGTAGTTGGGGGTGCAGCAGAGCACGCGGATCTTGTAGTTGAGGCACATCTTGAATTTGCCCATCTGGTCCTCGTTCTTGCACACCAGTCCAAAGTGGACGTCGCACTGCACGACCTGTCCCAGCTGCTGGATGGCTACGTCGGGGTAGTCCTCCGCCCGGCACTCGATCTGCTTTGGGTGCAGGCAGACTCGCTTGCCGGCGGCGCGGATGTGCTGGTAGGTTTCATAGTCTCCCTGATTGGGCCCCGAGGAGGGGAAGTCAACGTCAAACCATTCGCTCCAGGCGCACACTTCGGGTTGACAAGGTGTGGTAGTTGAATGTGTTGTAGTTTCTTCTGTTGTGCTGCTTATCCATGTTGTAGTTGTTGTTTGAGGTTGCGTAGTTGGTTTTGTTGTTATTCTGGTGTGTATGTAATCTGTCTTTGGATGAATTGTGTACTCTGTTGTTGTCTTGTGTTTTGTTTGTAAGCTCAGAGTCGTTGATCTTGTTTTTGTTGTAGGTGAGAAATATGTCGTTGGTTTTGTTGTTGCCCTAATGCTTGCAGAAGTCGTTTCGCACTGTGCTGGTATATTTATGCAGCATTTAAATCTTACTTCATAATTATAGCAGATTGGTGGCAGTTGATCTTTGTTGTAGCATTTCAAGCCTTCTTCTTTGTTACATGTTATGTGTTGCTCTAGTAGAGGATATGGCGTGTTGGGAAACCGCACTGCTCTACATTCCACATCCTTTCTGTTTTCACAGACTTTGTATCCTTTATTTTTAATGTTCTGAATGGTATCAAAATCTCCGTCATTGTAACCTGACCCTGGGTAACTGACATCATACCATCTTGTCCAGTAACACTGTTCCTTGAAACAAAGAGGAATGGTTGAAGTGGATGTGGTGACAGGTGTTGTCATTTTAGTTCTGGTTGTTGTTTCTTCCGTAATTGAAGGTATGAATGTTGTACTTTCAGGAGTTGTAGTAACTGAATAGGTTGTTTCAGTAGATGTTTCTGTCGGAGTTGTAGTTGTGACTGGGGTTGGTCTGCTGGAAGGCATCGTGGAAGAGCATGGTACAAAAACACAGCAGAAGATTCTGATTTCATAGTTGTTGCACATTGTTGATATTTGATCCTTGTTGTAACATATAAGCCCTTGTGTTGTACTGCATTCTACTTTTTGGCCAAGGTCTTTCAGTGGTATATCAGGGAACTTTTCTGCTCTGCATTCAACAGCCCTTGGGGCTTTACAAACTGCATAACCTTTTGCTCGTAACTCATCAAAAGTTTCAAAATCTCCCCCATCGTAGCCAGGGGTTTGAAGACTTCCATCATACCATTCTGACCATTCACAGACTTCATGAACACATACTGATGTAGTTGGTGACACTGTAAAAGAGAAAGACCATGAAATTAAGAATGAATTCCTGTAGACACTCTCTTTTTTTGTTGTTGTTATTTTAAATGGGCTGACAAATTTTCTAATGTAGTTTTTCTTGCATTAGCCTCCTAGTGCATCAGTTTATTATACATATAATTTAATATGTTGTAGAACAGAAAATCCATTACCCAGCAATTTCACGTAGTGATATGCTTGGAATTATCACTTCCCAAGAAAATACTAAATATGTGTTACCAGATGCTGAAATAAGGCTCAGGTCTAACTTATACACTCTGGAAAAAAAACCAAGTCTCACTTGTTTTGCATTTGGTTGAGTGTATTTGCTTGTTGTATCTTGCTTCACTATATACTAGTCTCTCTGGAATGTATTGAAATCAGTGGGAAAAGTAAGGTTTAGTGTATGCATCGAGATCCATAGCTACTTTGTTCTTCCAAATCATTTGATTCCTCACTGCATTGTCTTTGCTCCTCCATTTCAAGCATCCCTACACTTTGTATTTTAGCTCTGATCTTAAGAAACCATTTAGTGGTTAGAGAGCTTTTACAGATGAACTCTCCTTATGAAATAGATGGAAAACAGCTGCTGAATTCCAGCAATGCTGATATTTTCTGTAATTTCAAAACTTATATATTTTATACTGAATACTGATTTCATAAAACAACATATGCCTAGAGTGACTAGAGATTCCCAACCTGAGGAATGCTGTACTGGAATTCTAAAAACCAAAAACCATTATCTCAATCACTTAGTACTGTAAAATATATTTTTCACACTGAACAGGACAATACACTCTTATGGGCTACAAAGGATGTACCTGTGGAAGTAGTGGTAGGTGGTGTAGAGCTGAAGTGAAATGTTGTTGCTGTTGTTGGCGATGTTGAGATTGGACATTTGTGAATAAACCTTTGAAGCGTTCCATTGGGACCACAAGTTGCAACAATACACCATCCTGTGCCATCTGTAGTGTTGTATACCACATCCTTGTAGTTGTATTTCTGCCCCTCATAAGTGCAGACACATTCTGTGGATTAAAACAAGATGTTAATCCTTGCTATCTAAAACACAGAGTACCCCAGATGTGTTGTATTAATATGGAAACAACTTCATCAACTTACCATGTTCATTATATCTGCATTTTTTACCATGAATTGTGCATTCACTGAAAAAGAAAAGAACAGATTATGCATGTGGACATACTGGTTCATGACATCATTTTTTTTTGTCTTAATTTTTCTTCTGTCAATCCTTTGTTATTCATTGTGTCTTTAAATGTAAAATGACCATATCTTCTCTGAGTTAGATAGTCAGTTCTGCTGTACAAGTTCAGGCTAGGTACCTTCACAAGTTCTCTGTCAAGAAAGGTAACTCTTCTTTGACCCAGCATATGGAACATGCAGCATCCCTACCAGTGCTTTTGGGAACAGGACAAAAGATGTGAGATGGATGATTTGAAATACTGTTATCTCCCCAACAGGCCTATTTATTTTTTTGGAAGGGAAAAGCACAGTAAATGTATTATTTACATTTAAAAGGATATATATAAAGGATCACTACCATTGACGTTGAGGCAGTATATACAGTGAATTTCCATTAGGCATCCAAAATATGCAAAAAGAATTCTGGGTTTAAGGGCAATTTATCTGTTATGAACTGAATCTTGATGTATTTATTTCCAGGGACTAAGGACATCTATACGCTGGATAGACTAATTTAGGTATGTATGTAATGGGTTACGTTTATTGCTGTTAATGGCCTAGATGATGTAGGCAAAGGCATCTATGAAGTGCAAAACCTGCCAAGGAAGTTGGTTTAGCTCCAAGGAGCTTTGGCTTAAGATTTTTGCAATTCAGATTGCACTGCTTACCATATTTAAGCATAGCTACTTCAAAGGTATTTTAGCACAACTGCTTCACAATTGGTTTTGCTAACTCTGTGCTTAAGCCTTACAGAAGGCTTAGCAGCACTTGTCACCAGTAATGCTGGAGAATATGTGCTGCCTCTTGCAACTTTGCAAGTACCAGTGCAATAACAGAAACAAGCACTAAACAATGTAGATGAGTTGGTGTCTGACTTCTGATGAATTTAACATGATGAGTTTAGGTATATCTTGTTAAAAATTCTCAGATTCTTCCCTAACTAAAATTATTTTAGCTTGTTATCACTTCATTTTATAATTATAATAATAACTTAAAAGAACTTTAATTATTAATCTCTCAACGATAAAATGTTTCACTATGTTATCATTTAATTTCCTGGGAAGAAAATTAGACATTGTTCAGCCTCTGACTGGCCTAGTTCTGTTGGTAAATAACAAATTTAATGTGTGGTGAATTATATTCCCCAATTTTAAACTCTATTTAAATTTTTTTTTCCAGTCCTACCATGATTCACAATTCTGCTTTGAAGGCATCTCCATTCCTGGTTTGTAATTTTTTCCTTCTTCATAACAACCACAATTAGAAACACAGGTCATGGTTTCCTCATCAAAATAGGGCTTATTCTTTGGACATTGTGGATAGCAGCCTGCAATGAAAAGAGAGTCAAGTTGACACTAGGCCTTTCATAAGTATAAGTAACTCTACACTCATATCTGCTCTTCCCAAAATGTCCCACATGGTAAGTGGAATTTCAGACTCTCTTACTGCTATTCCTTTGATTGCACATCATGCTTTGGAGTATTTTGTTCTCATCTTCACTCCAAACAAGTACGTAATCCATTACGGAATACAATACTAATTGGAAAATCTCCTTTTATAATTTCTAGTGCAAACATGTCATGCACTGAATAATACAAATTTTGTTCACCATACCATGTTTTAGCCTTTCAAGTAGAATGCATAATCATGTTTACCTTCCAAACCCCTCATCTCATGAAGGCATTTTCCACTTGGATTATTGCAGGTCTTCATACAAGGTGCTCCACATGGCTTGTAGTGCCACTCACATTCCCCTTGTGGGTTATAGTAATCACAGAACAGAGCTAGAAGAAGAAATACCAGAAAAATATCTTTGATGTTTCAGTCTGTATTCTGTTCAGTCTAAGTAAAAATCTCTATTTTTATTCTGTTCTGTTCTATTTCAGAGAAATATTCTATTCTGTTTCAGTCTTTCTAGGTAAAAATCCAGTGGGATCAGCGTAATCACATAGGTGGTGAACAATATGTTGTCTTATTGCTAACACACTACAATTGTTATATTTCTAAAACCTTTTAACCAATAAATATATACGTCATAGAAGAGAGTTACACATTAAACGTGAAAAATCAGTTGACTGAAACACTGATCTTAGCCAGCATGCACTAATGTTTATTTACATGGAGCCTGATGTAGACAGGTGGCAGTGTAATATAATATCAGGTTTCACCAGTAGTGTATCATGATTGTCTAATTAACTTGACACTAATCACACCACTTGTAAAATTATTACCTGTGGTTTCATTTTACTAAGATAGTTTGTTTTCTATTGATTTACCCAACTGCTTTGTTGGGGTTTTTAGGTGTTTTTCGGGTTTTGTTTGTTCTTTAAGAATACAGCTGTGTCTCTTAGAAATACAATTTTATCCTTCCTTTCTTGTTCTATTTTGTTTCCTTTTTTCTTCTTCTGTTTCCCTTCCCTCTGAATCCCTTAAAAAAGTAGTGGGTTGAAACTCACGACAAATGGATGGGGTTCTCCATGATATGCAGATGTCCAGCTCATTACATGCTTGAGCATAGGCAGCTACTGCTGTGCAGAAACATTCACAGTCTCCTCCAGTGTCGCAGGCACAAGCATCATCCACACATGCTTGGTAATATTCATTTGGTTCAACCTGATGGAGAAAACATCCACGTTTTCATGCCCTTGTCCTCTTTGCATTGTCCTAAAATAGCTGAATAAGATATCTGCAACTCACAGCTCTTTATGTGAGAAAGCTAAGAAAGGAATAAATCATGAGAATGCCTTGAAACATCAAGAGGAAAATGTAGAATTTTCTCTTGAAAAAGCTATTGCTAGTAAGCTGCAATATTAAGAACTGTTTGATGTTGAAGACAGTTACAAGATACTAGTAATTACTACAAGCTAGCACGAAGTCATACATATCAGGTGGCTGATGTTTATATTAGTAGAAAATAATGTGATTAGAAAATAAACATATCTTGAGATTTAGCTATTGTTGTTCCCTCTATTAAAAACAAACAGACCAATGAAAACAAACAATTTCTTTCATGTTCTTGCTCAACACAAAAGCTGAGAAAAGTGTAAATATTTCTATGCAGCCTGTCTATGCAGGAACTTGGTCTAACTTCACTTTGTCAAGCATGGCAACATGTATTTTAGAGTATTTTTTAATCTATTTCACATTAAAATGAATATAATAATTTTGTCAAGAATTTAAGACTAAATTTTTTGCTGTACCTGTGAGTGACACTTTGCAAACACTTCACTGGTAATGATGCTGCATTGCTTCTGTGCCCAGGCTTTCCTGTATGGGTTTGCAGTGCATGGATCCTGCGTACGATTGGCATTGGGACAGCTAGAAGACACTTTCCAGCTATTGGCAAACTCCAGCACATTTCCTACCACAGACTGACTGCGAGTAGTGAAGTCATTATTTCCATTGCCATCATAGTTTCCACAGAGTCCACAGACATGGCCCTGCATCAGGATAAACAAAAGGACAAGGATCAGTGAGGTACAATTTCTTAGTATCAGTAACAGACCTCAGGATGACTCTTATGTAACCATCTTATTTAAGGTTATTAATGCCTATTTAGTAACAGTGCTGAACATTTTCATAAAACACTTTTCATGTCTCTAACCTGTTGTTAGGAAGAAGGAGTAGACTGATGGATTTTGTTCTAGAGTTATTTTATATATAATATCTTTGAGCTATTTAGTTTTAGCTGATCTTAAATATGTCTCTTCAGTGAGGGTTTTTCATGAGGAAAGCTACCGATAAAGTGGCTGTTATGCCATTGCTGAATAATGTAATTTAAGGACAATGCATAGTAATTGTGGTCAACATAACAAGGATAATGAGATGTGACTTCTGCTCTTTTGGTTACCGTCTTCTGGTTTACAGCCTAAATATCCACCCTCTTTCTTTGAGAAACTTATGACTATGAACATATTCATATGTTACAGAATTCATTTTATTCATGTTTTCACTTTTAAAATATACCTGAAAGCTGGGACTAAGTTTGATGAATATACTGGTTTTCTTGTCCCACATGAGTATGAGACCAACAGTAGTATCAACCACCATGTAGATGCCCATGGAACGGATTTGGAATGGCATTTTTCCTCCAGGTGTCCTCTGGATGACATCAGAGTGTCCATCACTGAGTACCAGCTCATAGTTCTAAGACAAGAGAAGAAAAGGTTAGAGGCCCATTTTAACAGTTGCCTATTTTGTAGCTTTATATATCAATAGTAACGTCTTGAAATAATAATATCATGAAAAGGACCCTATTCAACAACCTCATGATAAGAAATTTCTCTGTAGATTTCCATCCTTTGCTTTCTAGAGCAGAGACTAAAAATTCTAGTGACATTTTCATTATCTTGGAGGCCACTTCTCCTATGCAGTCTATGTGGGACAGCTTGTTCCATCCTTCTGGCACAACTTAAAGAAAATACTTACACCCAGGAAAACTTTAATAGACTTAGAGCAGGTAGTTCCTGTAGTGCCACATGGAATGTTCTCAGTGATGACTCTGAAGGTTCCCTGATTCATAGCTTGTTGACCACCACAGTAGTTCTGAAACAGGAGAATTATATTCGCTGTTAACTATGCTACATGTTCAAGGCTCTAGGCAAGGTACTTAGAGCAAAAATCTAGGCAGGACTCCATTACCTGGGCCAGAACATATTCACAGTCTCCTTCAAAATCAAAGCGTTTGCCATCAAACGTGGTATAATGCCCATCTCCATAAACAGAACATGTTTCCAGGCACGGTTCCTCAGAGCATTGCCATTTTCTGTTTCTACATGTGCTACAGAGGACAAAAAGCACTCCAAATGTAAAAGCCAGACAAAGGCGCACTATAAATATAGATGCATTTCTGTATTTTAAAATACGTGTTAAGATTCTAATGAAAAAATAAGGTTTGCTTATTCTCAAAAATGCAGCACAGCTCAAGAACTAACAGAATTTATCTGAAGACTGTGTGACTTAATAATAATCATCAGCATTAGAAAACACCAATTCTTTCACATTTTCAGATCCTGTTAGATCTATTGAAATTGAAGGATTTCCTTGGAAGAAAAAAGATATTTTTTGACTTCAATGAATAGGACAACATCGAAACCATGGTGGTTTTCTGACCACTTGCAATTTCTGGACTGTACCATTGAGAATAAGAGACAGAGTTTGCCTTTTAGGTACTAAGTGGATTGTTTTATGCAGGATTCTTTCCTAGAAATCTTGATACTGCTGGAGTGAAATGAGGCTACTTGCTTAGAGCTTAAATTATTCTAATCTTTATTTCCAAAATAATATTTTTCAATATACTCTTACCAGTTGTTGCAACCAACTCTGATTGATTCTCCTGGACTGTAGGAATTCCCATTGTGAATACATGGACAGTCTTCTGGAGCTATACAGCCACCTTTGCCATCCAACACTTGATCATGAGGACATATGCAGCCAGAGACACAGTGAGTTTTGTACTGTAAGGACCATAAAGAAAATGTGTCTTGAAACATTTCCCTGCTGGAAGAATCCAGCTGTAGCTGGTAATTGTAAAAGGGACCTTGATTAATATGCTTTCAACTAGGTATGAAGAGTCTGTACTTACACATTCCATATCTAGAGTCTGACAGCTCTTCTGGCATCCTGCTCCTACCACATTGGCAGTGACATTGCCACAGTCAACGTAAACCATGGGAGGCACACAGACTGAAAGAGAGAAAAGTCACAAGAAATGAGACCAACCATGAAGCTGTATCTTTGCATTTCCAAGAAAAAAAATGGAAATACTCTTTTGTGAATGATGTGTACCTTAATGTGATGTGTGTAGCGAGAAAGAGAAACCAAATATTGTTTTGATCTCATATTCACCTGGTGTTTGTGATTATGCTTGGACTACTCAATAAAATTAATTTTTAGTTAGCTGCATGAAACCGTTCTTTTCAGAAAAACAGAACAAAACAGGATTACAAATATCCTGGTTTACTTGTTTGGGGTATTTTTTTTGGTTGGTTGCTTTGAGGTTTTTTGCTTTTACATTTTAATTAAAACATGAATAGTTTTCCCCTCACATTGAGTTAGGTGACCACATATCCTTTTACCCTGGGTAACCCAAGGGGTTCTAACTTGTTTCAGCCACCTGAAAGATAACACAGTGTTTCTTTGTATTTTGAGAACGTCCTCTATGTTACAGAAGTCCTCAATTCATTTTCTTGATTGATTTCAGACTTGTACAATTTGCATCATTATGACAAGAGAATAAAGAAATTAAAAGAGTGAAGATGGAAAGGGAGAATTAAAGGAAATCTTAAGTGATATGTTACCTGGCTCTGGCTTCTCTCCAATGCAGCTCAGCTTTCCATAGGCGCAAGTGCTATAATAACAAGGGAATGGATATTTTTAAACTTTCTTGTTAAGTTTTAGCCTACTTCCCAATGAAATTGAAATAATGAAAAATTGCTGCGTGATAAAACCAATAAAATATATCCTTTATCAAATAATTTTCACATTTCAAAAATATTAATATTCTGTATTAGAGTAGAATGAAATACAAGTAGATTCTATAGAAATAAATGTTTGGTCTGTCTATATGCCTGGTTTAAAACTGTCCTTCAGAATAGTTCAGATTCCCATCCTAGTGGGAATAATCTGTAATGGGTTTATCAGGCACGTTTCACCATGGAACAAGCCCTTTAGAGTCACGGATAAGAAAAGTATGTGTGGAGGCAAGGGAGGAAGAGAGGCAGAGAGAAAGGGGCAGGGTGGGAATTTGGCTGTTAGCAAAGGCTGACCCACAATTAGGGCTGTTAGTTAGATTCCTGTATGTACAATCAGTTTATGCACAATCCAAACATGGGTAGACCTAAGAATTTTTAAAGAAGCTGTGATTTTTTTTCATTGAAAATTTTAGGTATAGAAATTAATTTTATTTGATTTCATAACATTTATATGGTTTCATGATTGGTTATAGGCAATCTCTTTTTTTTTTAAGAATCTCTTACCAGACAACGCCATTGTCATGAACAACTTCTCCAGAAGACAGAGGCATTCCTTTGTAGTAACAAGGACAGCTGGAAGCAGGCACACATTTGCCACTGTCATCCATGTAGGTTCCATTTATGCAAGTGCAGCCATCAACAGGGACAAACTTGATGCTGCATGTGACATCAGGCTCACTCAGAGAGCGGCAGGTGGGCTGACAGGAATCGACATTGTAGGTGTACTGCAAGGACTTCGGACACAAGGTGGTGTATTTTACTTGAGAGAGAGAGAAGGTGAGTTACATTCATTGTTCATTCAAGAATCAATATAGGTATAAAGTATTTGAGATAAAGTATATATGATAAACGTGGCATTGTATGTACACATGCTTCACTGATATCCCCAGCAATGTAATTTTTTGTAGTGTTAGAGCAAGATTTCCCCTTATAAATAGGTCAAATGTTTTGCCCAAGTTAAAAAAAAACCAAGTTCAGTTATATGAAGACACAGCGTTTCTTCCTCTATGCTATATTTATACTTTTTGTCAGAGTAAGTTGAGAAACAGCCTACTTATTTTATTCCAATTGCACGGGTATTACTCTTCAAGTTTTTTCTTATGTTTCTGAGCAAGTAATCTAACAAAGCCTCTTTTTAATATTTTTCCCTGTTTGCCTTTTATGGCATTCCTTTCCTCCTCAGCTTCATGAAAGTCAGTGCTATACTTCAATCCCAGTTTAACACAATTTACTGTGGAGTCCCTGAGAGTTGCTCTGTGGGGCCTTCTGGGTGACCATTTTCAAAAGGCAAAGTAATGTAAAACTTACTGCAGGCTTTGCTCCGCCATCCAGTGAGAAGAACTCCTTTAGCAGCACAGGCTCTGACATAGCTGGAAAGGGCAGCACACATGCAGTCCTCACTCTTCTCACAGTTACACGTGTCAAACATACAGGTCTAGGAACAGAGGATGATATGTGATCATCAGAATGTTATGTCAAAGCCATGGCACTCTGCAGTTTTTAAAGTGTTATGTTCATTAAAGGTTAAAGTGAGCGTAATCCACATGTATAAGTAAATATATGGCTGATTTTCATTGAGCTATTTCAAAAGAGATTATTTATATGAAAAAAGAGTAATTAGAGGTCCACTATTTTGGTTTTTTTTCTTTTTTCATGTGTTGGCAGTTTTCCAGCTACTTCAAATTTGTCGCTACTGTGTCATATATACTTAGAATAAATGGAGATTATTTGATGCAACCCAGCTTTTAACTCTTATGCTTAAGAGTCTGAGCTCTCTGCAGCAGAGGAACAAAGAATACAAGAAGTTATTTGATAAGTTTCTATGCTGGGCAGGGATACTATAATACTATTAATTCCAGATTAAGTTTATTCAACATAATCTTACAAATTTCCAGTTACAAGAAGGTTTGCCAAAGTACCCAGGGACTCTGGTACAGGGTTTCATCACCTGGAACATTTTCATTCACATCTTGTCTAATTCTCATTGCTGCTTTTTACATACATCACTTGCCTTTTCTTTGCATATATGCAAATGCCTTCTGAAAGCAGTTCAGAGGAATTAAAGTGCCAGTTAAGATTCTGGCTAAAGCTTTCATTGTATCTCTCAGAAGGGACAATTTTTATCCTTTGACAGCAAATCCAAACTCCTAACTTAAAGTTTGCACCTAAAAATAGGTGCAGGAGGAATACACCTGTAAGTTCATCCTCCAGGGAATGGAAAGGAAGATGGTTCTTTACAAGCCAAGGGGTCATTCTTATCTACACAATAGGAAATTTTCTCCTTTGTGAAGCTATCATAAATGCATCTCCTCACAACTGGCAAGCTATTCTCTCAGGTGTTACTATCACAAATCTGAGACGTTTTCTCCTATATTGGATGGAGCCGAATACCTTCTGGTAAACTTCTGGATTCACTGTTGAGTGACATTTAGCAAAAGGTCCCGTGGAGTCAGAGAGCAGTCCACACCAATGCTGAGCATACTGGTCTGTGAATTGAAAACATGGTAAGGATTTCTACAGCACTTCATTTGCAAAACTCTTGTGTAATGGTGTAAATAGACCTCCTCCAGGGAAATTGCCAAAGCTTAGCAATATAATTAAGCTTTGCATTTGCTGAGGCACACAGTCTTTTACTTCCTCTAGGCAAAAATATGAACTCTTCATAAACTGAATGTTCTCTAATTCATGATAATTGCCATGGAATAAAGATCCCCCTAGCTGAATTTAAAAAAGAAAGGTTCACACTGTATAATAAAACTATGCTAGTTCATCTCAGAAAACAGAAGAGTAGCTTGTACTCAAAAATTATATATTTTGTTGGCTGAAATGGAGATTGAATGCTTTCACTCTCTGAACTGCAAGTCGGGTTCTTAGTTTAACAGTGGAAGGGCCACAACCTTCAGAGGGGCTAGGCACAGCTTTTTTTTTCCTATGTGACAATCAGTCCTTTCCAGGGATGAATCCTTAAAATGCTGTATGGTTCTAGTTTCCCTTAAGTTGACTTGCTGTCTTGCTCCAAAAGAAAATATCTGAACATCCAAAATATTTTGCTAGTTATTATTTATTTTTATTAATTGAAGACTTCTAGTGTCAACTGAGCAAAATTGTCTGTGTGTGCAAATAGCTCTGCTAATTTGGCTAAATGCTTGGTGGTTGATCAGCTTATTCCTTCTTTGCACCTTAAAGAAGAATAAAAGAGGTTGCTGAGCTTACCATTTTGTATGCTGACAGTACAGGGGTCCTCAAAGGTATTTTTGGCATCAGGACAATCAGCCCGAGTTTTCCAAGTATTGCCAAAGGCAGCTGAAGTGCCCTCTATCACACCACTGGTGGTTTTGAAATCATCTGTCTGTACATCATTGAAGTTCCCACAGAGACCTAGAAGGAAGCAGATGGTCTGTGCAAGTCTCCTACAGGATGACAGGTACTGGTGAAGGCAGTTGTTAGGAGAAGGTCACTCACCACAGGTCTGCCCTTTATATGACGGGTCTAGGTCTATAAAAACTTGCATTGAAGGCACAAGTTGAATCTGGAGCTGAAGACCAAAAGTTGTTTGCAGTATTATGAAGAAAGATGAAGGCCTGAAGGCGGTGACATTTGCTAGGGATATAAGAACAAAATGGTTATAATTTCATTTGAGATGAACATTTGGATTAATTGTTCATTATGGGAGCAATACAGTAGAGGAGTAGTAAAGGAATTCTACAGCTGTGTTTGATATGATCCTAATTTCTGAAGAACTGGCAGGAAAATGAACCTTATAGGATTTCAAATCCAGCACCAAAACAGTCTAACCTCAACACCTAAGCAACAAATGTATACAAATCCTCCACTTTCTATCAGGTGTTTTGAAATGAGGAAAGAGCACACACTTCTGTTGGGAATTAAAAGGTTGCCTTTTTTGATTAAAATACTATAGCACTATTTAATTGAAGACTCCAGCCTGAACCCTTTCTGTCTTTTCATGGTTTGCTTTGTGTTCAGCTGCACTAGTGTTTGAGAGGAACTGGCATGTGAGAAACTTCAGTGATGAATGTGCTTTGAGACCAAAGGGGGGAACACAGGGAATTAAATGACTTGAGAAACTGGAGTCCAGTTATATGGCAGAACTTTTCTTTCCAGTCTTACGACAATGTTTGGATCTGAAAGTGTGCAATAACACTATTTGCTTGAACTAATTAGATATTGCTAAACTTAAACCATGATTTTGCTAAAATTATTAGTGTTGAATAGGCAAATCCTATTACATAAAAATGGGAGACAGTGCTCTATGGCAGTGCTCTGGGTTTGCTGCAGTATAACCAGAGGTAGAATTTGGCTTCAGTTTAACTCATGTAATATAATGTTAAAGTAAAAATGAGAAATTGAAGTTTTTCAAAGGAACTTACCTGCTGAGAATGGTAACTGTGTGTAGATCATATTCACAAATACACTCCCAGAAGGCTGGATCACAATGTTCTGTCCACAAGAAAAGACAATTATTATCAAGCAGGTAAGTTAAATACTTCCCAAATGTTTCCTATCCAATACTAATCAAGATAAAAGGGAAAAAAAATGGAGGGAGACTGTGATGATGTTCTGATTCCTGTGTTATTTCTTTAATCTTTATTACTGTGTTCCACTGACTGTCTAAGGAGGCAAAGACCAGAAATTATCTAAGTAGCAAAAAGTTACTAAGATCTTCTCTTCTAATGTGCTCACTTAATTCTTAATTTTTCTTTCAATAATGTTCAAATGAGACAAAACAAAAAGGCAGTGCAAATTTCTTGTCTGTGCTGTTATGTGTCATTTGCCTTGTCTGTTAATCTTAGAGACCATCCCTGAAGAATGTCAGGAGTGTACATCTGCTGCTCACCGTTTGTCCTCCGTTTAGGCTGACGGCTACACCCTTGAGGCATGTCTCAGTGTCAGTCAGGCCACACTTGTAGATATCCCCTAACACCGTGAATTCGTTGCTGTCACAGAGCTTGAAGAAGAAAACGAGATTATTAAAAGGATTTGCTATATTGAAATATTGTTATCTCAAAAAGGTTCACACCAAATGGAATTCTTAGCAAAATGAGTCTTTTAATATATGGTTTATTTAATTTCCTCTCGCTTATGTGGTTTAACATATATGTCTAGAGTCACCACATAAATTGGCATTCATGCAGTCTGCACACTGGAAGCTCTACATTGCTTCTGGCATTCAGGGCTGAGTTAGACATATTAATCTGAACATGAAAACTTCCTTATGTATTAATAAGACTAGTTCTTAATGTGTAGGTAGCACCTCTTTAATATGCTGAAGCAGGAGGCATGCCTTTCTTGCCCACTGGTTATGAAGTTTACCAGGGAGGGGAAATATTGTTTCCAATGTCTTCTGCACTGAATAGGTTATTCAAGACCCTGGTGATTTGAACATTCATTTAACAGGTAGGAAATATGGATTTAAATATCCTTTCATAGAAGAAAATGAAACTAAAATTATTATCCTGGAAGTTACTGTATAAAGGTTCAGATTTTGACCCAGTTTGATTTTCATAGGACTGTGTTCTTTGAGCCATCTTCAAAGTGTGTCTAATGGCCAAAACAACAGGGAAAGACTCAGAGAAGGCTGTAATTCTGGATGTGTTTTATCAATTTTGGGCATATTGAAGACTAAATTGAGGACAGCTGAGATGCAGAACTATATCCATCTAGAAATTCAATATTAAATTCTGGAGCTTTTTTAAACTTCTGTCTACACATTTAGTGTTTTTCTCTGCCTCCAGAGACCCTGAGAAACTAATTTTACATATTGGTGCCAAAAGGAGGAGTTTAACATGTAAGTCTGACCTATGCTGCCATTGTGCATCAAGGCAGTGCTTTTGAATCTTATCCAAAATTTCATTGATTTAGGCTAATCTATTTCTAAATCATCTCATTCTAGCTCATTTCTAAGATTTTATGATTCTTTTTCTTGCTAACATTCAGATTGAATATGTCAAGAACAGATTTTATATAATATGAAGTCCTTATGAAAATAGTTTACCTTAGTCATCCAGTAAAAATAAACAATGAATACACTTAGGGTTATGAAATCTAACATAAAATCCTAAACAATGATCAAAGAACACAAAAATACTACAATATAATTTAGTATAATCCTAACAGAAAAGCCCCTGAAATCCATTTAGGGATGCTATCCCTCTAACCATTAACCCTCAATTCATGTTAACCCCTTGAGATTCAGAAAACTGATGTGATTGCCAGTAGTTTTCATCAGACAACATTATATATAGTAAAAACATTTGTCTTTAGCAAGGATAGTGGCTCATTTTTACCTTGGTTAGGACATAACTACAGTCTCCAAAGAAGGAATAGTATTTCTCGTCAAATGTTGAAATGTGAGAACCTCCTTCAATACTGCAAGTCCCAGGGCATGACTGAGTGACACAAGACCATTCACCTCCAACACAGGTACTGAAATGAAGGAGGCACTCAGTAACATTGGATAATACAAGTGTAAATTAAATAAAAAGACAATAAGGGAAGATGATGCCTTAATTTTCCTCTTGAAACACTGATACTGCCAAAGAAACCAGCATTGCTTTGAAATCTCAGACAAATATGGGGCAGGCACATTTATATTAGGGTGATAATTTTCTATATATATTGTTGTTCATTTCCAGTCTTTGGACAGAACTCAGTCCTAGTGAACTTGTAATCTATGTCAAATGCATTAAGTATTTCTCAGAAAATAAATAAATAGAGAGGTGCAGTTGCATACACTCATGCAATAATACTTCAGTAATTATAGGGATATTAAAAATATATATTTGTCAAACACACCTCTCAAATGTGATCTCCCACTCTAAATGCAACATGCCCCCAAATGTCATATCCTCTATAGTATTTATATGAGCATCTTAGCATTCCACTGTAGTGCTGCAAAGGTGTAATACTAATTCACATTTTTAAACACCTCTGGTATTTGACAGATTATCTTCCTTCATTGGTATTTCTTGAAATTGAAGCTCCTGTTCAAAACCTTAAATTTTTGCTCCAAGTGTAAAGGGAAAACAGACATGAAAGTAACCTCTAAAGTAGTGTAATTATGGAGCTTCAATTGGTAAGTAGTTGCTCATTTGTTTTTTAAGGGGGAATCAGTAAATATTCAGCTAATGCACAAAAAAAAACCCTACCCAAAACCCAAGAAATGAGAAAATATGTTACCATGATCTGCATTTAGATGAGAAGGAGGCACCAGGAGCATAAGTTTCACCTTCATAGGTACAATGACATTCTCTGCGGGGAATGCAGCCAGCACCATTAACGTCATCAAACACCATTCCTAGGAAAAGAAAGGGTCTATTACATATTCTGTGCACTGCAGAACCTGCCTTTGAACACATAGCTAGCAGATGTCTGAGACTATGTCCCGTTTCTTCTGTACTTTAAAATAATAGGATGCAAGCTATGTAGAGATTGAAAGGCTATAATCCATTGAGGCCTATCTAAAAATCTTAGCATGATCAAAAGGAGCCTCTAGGAAAATACCTTTCTGTTATGGGCCTCATTAGAATAGAATTAGGATTAAAACTATTAGGTAATAAGCTGGAGTAGATGAACCATTTTTAGACTGCCCAGGGACATATCTGTACAGTAAATATTTCTATGCCCAGAGACAGAGGATCTCCTTAGAGAAGTCAATGCTACTACACAAACAAGTGATGATGAATTCTGTGAGACATCATGGGGATGGGCAGAACAGCTGCAAGGGGTGAAGCTTCTGTGATACACAGTCACAACAGCAACAAAAATTTAGGCCCAGAAGTATGCACAAAGAGAACACATCTTGTCCTGACACACAATTCTTGTAATTCTCTGAAGCACCAGATCTAACACACTGCCTAGTGCTCTGTCAGTTCCTTGGTGTTTAGACACACAACACCTGACAAGAAAGATTTGGTCATTTGTGGAACCAGATGCAGCTTTGCTGACAGCAGAAATGATGATTGCATGCAAAATCTGCTTAAACACTTCATACATTCTCTGAACTGAATTTGAATGCTGAGAATAGAAGACTCTGTTGTTATTAGGAGCAAATTATCTTATTGTCAGTTCAGTTATTTTATATATATATANTATATATATATATATATAATAGATATATATAAAGCACATTTGTTGTTTAAAAGGGCATATTTATTAATTTGAATAGAAATAGTGCATCCAGGAAAGAAATGTGGCTATTACTTGAATGGCAAGAACAGTGATGATGTGATGAGGATGTTCCAGAGTATGGAAGTTGTTAAATGTGTACAGGTGAGCATTCTAGGGCTATAGTTTGGCTCTGAGAAAAAGGCAGGAAGTGAGCTTGCCTGGAGGACAGACGCAGCCATCTGTACAGTGATCTTCACAAAGTGCAGACCGTTCTGGGTTGCTGCACGTGTCAGAGCAGGGAGAGCCACACTCATGGTATTGCATGTTGAACGGACACGATTTGGCTAAAAGTAGAAAGAGTATTGTAAGGCTGACGTTTCATTTAAAAGTTTGAGAGAACAGTATTTGCAATTTAGGTTGGTTTGTGTTAAGGTATGACAGGGTATTCTGATCCAAGTGGAAGCTGAAACACTTTAGAATTTCTGATTTATAATGAAAATCCCCTAGGCAAAATCCCCATAACTTCCATATCCCCAAAGTCTTGTGTATGACCAGGCTAAAACTGATTTCATGATAATTGCATACACTTTTAAAAATTAGTGTCATCTTCAGGAAAAAACCTCACATATTTGAAGCTTGCTAAGCACACATTTAAGGCAAGTCCCTTCCCAAGATACTCACGGCACAGATCTGAGGTTCTCCAGTTCAGGGGCTGTCCACCTGCATGAGCACACTGCCGGGAGTACTCAGCAAAGGTGTTGCACATGCAGAAGTCAGCCATAGAGCTGTCACAGTGGCACAGGTCTTGTATGCAAGTTTCAATGTAGTCCTGGACATTCACGAGCATGTTACAGCTCGTAAATGCTTTGCTGGTTAATACTGTCTCACAGATAGAAGCCTGGGAAGAAAAAGAGAGAAAGCAGACAAAGTGTTAAGAAAATATGAAAATTAATATTTAAGGCATGGAGCAGAACAAATCAAAGATTGAGCTGGTCCAGAAACCCATCCAACAGTAGACATAAGCTGACATATAAAGAAAAATATAACAATAGGGCAAAACCACATGAAACTCCTTTGAATAACTCTAGCAGCTTCCATATCCTTAGTTACCATCACCTCAGGTCATTTCCCAAACATTATCCTATTTCTTTGTATTAAGACATCCTCAGTAATGTTCTCTTTCAGGAAAATACACAGTCTTCTTGTAGAAGGAGAAAGCGAATTTTTGGCATTCATTTTAGCAAAGAATGCAACATGAAATTTAGAATATTTTTCTTTTGAGACCTACAGTTGAGTCATATTCATGCTCTATTTGTTCCCCTTCAAAAATTTTTCTCCAAAGACAGAGAATGTATTCACACTAAGGAAACAAATTTTGAAAGAGAGGTTCTTACAAATTCTCTTGAACAGTTCATCGGAGAAGTGGGAAGAATAGGATCATCACACTGCTCCGTGGGTCCATCAATCTTCTGCCTATTACCAAACTGTATGGGGGTCAGTTTTGTCTCTGTAAAAAACAGTTCAAATATTAGAGTGATGCTCACTGAACTTTGCATGGGGTTTTCTTGTGTGAAACTACCTACTACAACGTGAACAAGGATTACCAAGTAATATCACTATAATATGAAAGGGAAAAGATGATCGGGATATAAAAAGAACTGGATCCTGACTATTGAAAACAAGTAGAAATTTTTATGTGGCAGGTCTTAAAATATCTAATACTGATGGAAGCAGTCTAATACATCTCAAAGTCCTGACTTCCCACAACTGACATCACAGGAATACCTGAAGAAGTATCCCCAGTTTTCCAGTTAATACAACCCACAACCTATATCAAAGTACACCATAAGAAGAAAAAAAATAATGCTTTTTATTACTTACTCCCTGAAATAAATTCATTGCTGACTGGAATTCCATTGAAGTCTCCACAAAGTCCACAAGTTTGATTGGCATATTTCTTATCTAGTTCCACCTAAAAAAAAAACGACAAAAAAAAAGGAAGAGGGAATTTATAGAAATGGCAGTTTTGATGCTTAGGAGCACAGCCTATACCAGCATTGCTCATGTACGCAAAATTTGAGGTATGTTTGTTGTAGAGACTGTGCTGTGTGATAACAAGGTGGGCACCACTGGAATGGTCAGTGATGACCAAGAAAAGCTCTCTCTTATCCTAGCTCTGGGTTGTGAACATCGATACTTTGCCACGTCTGGAATCTGAGGAGTACTTCACTGTGAGGTAGGAACATTATAATTCAGCATCTATTGATTCTGAGCTGAGCTTGGTGAGGAAAACAGAAGGGAAATTGAGAGAAGACTGGAAGACAGAACAATACTCTAAAAATGGACACAAATCCAAAAGTAACTAATGCCTGCCTGGCTGTAATACTGCAAAGGTAAATAGACTATTTCCAAAATACCGTCCTTCTGCTGTGTTTTGGATGTTTTCTTACCAGGAGGGCATCTTGTCCATTCCAAAGGAAGGTCAGTCCCAACTTGGCAGAAACTTTCAAATAGTTGTTACTTCTCTCTATCAAAACTCCCATATGGCTGTAGGGCATCTGGACCCTGGGGAAAGATCATCATAAGTCAGCACAGGTAGGGACAGAATATCCATTGAATATCCACAAGGATATCCTTTCTCATTCTGTTTGAGAATTTTCAACACATATCTGTGAGGAAATTAGAGCAGTAACTACTACAGACAACAGAGATCTGTAATATTTTGTCCATTTCCTGTTCAATTGCCTCTCATTGTGCAAATGGATCAGCCTTGCTTTTCCTGTTGTTCTTTTTGGCTTTCTCCATTAAGAGTGTTTTGCTGGGTAAAATGTTAGCAGATATCTGTGATTGTATTGTTCAAAAAAAGTGTTGGGAGGCTCTGCTTTGCAGCCAGTGTCCTTCAGGATATTGCTATTTATTCCTTGAAGTATTTGATAATGAAGAGATAGACTCCAGGCTTTCTGTGACATGAGTGGCATTCAGGAAGCTGTACCCAAGATAACCTTTAAACTAATTCACTCTACATAGCTGCCATAACAGAAAGCTCACTGTGGGATAGCTGGCCAGATATTTACCTGGCCTTTTGGGTGGCTTTGACACCCTATGCCAAAGTCAGTGCTACAATTGCTACAAAGATAGCAAAATTCCAGAACAGATAATTTTAAATTAATTCAGGTACAAGCTGAAGAGCAGTCACTGCTTTACCACACACTGTTCAGTGCAAGGACAAAAGCTGTCAAAAATTCCTCTCAGGGATTCTGCTGTGGTAAAATTAATGGAAAGTACTAACTTCAAGGGTGTAAAGAATGCAGCTTATAGACTTAATTGCATACACACTGTTGTAGTAGTGGAACAGCATACTGGATATAGCTCATCTGAACAAAACTGCCACAGGGATAATCTGAAGAAGTGACACTTAGCTTGCTGTCAAGCCCTCCTTGTTTCTGTTACTATTTCAGGAAGGACCTGAGCCCTCCCAGTGCTTGGGAGCAATGTGAGGTCAGATGAGGGAAAGGGATACTTGCTCAAAGAGCCCACTGGGAACAAGGTAGGAACATACAATTTGTCGTCGAGCAGGACAGAGGTGGGGGTCAGTTCGATCACTGTTCCTTCCAGCTTCATGATGACATGAGTGATCACAGTAGCATTTTCCACCATTGCACGCCTAATCTGGATGTTGAAGTCCTCGTAGGAAGACTTGCAGTTGGATGCAAAGATGTAATTGCAGACCCCAGGGAAGTAAAAGATGTCCCCATCAAAGGTCTTGAAGTGGAAGTTACCCCATGTGCTGCACACACGGCCATTGTGAGAGGGGTTGCCAGCTGCGGATTTAAAATAAGGAGTAAGAATTTTCTGTAATTTTTTGTAATACCCTCCCTGTAGATGCTTTATCCCTCCGGCTTCTTTCACCAGCCTCTGTCCAAAAATCTTTTTTTCTTTTGTTTTGCCAAGCTATTTGTTTGCCATAATTTATTTATTTACTTAAGTTGCTTTTTGTGCATAATGAGTTTTGCATAGGGATATGAGGCCTAGGATCAAAAGAGACCTCCTGGGTCACTAGATCCAGTGCTCTAGTTCTGATGACTTCCCTATCCTATAAATCCTTTCCTAAATGTATGTAGGCCTGAAGTTTTACCATAAAACCATTTCAAAGCTAGTTTAAAACTAGCTGATACTCCTACTTGGGAAGGCCGCTCATACCCGCAGCCTCTGAATGGCTGGAAGACTCTTGTCAGCATCTTCCAAAACATATTCCCATCCCACGTATGCCTGGTTCTTCTTGTGCCAAAATTACACTTCACCTTGATGGAGTTCTATCTGCCTGCTTCACCCTCTGTCCATTACAGAAATCTCTTCTTTCTTTTCAGTCTTCCTTTCCTTGCAAGCATACTCTCCAATATCCCTGATTACCTTCCCAGCTCCTTTCCACATTTACACTCAGCCTGCCCGAATTGTACCCTATTCCCTAGATAAAGTGTCTTGACAGTTTTCAGCACACTAGTATTTTCCTCTCTTTACTGGAAATATATATAATTCCAGGGAAAAACATGTACAATATGTATGCATGTATATATATACGTATTTTTACTGCTGCATCATAAAACAATGAGGCAAAGCAGTGGATTCACAGTTAGATTATCCACATTACCTGATGAATTAATTTTCTGCTAATTTTTTATGATGCTAAAAGACCTTACACAATTTATTATTTTTTTGTCACTCCATTTTTGTCATTAACAAGAGCACAAATACCTGAGCCATGACATTTGCTTAACTTACCTTTTACTTTCAGTGCATTTTGAAAAGGTGGAATGATTGTCACTCCTTGGGATTTCAAGGCTGGTAGAAAATAGGAAGGAGAAAAAATTATCCTTAATCTTTTTTGAAATTCTAAATCATGGGTAGAGATTGCCTAGTCTTTCTAGTGATTAATATTTCCTACAACTATTTATGCTCTAGAGGACAGTTTCCACAAGGTTTTATTGGTGGTTTTTACACAATGCTTTGTGTTCTGTCTTTCTATAAATTTCACTAACAGCTAAATTGCACAGGCTGTAGTACTTTCTTCCATCATTTGTTCAAGACTCCCATCTGATGCTGGCCCTGATACTCTGAACCCCAAACCAGCAATATGATCCTCAGAGCACTGTATTGTAATAGTGATTACAACAGCTATTTTTAGATAATCTGTGGCTCATATTTTGCAGGGCAGACTTAATGATCAATTATTTCAGCCAGTCATCATTGATACACCAGTCAGCATTGGATATTTCCATGTTTATTTTGTGCTGTCTAGTTATGTGTCACGCATGATCCTGTAGTACTTAATTATTCTCATTAAGGCAGTTACAGCTTTCTTATTCTCTTGTGAGTGATGCAGTCATCTTGACACAGTGTAAAAAAATGTGCCTTTTATTACCTACTATCAAGTGCCTTGGTGATATGTATGTAAACACACACCTCTTCTGAAAATACACTTTTAGATATAAGTTATGTACCTTTCGTGAAGTTAAAGATTAGATAACTGTGTCATATCAGTAGAGCAGATCCACTGAGCCAGATCTCAGAGGAAGTTCTCAAGCTTAGAGCAGTCAGAGAAGGGCTGAAAACTGGATATATTGTACAGAGGACTTTTCTTTTAATGTGTGTAGTATATTTTAGCTAGGAACCGAAATATTCTAGTAATCTTACTATTTATCACCTTTATTTGGAACAAAACCTTAGAAAGGGATCAGCATAAAAATACTTACATTTTTGTCGCTGCAGGAGAGATGGAGAAACATACTCTGTTGGTTGTTCACCACCCTGGGCTTGAACTGCATGGAGAAGAGTAGTAAAGGAAAATGTGAATGTCTAATTTTCTTGAGTTCCCTCATAATGCCTCAATTATATCTGTTTAAACATGCAATAGTATATTAAAAAAAGCAAAGATATGTTTATGTACAGGAGGTCAGAAATGTATCGTGACCCATGCTACATGCAACCATGATGACCAACATCACTCCTTCAGCCTTTTCCTTTTTTGTTTTCTAATTTTTTGAGTAATAAATTACTGTAGGGAAGCCAACAAAAACATACCTGTGGTGATTTAAGCAGGTCCTTATTCTGTCACAGTATACCCCTGGATTCCCTTGTAAGCTTTTCAGATAAGGGACCTAAATTTCTTAGGTTTTATGCTCACTCTGTGCTTTAAGCATCAGTAATACCTTTTTTTCTAGCTAGATGGCTTTAAAATAAGTTCCTTTTGTACAGGAAGAATTCACTTTAGGGTTAGAGTATTGATCTTTGTCAAAGCCAAAGTTATTCTGTATTTTACAGTTTGAACTTTCCTTATAATAAGCCACAGAAGGAAAATAAACGCAAAAGCCACACCACAGAAAAGGAAATAGGTCTTTCCAATAGATACATTTGTGCCTGTTGACTTTGTCCCAAAGCAAAGAAACCATTTTTCATTCCATTCCACTGCAGCATCAGAATAGGAATACATACATTATCCAGAGGGGCCAAAGAGGCTTTTAATGCACTGTTTAGTGAGAGTTCATCAGAGGGCAGATTGAGGTGAAGACTATTCTGGCCAGAGAAAACTGCAAGGGCAGGTTGCACCTCACAAGGGCAGTCTGTAGATAGGACCACTAGAGGGGCTAAGGCTGAAAGCAGAGCTGTAGGGAGCCTGGAGGGCCCCTCCTGGGGAAAGAGCTGAGGGTTAGAGGATGTGGGTCTACCATTCAGTGCTTCTGGGCTCCTTCAGTGCCCAGCCTCAGAGAGCTTTTTGCTTCTCTCTCCACGCACTGTGTGGCTCTGCTCTGTCTCGTTCCACATGCACTGCAGATCCCTGCTGCCACTGCATGTTGTGCTAGTGCTACAGCTACAATGCTCCTGTCATGGGCTATTCTTTGACACTGCCACTTCTTAACATAAGTTACTGTGGAACTACTTAGGAGTAGGAAAATGAAATCATACAACAGGATCTGCACTTGAGATCAAAGTGCATTTAAAACTAACACTGTTGTTACTTTAAACTTAAAGGGAAATTATCAGGTGAAAAATGAAAAATTAAAAAAGGAAAAAAGATATTTCCATCCATCTGTGACTATTAAGTGCCCTCGGAATACTTATAGTAGTTCCATTTGTTTTCAGCCCATTGCCAACCAACCCTGTGTGCTAAGCTTTTATACAACCTCATAAGTAACAGTAAATGAATTTTTAAAATCTATTGCCTGATAATTTTCAAGCAAAATCCTCCCTTTTTTCAATGCTTTACCATCAGTTGATAAACAGAGTCTTTAATTCATGCAGACATACTCCACAACTGATTTGTTCCTTTCTAGAGGTACCTTTGCACCTTTTGGTTTGTACATTTAGAAATGCTATGCCATCCTGAAGTGGATATTAAAAGCTAAATGCAAGTCTTGAGGCATTTTTGTAGAAATGTAAGTTTTGAGGGAGTTCCACTCAATGCAGTGGAACTGTTCCAGATTTCAACTGGAGAATAAAAGGACAACAATTTCAAAAGGGTAAATCTTCTCTTCATAGGAAGGAAAGTATTTTAACCAGAAAATAAAGTCTTGCATGAAGGTAACAGGTTCATTAGCTTCACAAAGCCAAGGGAAAAAAAAAGCTTCAAACTCCAAAGCAAGTTATAAATTCTTTAAAACAGTAAAAATTCCGAGCAAGTGAATCTTCCTACCTTCGAGCAGTATGAAGACCAGGGCTAGTATTGATATCCATAGTGGTATTCGTGTCCCACCACCTTTACCCATCTTCTGGAAGTCCGGTAGAAACTACCGAACTACCTGCCTCTGAGGAAATACCTGTCTGTTCCCAAGTCTTATATAGTGAGAGAGTAGAATCTGGCTCAGTTCCCAGACTGTTTCACAAGGCTCTTAAAAGGTGGGGCTTCAGACATTTTCGTTTCCCTTTGCAGGTGTAGAGGTAAATAGAGGATGCTCTGACTTTCCCTCAGCTATTTACACTCTAGGAGGAGTCTTCTTTCCACAGGTTTTTTTGATGAAATATCAAGGAGTGAGCAAGAAGAATTTTTCCTTAGACTTAGTCTTCCCAAATTTTTGTTTATTTTGGGATAAAAACATTTTAAGAGACTTCTGGGTGACTTCTGAGCAGGAAGTTTGAGTGAATTACTTCACTTTTTTATTTTTTCTCCTTAGGGCAAGTGATGATAATTAGCTTCTCAAAAAAACCCCAAAGAAGTTCCACCTGATACAAATATTTTTAAATGAGTTTGCACCTCCCTGTGTAGCTACTTTGCTCGTGAAAATGAAGAAAGCAAATGCCATTTAAAGTCAGTAGTTCACTGGCCAGACACAACACAGGTGTACACAACGAGAATCCTTCTGTGTTGGCAAGTCAGTAATATGGCCCTTTCCTTTAAGGACTCCACTTCTCACATGGGCAATTTTAGGGTTATTTCAGCTGTTTCCCTTCTGAGTAAACATGATTTCAGCATTAAAAATTAGTTGGATTCTACCTATGATTAAAAAAAAAAAATCCATGTGATTTCTAACCATAGAGACATTAAAGGACAGATATGCAAGAATATTTTTTGGAATATTCCTTATTTTAGGAGGGATGAGAGAGTGAAGAATGCTTTTTGAGTATGTTAAAATAGTTAATTACAGCTGTATTACTTTGGGAAATTAACCTTTTATAGTGTTTTACCCTGGGATGTGGAGAAACACAGTCTTTCACTAAGAGAGCAGATCCCATAATCCCACATGGGTTCAAACACTTCCTGCAAGGAAGAGAGTACTGGGATTGTCTCCATATTCTTTGGAGTCATAACTATGTTTAAAAGGGAATTAAGCTTAGCCATTAGGGAGGGACATTAGAGGAGCATTGAAAAGGTAGTGAAATACTCATTTAGGTTGCCATGGAATACTGTCCAATTTCCATCACTAGGTTGGTAAAACACCTACACAAGAATGGTCTAAGTGATGTTGGTAGTGCTCTGGGGCAAGGGAGTGAACTGAATGTCCATTTGAAATTCTCCAAAATGTGATTTTCTATTAGGTTTTATGAAAAATTATCATAGAATCATCGAACCGTAGAATGTTTTGTCTTGGAAGGGACCTTAAAGATCATCCAGCTCCAACCCCCTGCCATGGACAGGGACACCTTCCACTAGACCAGGTTGCTCAGAACTCTGTCAAACCTGGTCTTGGACACTTCCAGGGAATGGAGCATCCACAGCTTCTCTGGGCAACCTGTTCCAGTGTTTCATCACCTCACAGAAAAGAGTTTCTTCCTAATATCTAATAAAAATCTACTCTCTGTTAGATTTGAGGAAGTAACTTCAACACTAAGAGGAAAATAAAAGACACAATTTTTACCTAAGCTGCAAAAAAACCCAAGAAAATATGCTGGTTGTCCTGAACATTTTAAGAGTACAACTATTTAAATAAAGGTAACATAACAAAATTGAATTGGAAGTTTTGAGGAAAAAATTGTTCCATTCCAGTCATGAGTTATACTTTTGGCAAGTATTTGAGTTATTATATATGAGTATATGAGTTATTACTTCACTGATGTGTAAGTCTGTAGAATTTACCTTAGCATTATTTAACAAGGAAAAGAAGATGTCTACACGATATTTGTATATACAGCAATACGTGCAGTGAAAATTTAAGGAAGTATCATTGTCTCTAATGCTTATTATCAAAGTTCCAGGATGAAGAGTTAGAAAAAATAAAAAAATTTAATGGATTAAAATGATACGTAATTAAAGTAATGATAAAATAGTATGGTAAACTCAGGTGGGTAACACACATAAGCTTATTAAGTGATTATATTGGCAAGAAGAAATATATACTTTATGAGTCATTGTATTACTTACCACTGAAAGTCAATTAATATCAAGAGTTGCTATGCTGTGGTTTCATATACATTTCCTGCATATTCAGGAAGACATCCTGAGGTCTGAGACATCCCAGTATGGTCATCGCAAATTAGGCCGAAACTGGTTTACTGTTCTGTTTAATCCCTTTAATTGAGCCTTAAGGCACCATCAGAAGTGATTCCATATACCTGTATTTTTGACTGAAATTTTCAAATCTCATATATGTCATGAACCAACTATCCTGACACTACTAAGTGGTTAATTCATTGACTATGATATATGACTCTTTCCATATTAATTTTCTTATCTTGTGCTATTTCTTCTCAGAAATTATTATAAAATGTGTTAAAATGTATGAGACTTACAAAATAATCTTAAATATTTATGATAAATTGATTTAGTAGCACTTTTAATTATTCAGAGAAATAATTCCTCTTCAAATTGTGTTTCACCTCAATTCACTCAATAGACATACACAGGTGACATGGGAAAGTATATTTTAAAAACTAGTTGGGAGTAACATGTCTGATTTTTGTACCTCCTTATGATCAAATCCATACAAGTGACTGTATAAATGGAAATATTCACGTTAGAAGAATTTATTGATGTGCCTATTTTTAGTTTTTTTTAACAGAAAAGATGGAAGATTTTGCCATAGCATTTGATCTGAAAACCCTGACATTTCTTTCTATAGTTCCTCTTCCTTTTTCACGGGATCATATTCCTACTCTCTCCATCTGCAATATTAAATTGAATGAAATATTTCAGTAAAAGAGTTTATTAGCATTTTCAGATTCATTCTTTTTAACCTTATGTGATCAAATGCTACATGGTGGTGATGTTATTTACACATCTTACTCATGATTTCTGAATCTCCTTCTTCATAAAATAGAATGAGACCATCATATCTTATCTTCAAGATACCCACTGTAGAATGCAAATAAAATGTGATAGCAAACTTGGTTAACTTTTGGGTGCAATAATGACTGAAGCCAGTATCTCCATTTGTAGTTAAAAAAGAAAGAATGATGAACTCATGGAGACATGCAAAACTAGTTGTCTAGTCCACCTGGTGCCATACTGGAGTAGGGAGTATTCATTTCAAGGGAAGGAGGAAAACAAGTGTAATTGACAGGAGTTACGGCACTTCTTCTGTGCGAGTGTTAAAATGCAAGTTAACAAGGAGCTGCCTGCTGGACTTTGGCTGGTCATTTGGCCACTTCTGAAGCCATGTTTAAGCTCCAGAGTGATGCTGGCACACTTGGCAATGAATTCAACTGAAGTACCATTCTGATTGTCCCTGAATTTTGACCTGTGCAAATTCAAATGCATGATCTTTATCTGAAAGCTTCTGTGGAAAAGTGAGGTGACTGATCAATTTCAGCTTAAAGATAAACCACATTTCAAACAGCTGCAATAAGTATTTCATAGTATGATACAATATAGTTTATCTAAGGTAAAGCTATAGTTAAAAACAAGAATAGGGATACAACTCCTTTTATGTTCTTTATTAGATCTTAGTCAAATGCAGAACCATTGATCCATTCCTTCCAACTACTTAATAAAATTCATTAATTGAAAATCAAATCACATAACTGAGATTTTAACATGAGTAGTTCTCCTGTCTTTTAGTGTGTGCATTGTAGAGGAGCAGTACATAATGCTTTAACCTCCTTTGCCATCTCTATGTTTTACTGCAAAACAAGTAATACGTAGCTTGATTAGGATCTGTTTCTGGTCTGCTCATTTCAATGTTTGAAGTGTCATTTAGAAGAACCCAAGCAAAGCATGACATTTTAAATCAGGAGCTGGAGACTGACTAGCTGCAACATAAGAGGCCGGTATGACTAGGAAGTAAAAGATACTGAGTATAATATCTCTCACTTAACAATTATCTTCTGGGAAGCAAATCCATCAGAGAACAACCAGAAGTGCTGTATTAAGACATTCCCCCTATGGAAAGTTAGTAAAGATCCTGTGCAGTTATTAAAGGAAAAACAACTTGCACTCAGTACCATGAGAAGTATGGACATGGGGACCAGAGTAGGATTTCCATGTTGTCTGAACACGTCCAGGATATCTCTGTGTATAAAAGGGGATAAACACTTAAGCCTCTTTACAGTTCGTAAACACAGACACCACAACCATGCATGCCAATATTTGCAATTGGTGTTACAGACTAAAAAAATTGATGTACACACATGTACTGGAAGGCATATTTACACTGTGCAGTGGTGCATGTTGCAGAGATCCCTCTGCTAGCAGCCGCCAAGGTAAATCCGTGATAGGAAATACTGTCACTGCATCAACATGAAGTTGCACCTAAGAGAATTTGCTTTTCTCTGAGGCACTGACACTGCAGCATTGTGTTTGGGATCAGCACTCTGCCTAGAGCTGTGCAGTGTCATAGGGCCATTGCAGCACTGTGTAAAGCCAGCTGAAAGCTGGGATCTGTTATGCAGTGCCTTAGTGACTCAAAGATCAGTCTTTAGAAGCAATTGGTGTTTGCAGGCTCAGAGAAATAAATGGTACAAGAAGTCAAAAAGTGGGTGAAATGAAGGGTTATGCTGAGCAGTGTCTATAAACCCTCAAAGGAACCTATTGGTGATGCACGAGCTGAAAAATATCTGCATCAATATACCCTGGTGGACACAATTCTGCTGAATGACACTGTTTCTTTCTTTCCTTCAATATAAACTACAGACTGTGTATAAGTGGAGATAGATATGTATATATACTATTACCACTAGCAAATTTTGCTAGAATTTGTATTTTTAGTGGACCCTTGACTATATTCCCTTATCTTAAAGCACTAGCAGACTTTCTTATTTTAAAAAAAAAAAAGCATGGAGGATATCATTAAATGCATACAAGCAGACAAACACAGAAAAAGAAACAAAATCCTTTTCCTTTGATCTATATATTATTCAAGACTCAGAGCAATTAACTAAATTTATAGAAGTGGTATAAAAGTTAGCAGAGACCTCTTTAGTATTTCAGTTCAAATATTGCCGTTCACATTAATAATTTAAGCTTCTGTTTTGTTATCCTCCATGAAGGGAGAACATATTGCATGGGGGTATCTGTGTATGTGTGTTCAATCTCTATTCTAAAGTAACTTTCAAAAGTTACTTTTAAAAGTCTTTTTCTATATTCAGCATTTCAGTTCACAAACCTTGATTCGCAAACCAAAAATAGTACAGCATAAAGACTTAAACTAACGGAAGATGTTGAACAAAATGCAGCGAGGTGCAAACTGGCCACAAATTAATTTGGAAATTTGGCTAAGGTTTATAAGCATCAAAGGAGTGCTATAATTTCTTTAGGACCTTATTGCATTAGCAGGGATAAGAATCATAATCAGTTTGGAGACAAACCTGATGCTCACTTATGTAGTTATTAATATGAGGGTTTATTGTGTTCATAGTTTTTATCTATTTTTTTAGTTTTATTTTTAGTAAATTTTAAGGAGAGCTTATATTTATTTTTATAAAGTATTATTAAGTTTGCAATGTCAAAACATTAGGAGGTATTGATGTTAAGACTATCAGTGCAGTTCCATGAGATAGTTTTAAATTACATGGGTGAAATGCTATGTTTCTTAGAGGGTTCTTGCTTTTTTTAGACATAGAAAACTTAGATTAGATAACAAATGTCTTTTCTTGTTCAATTATTTTTCCTATGTGTCCTAACACTTTGTTACTGTGTGTTATTCAATCCTCACTGAATACACTGAGGAATTTCCTCTGTTACTTTTCTGTGGTGCCCATCACTGGAGTGCCTGAGAAGTTCATCAATAGTAGCGTATTTTGAAAATACATTGTTAAGTACATGGGATGTATTATCTTTGTTTTACATATTGCTACTTAAGACATAGTAATTTTGTGGGGCATACAGCCTAAAAGCCCTAGGATTAATTTTCAAAATGCTGAACTTTTTTTTTTTGGTAGTCACATGTTTATTATGTCATCTTCAGATAGAACTGTGAAGGTCCTACAATTCTGCAGCTGAGATGTTGAAGTGTCCAGTATAGAATCTAGAAGAAAAGAATCAAGTGTGAAAATTCCAGTTTAAATGAATATATGCAGCACCAAAACTATTCAAAGTGAAGGAGAATTTGAATCCATTTTGGCATGGTGACATCCGTGTGCCATTTTCACTCTGCAGTGGCCAAATTCTCCAGTGAGAGAGGACTGTGGACAACCATCATGCTCAGTGTGAGCCTCGAAACTCCCATTGAACCTCGAATCCGGGTTCAGCTGCCTGCAGCAGGTGCCTGATGTGCACACAGTCCAGTGGAGAGCAGCAGGATCCAATCGCAGACTCGGGGTTGTGCAATCCTGCCTACGCACAAAGATGGCACATTGCGACTTCTGATAGCCTGCACTCCCTGCTCACGTAAGTAACCCTTCCTCAGGGAGTCTGACTGGGGAGAGGAGAACTACTCATGAGAAATTCTCATGGGCTCTCTGCTGTGAGTTATCACAGACCGTGGGTTTTAGATATATTCTCTAAATATGCATCACGGAGGTGACTAATTGGTCTTGCATGGTTTGCTAACCTGAGCTGTTAGACTCCTTATCATTTTGCAGAGCTGAAGTATGATATAAAACAAGAATGCTGTCAAACTTGAGCAGCTCGACTTGTACTGTATTGAACATTCAACACGTCAGTAGATGAATTGTCTGTTGACCTTTTTATAGACAGTTTTCGGCTTTATTGATCTGAAAAATATGAAAATCCTTATCTGCCTTGGTAGGCTGCTGCAAATGGCTGAAAACTGGTGTTGCATGTTCATGTTTTGAAAGTAAGAATTCTGTGGAATGAACTTTCTTACCATGACCTGAAATGACTTGCAGAGTTAGGGATGAAGAGAAGATTATTCTGCTCTTTTCTGTTGCCATCATCAAGCAAATTTTATCCATGGCAGTTTGACTGTCAGTCCTCAGTAGGAGATTGATGTTGTAAGCTAGTAGTGATTGTTGCAGATGATGCCTAATTTTGAGTGTGCATCTCTAACTCTTCGCCTCCTTTGAGTGCTAACAATATTTCTGATGAAAAGAAGGTTGAGTCTGAATTATTAGTAATAATTTGAACAGAGAGATTCATATGTGAATTTCAGATCTGAAACCGATTTTTGTGAGCTGCTGATTAGGAAAGAAGCACACTGTCTATAGTCACACTACATGTGACATTCTGTGTGTGATTAGTTCTAATATATGCTTATAGGCTGATGCCTTTATACAAATATGGAGTAGAAGAGCTATGATTCCTTTTATACAACACAATAAAGCACATTTAGGTCTTGTTTATATTGCTCTTAATAATTTAGAAATGTTGTTAAAGTTTCTGGAAAGAATTTTGGACACTACAGATAGAAAACACTGTACTAGATCAATTAAAATAGAATTAACATAGGCAGTAATGAATGCATCAAATGCAGATTTGATGAACTGAGCAGCTTACAATCTCTATGCAGTGGATGCTGAAGAGATTTGAAGAAAGCTTGTCCATTGTTGAACTAATTACATGATCATGGAAATGGATGCAAAAAATATTTCTGTAAAAAGCTGGCTCTTTTGGAAATTGAAGGTTGAGTAGGGTTTCTCATTGAAATTTATCTCAGATTAATATTGACACAAAGGGCTATTTTCCATTATTGTCCTTATCAATGCAATAACATTTTTGATAGAGAAAATATTGCCATGAAATGAGAAGACTTTTTTTCTGTCTTCACAAGAATAAACAAATAAATTACTCTCTATGATCTATGAAAGAAATAGAAAAGTTTGACATATGTTTCATAGCGAGCAGTGGGCTCCTAAAACAAACACGATCCAGAAGGCTGTTCATCTCCATTTTGTTTTTCTGTCCAGCAAGAAGAGGAACAGGAAAAGTAAGTTTGCTTTTATGGTGTGGATCCTGCAGTTTTGGAACTCCTTTGTATGCTCATTTGTTCTCTCTGAATCATTCTTGCAAACAGGTGGGGAGCGCTTTCTTTCCTTACAGGTTTTGGATTGAATTCAAGGCTCCAGGAAACCCAAGTCTCTTAGGCTGGTGAATTTCAAAGCAGTTCAGCATAACTCAGTTGGGTTGCACAGAAGGATGCCTGCCAGTCCCATGCTTTGTCAATGTTTTTCCAAACACTACATTTCTTGTCTCAAAGACTGTAAACCATCAGGTGATCACTTTTGTTGAATCAGACTCCTCCATATCCCAGATTGTGCTCCCATACACATTTTATCCTGTACTTTTTTCATGTAATTTGCCAATTTACATTTAGGACAAATAATTTAGGCAAACATTCCTTCTTGGCTCAGAGGTTCCCAATGACAGAGAATTGCCTGCATCTGTTGAAAAGCTGTTTTTGTCGTTATATACTCAACATTGCTAAATGACATTCTTCCTTTTCTAAGGGAAGAATCAAGGGGGGAAAGCCTACACTGCCTACATCAGCAGCTGAAGCATTTCCCAGCTGAACACCAAGTCAGTTTGCTGAAAGATTTATGTCAAAATTTGGTTAAAATCAGTTTGACAGCCTTGTTTTTCATACTTAGTTTCAGTTCCCAGGAAATCAGTCCAGTTTTGTCCCACACAAGAGAAGGTGGATCAGATTGAGAAAGAATATCAATTGCAGGTGAAACAAGTGAGAGAAGCCTTTCACTGTGTTAGGAATTGTTTGGGTTGTGTGCAGCTACATTGGAGCTGTCCAAGTCACTTCAGCCTGTCCTCTGGGTTCTGTGGCATGCTTCAATTTCGCTGCATATCAAAAGGTTTAAATTATTTTTTTCTTCTATGATTTGTGTAACACTTAGTAAGTACTGAGCAGTTGGTGCGCATTATGGCTTGCAGCTCTGCCAAGCTAGACCCCTCATTTGAACCAGTTTGTCATGGGTCACATTAATTCATTACATTTATACTGATTAGGGTGGCTGAGTAAACACAACATGCAATGTTGTAATCGATAATGTGAAATCACTTTCCCTTCTAGTGGTTCCAAGCTGAATTGATAAGTATCACTAAGTTCATAATAAAAATTTTGAACATTTTCTCTCATGTAAAATTATAATATCCCAGATTCTTAAGTAGTAAAAAGAGGTTCCAGTGTATCTGACCTATAAAATCTTGATATTCAATTAAACTTTTTCTACTGAAGGATTCCTTTGCAGATAATCGTAAAAGTTACTATGCTGTTCTTACAGCAAAGGCTTTTCTCAGCATACTCTCAACTCTTATGGAAGTAATGATTATCTCTGTGTCATGCAATCCACTAAATTCAGTGGTCCTGGGAGATGATCCACCTTGACACTTTGATAACCAATGTACTTTGACAATCTACTTTTACAGAAGCTAGGGGAAAATTCCTCAGGGTTTAGAATTTGCACTGGTTTAACTTCTAAACTGAGAAAAGCAGGCTTGGGGTTTAGGTTTTAGGGGTCTTGTTTGTTGGTTTTATTTGTTCGGTTTTGGGGGTATGTATGTGTTTCAAGTAAAAATTAGTATGTCTTAGGGTCCTAGATTAGAAGTTTAAAAATCTGAGAAATTGAAGGGATGATGGTTTGTGGTGGTTCCCACATTGGTAAATAAAGGGATTGTGTAGAAATGCCTGAAAAGGCAGGTCAGAGCCAGAACTGTACATGAGTAGGTAATTAAAATGGGTCTAAGGACGCCTTTCCTGTATAAAGAGCAATGACTGTTTTACACTATGCAGTTACAACATGTAAGATTAGCCAGGACAAATCCTATTAAAATCTTAAATACACAACAAGCCTAGCCACTGTCTAGAGCATTGTATAACAAAGCGCAGTATTTAATAACAATGTCAGGTTAAGTGCTAAGAAAGGGTGGAGTCCAGGGCTATGGCACTGGTGAGGATTTTAAGTACCCACAGTCTGTGCACAAGTTCAATCACTGCTGCCTTTCACATTCCCTGAAAACAAGGCATTTAAAACTCAGAGCCACATTTCATAGCGTGAAAACAGTGTTTGTTGAAACACTGAAAGTCAGAAACAATGCTTCTGTTGGCAGCCTTCTTGACATGTGCTTATTCAAAGCAGGGAAGAAATGGTGCGATACAGAGCACAGGAGAAACAGCTCCGGACAGATCTCCTTTGCATTACTACTTCTCTTCATCCCAGTAACTACGAAGATTAAAACTATTCATGATGGAAGTGCCACCACACTGTGCCCCAGTGGGTGTACAGAAAATCTTCTTGTCCCGCTCTCATGGGAATGTTGAGAGATTAAGGAGGAAAAGTGAAAGGAGTGGTAACTGTAGGTAGTATGCTACCTACATATGTACAATGGTAATGCTGCATCTTATGCTGTACCATATATACAGTGGTAATGCTGCATCTTAAACTCTGGCCACAAATCCCAAACCAGATTTGCTTACAGCTTAGCATTTCTCATAGGCATTGCAACTCTGGTTAAGGTGTGCTAAAAGAGTACCATCTGGAAATGGAATTGAGAGGGGCTGGGCTGAGCAGGTGGTGTTATGGACAGAGTACTTCTTTCATGTGTCACTACCATCATCTGCAAGATCACTGAGCTTAAAGAGAAGGTTTACCCTCTACAGGGAATGATGTATTTAGGGAAGTTTTGCAGCTATCCTGATTATTGCCAATTAGTCCTTACATCCTCAACACCTGGAGTCTGACTAGCATACACTTGACTGTGTTATTTGAGAATAGTTGTAAGTATTTTTGTGTTGCTAGCAGGAAATGTAAGCATCATAAGGATCACTGGTAGTTACAAATTGAAGTCTGATTTGAAAATCTCTCTAATCAGAATGAAACTGCAGTAAAAATTCCTGGCAGTTGACATACATAAGGCTGTGCAGCAATACTCTGGAAGCATAAGACTTGCAAGCCTACCTAATGTTAAACAGGAAGTAAAAGGATGCTGTTTTACAGACCTGCTAACTGGATATTATAGCAAACCATCAGCACTTGCTTGGCTGGCTTCTGGTGTCTATTTTCCTCTGCAATTTCTGAATACTTGTTGCCCATCCAAGGCTGATATCATCAAGAAGTGGTGTTATCAAAATCATGGCTGAAGCATTGAACAGCTTTATGTCCAGAACAGATACCGATTTATATGTTCATACAAAGAACTAGAATGATTTGCGATATCAGTAGAATATATAATAATAGGTTGCTATATTAATTTAATCAACTATTAATTTATAGAATTCCTATCCTAACAATTTCCCATTCTCTTAGGTATTAGTGCAAAATCTGTGCTGTTTGAATATGTCAGTATTTTTTTTTTGGAGTGAAGAGCAGATTTTGTCATGACAGTATTTTGAAACAAAATATTGAGCAAGTACACAGTCAGAGATTGCCAAAAGGTTGTTCTGTTTAGTGGCAAAACACTAAATGAACAATTTCAAGTCAAGCATCGTCGAAAACAAAGAGTAGCTTGTTCAACCATTATCTAAGAGAACAAGAACTACAGCAAAGAATACGATTTTGTAGTTGGTTTCCACCCAGAAGTGCATGCTTAATACTAAGCTGTGCTCTGCAGGTAGGTGTCTAAAAGAAAATTTCTCATGTTCAGTAAGAACAAAGTAGAGAATTCTCACTTTATTTTATTATCTGAGTTTAAGTCAAAGCTTTCTCTTGATAATAACCCATAACCACACAGGCCCCAAATTTGGAATCCTTGTTCAGCCAAAATGTCTTGTATGAAGGCCTCCAAAGTTAAATCCATTTGTTTCTGCAATGCCTGTAAAAAACAAAACTGCACTTTCACCCAGAGAGGTCTCCTGGTTCATCTAATGTGGATAGAAGAGTCATTTATTCCTTCTGGGTGTTGTATACTAAGGAGTTTAAATATGCTGAGCTGAGCACCAGCCTGCACGTATGAGGAGCATGCCAGTTTACACAGGGCTTCTGCAGATGTCAGCCAGCACCTTCTCCACAATGAAAGAGACAAATATTACTCTATCTGTCACAGGTCCTTGGAAATAACCCTGAATACCAAGAGCTTCACTCTTGGCTGACTAAACAGGGAGCAACACACCTGAAAGGGCATGTTCTTATTGACAGCTATGGTGCAGCAACAGCAGGGAATAAGCAGAGTGCTCAGAAATCTGTGTTGCCAATGTGTATGTCACAGGTTCTTTCCATGATTGTTTTCTCTAAGATCAACACATTTCAGCCAGGAAATTTAACTCCATTTTGAACAAAACAGCTCTAGTCAGGTTAAAAACTCTGGGCTCTGAAGTATGTCCTGTCTTTATAGTATAAGGTAGTACAACCTTCAGTTGAACTAATGAAATATATTGACCCTATAGTCCCTGTGATTAGTTATGTCAAACTTCTATGCGATTATCCTGTGGTTTGTGATTGTTTGCTTGGCTGTTTGAGACCATGGATACCTGCAGTGTGCAACATCCTGTTGACAAGATCACACATTTACACATCTCAGAAATGTAGTATTTTAAATTGTGAAAATACTGAGATGCTGTCCCAGTGATGATATTCAGTCCAAATCAAGCCTTGGTTCCAAGTGCCATTTCCCACTTGTTAGGCAGGGATTTGGCTGATGACTTCTGACTATGCCTCCTGGCAGGGCTACAGGGAGGCAACAAGACTGCAGCTGAAGAAAGGCAGAGTCTCCCTTTAGCTCCTTTTCTGTGCTGACAAGCAGTGAAGTGGGGATTCAAGGAGCAAAGCTAATGTGACGAGGGAGTGAGGATGCTGAGGCAGTTTGGATGAAAGACTGCTTTGGTGCACAGAGGGGGAAAGGGCTGTTTTTCGAGTCGGTTGAGTCAGAAAATAAGGGAAGAAGATTTTGACCCTTCTCATTATTAATCATAATTAATTATTATGATACAAGTTAATACAAGCAAATGCAAGTTAAAGATTAAATTCTTCGCATTTGCACGAACTTAATGACTGATGGTTGTGGTTAGAGGTACTTATTCTGACAATTATTTGTTTCAACAACCAGCTTCTAGATCACTTGTTTGTATCTGCCATCTTTGGGAGTTGTAGAATGTTAGTCTACTTTTATTTCACAGAATCACAGAATCAATTACATTGGAAAAGACCTCTGAGATCATTGAGTCCAACCTACTTGTTTGTTTTTCCATATTTGTTCAAGGTGCCAGGCGGGAAGTGGCCTCTGCTAAGTTTAGAAAGTAACACCAACTCCACTGTAGGAAAAAAAATATGTTACATTTCTAACATGATTGTTACATTGGGGATATATATGATTGAAAGTGGTGGCTTTCACAATGTGATGCCATTTTGGGATTATGTAGGATACTCAGGTTTAATGATGTTTAAGAGGAAAACAGGATTAGCCAGTTCAAGATCAAAATGAAAAAAGAGCACAGCAGGGATTTTCAAGTCAAAAGGTGAATTTCCTGAAAGTGCTACACATCTCCACTCAATTAAGGACAGGGATGCTGGAGTACTTAGGCTTTCACCTCTGTCTCTTTTTTTGTGTACCAACAGGTAATGCAAAGGATTGGAAGGAGAGCTCTAATCACCCAAATGGTGAGGCAGCAAGAAAAACTGCCTCAAGGGACATCAGCCCTGCAGATCTGTTGTCTGTTGCTGAAGGAGAAAAAAAAAAACCCATCTGGGTCTCAAATAAGACAAAGTGAATATGTAAACCTTAGATGAATTCTGTTTTCATATGAAAGCATACAAAAGTATTGTGTGGAAATGCAATTTTTCATATGAATGGTGGGATGAAAGTAGTTTTTTTCAGATCTCTTAAGATTTCTGATTTTGATTTCTGATTTTTTGATCTGCAGTTTGATTATCTAGATGAAGTAAAGAAGGCAGTGTCCTGGATCATCTAATACTGGCTTTTTCTGCCAGGTCACACCCTCTGGCTCCCCTGTGAAATTGTTTCCTAAGACATTTGCTGATCTCATGTAATATATCTTTTGATAACCAGACTTCCAGAGGTGTCTGACCACTGCAGTAGCTCTGCAGCCATCCAGGCAACAGACAGTAACCTCTGCAAAGCTGCTGCCCCTGAAGCCATTACTGAATTTTTACAGAGAGTGACTTGGAGGAAATTCTGTTGCCAGTATTTAATTTTTTAAATATATTATGTAGTAGTTTAAGACATAAAAATAAGATAAAGATATTTATAACATGCTTGAGTCCTTTGGGAAGAATGAAAGTCTCTTTAAAAGAAAAAAAAAAGTAAGTCAAACTAGGATCTGAGGTCAGTTAAACTTGTGAGTTAGACCTGGTGGAGTAATTATTAGCCAGCTCGATTTTTAATAAATGAGCATAAACCCACTGACTTTGATATATAAGCACAAAGCATTAGGTTTGCATTCAGCCTGTTCTGTAGAGAGGAATGCTCATTATATCAGTGTATAGATAATTTTTAAACCAGATATAGTGTTTTAGGTGGGATAGGAATCCTTTATCCCAAATTCAGTGTACGTGAACATCTAGCCATAGAAGATCCATATTTCTTGTAAATGATGTCTCCAGATGGGATCACATTGGTCTCTTAAATGAGGTTTCTGAACAGAGCTTGTGTTATACTTCAGTCTCACACTTAAGCTCTCTAAATACTTGAGTTAAAACATGAATTCTAGCTGGGTATTTATTCTTTGTTACCTACCCATGATAATTTAATTTAAGCTAATGAGAATAAGCATCTGTTATTTGAAAACCCTTGAGAGTCCTACAGTCTTCTATTACTGTTCTGGTACAAATTCTCCCCGAACCCCTGAAAATTTGACATAAATTTAAATAAATATTTGTATCAAATATCTCATAGGGAGACATTGTTTGGATACACCTAACTGGAAAATTTCTGTTACCAAAAATTAGTAGAGGTAAATACTTGGGTACTGTGAGCCAGCCCTCTTCTATTTACTTCTATGTGGCTCTTTTGATTTAATTGAGATGGGTTCATGATGTGCTGTAAGAGAGGAGCACACAGCCACTGGTGTTCCCTGGAAAAGAGATGTTAAACTGGGATTCTCTGCCCTCCATTGAGGCCACTCAGGTGTACACCTGATCATTAACACCAAAACCATAATTTACATCTTCCAAAAGCCTGAGAAAGTTTGGATCTGGATCACACTCTTTTCTCCTACCTCTGGTTCTCTGGTTACAAACTGGGCTTTGCCTGTTCCACATTTGTGGCAGGCAAAGGTCTGTTATTTTACAATACATGGCTCAGACCTTATGTCTAGTAAAAAGGAAATGGCAATTTAGGGGAGATGGCCCAATACAGGAACAATGACCTGAGAAAAATGAAGGTATTGGATCACTTAAAGCCAGTCTTGAGAAGGTGACTGTGGAAGGTGGTATGAAGTCATGAACATATAAAGAGAAGCAGAACTGCTGTCCTTACATATATTTGTAAGCACAAATATCTTGGTCTCAGACCAAACCTCTGCTCTGCTAGGGGTGTAAATATGGGACAAAATATTTCCAATATTTCCACAGTGGATTGCAACAAAAGAACAAGACAACAGACAGCAAAACAGGCACAAGTAATAATGTATAGGAAAAAAGTGGAAAGCGTGGAAGCAGGATATAGTACAACATACACAGAGTGCAACTCTTTGAGTAAATATTAGCAGCGAATTACTGCAGATATTCACCCAGGTCAAGGAAAGTGGATATGTGTGTAAAATCAGCTAATCTGCTCAGCCATTACACACCTGTTCTCTTGGAGGCATTCCATGGACTGGAAGGACCAAGTACAGGACTGAAATGCCAAAACACCCTGCCACAGCCTGTTCTGCTGGGCCCACAGCATTGCACAAGGCCGTCATAAAAAGAGAACTTCATGAAACTGTGTGCAAGATGGAAATACCCTGCAGGAAAAACGTCTGCCCCCTCTGAACATTTACCTTCAAGATGTTCCACTTAAGGCTGGGACTAGGTCAAGGAGGGAAATGAGCTGCATTTTAAACCTCTGTACCCTCCAGTTATTTGTGTTCAATCAGTCACCCACAGCTAATGTTTTTCCTTCTCTTATCTCTGTTATGACAGACCTGAGCTACACAAGATGTACCATCTGTAGAAACAGCTCTTTAGGGCATGAGGAGGTCCATGAGAACCTCCTTCAAGATGCATCCACTGTGGTGGTGCTCATGGCAGAGGCTTTCAGTCACTGCTTACACTGACAGACACCACATTTGCTACTTCAGCAGTCATGGCAACGGAAAGCAGTGTTCAGAGCAGAGAATGGTCTTAATAATGACCCTTTTAATTTTTTTTTAATAATGCTCTTTAGAGCAGATTTGACAGTGCCACACAGACCACCAGGAAGGAAGAAGTGACATGGCTGGAAGGAGCAGGAAGAAAGAGAAGAATATGGTGGCAATGAAAAAGGCTGGAAACTAGCTGGTTTTATATTGGCATGGGAAAGGAGATGTTCACCAGTGACCAGCCAGCTCTGATAATACCTTTTGATGGTAAAGACTAATTATGACAATGGCTCATAAAGAAATAACTCATCTCCCCCAGTATACAGAGATACAGTCAGAGGTCACCTTTAAGTGTATGGGACCCTTGTTCTGTTTGGTGGCTTTTTGAAATATTGTATCAGGTCTAGGATTAAATAGGGATCCCTGTTCCATGTCAATATGGATCATTATTTTGCTCTCAGTCCTGTGTGTATGCAGATGGGTGATGGATTGTATATAGATCTCTGTGAGGAAGTTGAGATTGTTTACCCCTTTGGAATCTGCAGCAATCCCCAAGTAATGCCCCCAGGAACAAAAAGGTGCTAGACCTTAACAGATGTAACACTCTCCAGTTTAATTATGTCCAAGGTCCTGTGATATCATAGTTGCACTTCTCCAAGTTAGAGTCTCATAGCCAGCAGTTCCTCCCAAACCTCAGATCCAAAGCCCAAAGCTATTGGATAAACCAGTTGTGCCTTCCCAAGGATGCAGGGCTGTGTTGTATTTCCGTGTTTGCTGTGCAGAGGAGCAGAAGAAATGTGTCAGCCCATTACCTGACCCAGCATCCAGTGACAGGTTCCTGCTGTCCTGGAGGTTGTGGAGCTCACCCATAACAGCTCCCCATCTGGGCAAACTTTGGGTTTTATGTGTGCATCCAGTGAGGAGGGAAAGCTGCATCACGGATAATGAGAAGGGAGAAAGCAGAAAAAAACCCCAAACCTTGAAGCATGAAAGCCCTCCACTGAGTAATTTTGTTAATGTGCTAAAGTATCTCTAAAAAGGTAGAAGTTTTGCTGCCTCACAGATATTGTTGTTTCAACTGATTTTGGGGGATAAATTGATTGTTTGGCCTTTTTCATGTTAGAATTGCAGCCAAAACCAGAAGAGATATGAAGCCAGAGAGGCATGGACAACTCATAGATAATTATAATGGGATGAGGTATAGAGGAAAAAAGTGTAAAATATTTCTCAGAAACTGGTAAAACATTTTTAACATCTTAGAAAACAAAATCAAACTCGTTTACTCTTCCCTCTGACACACTAATATGTGAACTCATATCCTCTATCTGGCCAATAAAAATATTACCAGTGTGTGGAAAATTAAAGAGTAGTACTTCCCTTTAAAGAAAACATAGAAACAATATTAAAAAAGTAGAATACACATATATGAAGCCCATGAATGTTACAATAAAAGGCTTGAGATAGGTGTATGTATGTATCAGGAGAAATCGAACAAGAAGCTCTTTAGAAAGGGGACTTACAAGAAGGAGGAGGAAAAAATTGTCTGGCATTAACTGAGAAAATATCAAGCAGAAAATTGCCTGGTTTAAAATAAATTAGAAAGAGAAATTCATTTTTAAAGGAAAAATCACACTGTGAAAAGAAAAAGGATAAAAAGAGCACTAATACAATTTGATTTGAAATACATTTCTTTGAGAACAAACCTGATGGAGGTGGTTTGTGAAAGACATTATTTTTGTGCTAACAGGAAGCAAAGAAATACTAAAAGCAAATATATAAAATAATGCTCAGGAGCAAAGATGATAGTTACAGTTATGATTCTTTTTCCTTTACAGACTTTCAAAATCCCTTATTCCTCCAAAATTTTGACCTGTTTAATTTTGAAGTTCACAGCTATTTGAGATTTGGTTGGTTTTTTTTTAATATTTAATGCTATTATAATTTAGTGCAAGTGCATGCCAGTGCTATGAATGCCCACTACTGGTAGCTCTAACTTCAGTACTGTGTAACATTAAAAATGGACTTTATCACCCACTTGGAACTTAAATTCTCAACCTGCTGCTCATTTCATGTGCCTTGTAAGAGCCAAATTCCTTGGCTTTACTTTCGAGTTTGAACACATGTTGCTGAAGGAAGCTTTTAGTTTGAGAGCATCTCTGAAAGTCCACTTTATAGGTTCAAAAGAATTAATATTCTCAGCCAAGTTCAACAAGAGTTTCCCTCCCCATCAGTGGAATATACTATTCCTGCACTAGGATATGGATACAAATACTTACTTCCTTTCAGTCAGGAAACCTCACAATTGTCTGTCTGAGCTGAACACTGAACCACGAACCTCAAAGGAACCTAACCTCTCCCAGTGACTGGAACATCCTGATTTAATGATTCAACACGGTCTTGGCCTCCATGACAGCTTAATAAGGTATTTGCTATATGTTATTTTTCAGGTATGATAGAAAAATCTGCACTCTTTTTTTCACTTCTGTGACACTTTCCCCTTTATTCACTTTAAAGTAGGAGCCATTGCTGCAAGAAAATTCATAGAGTGAGTGGAAAACCACCTTTCCACCAGATAAGTAGCAAAGATATGTAAGGGGTGTCAAATTAACATTTTCAGTACGTTCTCCTCCCTGACGGACATTTATGAAAATGAGAATAGGGAAAAAAGTAATTTCTCTTGGGATTTTTTCTTGTCATTTCCTTTGAAACTGTGTTTTTTGAAAGTGCATTCACATTAGCTCACAAAGCCATTTTCACCTTTAAAACTGTTTCAGTTGAGAAATCTTTTAATTGTGTTATTGCATACTAAACCTAAAAAAAAAAGAGAAGTAGAATTTTTACTTGCTCTGCATTTATTTTATGTCTTTTGATCTTGTCTCTGTCCTGGTGATGATATTACTCTGAAACCTGTGGTAAATTGCCAGGGTGAGAAAGAAGCTTAGCTCTTCGAAATGATTGTGGTCAAATTTGTGTTACACCCTCTGTGATCTGATAACGACAAATCTAACATGTAAATCTTTGCAGAGACATATACATTCAGGTAATCCATTTATTTGCAGACTTGAGCAAATATTGACAGAAGCAACTTCATACCTGTGGTAATGACCCACCACAGGGATGACAGATCACAGCCCTAACGAGAGCCTGTGCGTGGAAACACTGGATGTACAGATGGATGCTCCATTTCTCCTGCAATATAGTGTGTTTTCTTCTTTTGCATTAAAATTGATCAAGACAAAGGAATGACACTGGTCTTCCTGGGTTGGGTGTCAGAACCTACTTCTGAATGCTGCTTTTTAATGTTTGCTACAGAATGGTGTAACCTCAGGTGGAGCTATGCTACATGTTCCAGTCAGATTCCAGATGGGCTGAATGATGTTCTGGGGGTGCCTCTCTGTACTCTCAGTAGAGGAGGACCATGAAACTCACTGCTGGATTTGAGACACCCAGTGAGTGCACTTCACACACTGAGTTTTTTACCTCCTTGGATTCCATTTTGGCTAGGATGCTGCAGGCTAGGTGTGAGAGCTTTTGTTAGATCAGTGTAAACTATCATGCATGTGAATACCCACCTGAAAACTGCTTTTTGGAGAATAACCCATCCAGTTTTGTAGATGCTAGATACAATATGATGCAGTAATATTTTTGTAATAGCAATGGTCTGAAGATATTTGTAATGTAAATCTTTAGGGTAATGGCCTTAAGAACAGACATAAGTATAAAAACTCTTAGATTTAATAGATTATTCTTCTGCTGGTAGCAGTTTGGATACTTGCAGGTTCCTAAATTACTTATAATATCATCCTGCTTTCAATCTCACTTTTCATTCTAGAGTTCTATCCCCAGAAAAGATATTGAGTCTGAGATGAAGACAGAAGAAAAGAAAGGGAAACTGTTTTGTTATTTTTAGAAGAGATACTGCCCTCCTACATGTTCACCAAGTACTCCTCCCTCAGTAAATCTTGCGTGCCTGCTTGATGAGGAGCCACAGGCTTTAGTGTATCTGACTCTCCAAAGAGTGTATTTTGTAGGTGTGATGCCAACGTGCAGCTGTGCACACCTCAAAGCAAGGACCTTCTTTGGTTTGTTCCAATCTATACAAGGGTTGCTACTGGAAGAACTAGTCAGGAATATTATGCCAGGATAAATTTGCTAAAAAGATCTTTCTAGTGACCAGTCAGCTCCAAAAAAGAAACATGTCTCCACCTCTATCTCTTCACCCCACCAAAAAAAGAGGCTTTCCATCTACTCACTTGGAAGGCTCACTTTTGGTCTGCAAAGGAGCTTAATGTCAAAACCAGCAAGCAAAGACACTGCAGTTGATTTTCTTCCCTTTATTTTTATTTTCCCTTTTTTTTAATCTGGATTTTGGGTGAACTTTTCCCCCATAATACCTTTTCCTTTTCCAAATAGGGAAGGTACGTGTGGTTTTAATACATCTCTAATTATATTCCATAGCTTGCTGAAGCAAAGCTAAAATTATAACTTTCATGATGACAGTGAATCATTTTTTCTACCCTGTGTAGGGTGGATATGAAGGCTAATGTCCTTCTAATGCCATTGACTCAGGGTTGCTAAAGGAAGTCTTGTGAAGGAAAGTCTTCTCTTATCACTTGGTATTTCTGACTTGCTAATCTGATTTCAAAGAAAAATTGTTTATAGGAGTTCCTGGTTCAAATCCTCCTCCTTGCTAAAGTTGATGTCAAAGCATGTGCAACAGTAACTGGATGAGCAAGTCAAGCTTGTTGAGTTCAGATCCAGAAATGTTAACAATTTACTGATTTAGCAGCTTCCAGATGCAAGTTAATAACCAGAGAAATAGGAACCCATTCAAACTTATTGGGTCAGACAATCTGACTTTTTCCTGTACTGGTGCTGAAATCCAACTCTGGGTGATGTCCCAAATCAACAAATCTCTGAGTTAGTTATTATATTTGTTTAGTGTCCCTGGCTACATGAACAAATAAACAAAACAGCCTGTGTTTTCTCCCCCTTCAAAACCTCCCTTTTCTTCCCATTGCTACTTACATGATTTTACTACCCACCCTGTGTCTCTTGCAGCATAGTCTGACCAAGCAGGTGCTGTGGTGAAAGAAAAATGCAACTCAGGCTACTTTTTGTGTTCCCATTCAGCCCCTTCCTGATAGCAAGTAGGGGATTATCAGCAGTGATAGTCTGCACTCAAACACATCGTATTTGCTTGGGGAAATCATGGGAGTGGGCAGAAGCTGCCTGGTACCCTTCACAACACCACATGAGAGAGAAGGTGGTGAACCCACCACACACTCAACAGAATTGCTAGCATGTTACAGATGTTTCCCTTGTGCCCCAAACCAAGCTTCCAGTTCGGGTTTAAAAAGTGTATTTCTGACAACATATAAAATGTATTACAGGAACTGTGGTCACAGAAGATGAAAGTTTTCTTGAGTTTTCTATTTATATATATATATATATTTTTAGCCAGCTGTATAAAGTCATCTCTCTGAAGTATTGACTCAGCTTGTTCAAGCTGAATAATAAGAGCTTATTCTTATCTAGTCCTAAGTAGCAAAGGCTTCTCTCTCATGATACTTTTAGGGACTCTATTGGTGAACCACCTGGGCATGCCCACCAACAGAAGGCTCCCATCACTCCAGGTTCACAGGGAAGTGGACATATTTTGGGAGACCACAAGATTGAATTCTGCATGGCTGGTGTCAGCACTCAGAGCCCAAGGGGTCAGTTGGTCAGCTCGTCTGTGCCCATGGCCAGTGGCAAACCAACATTCCCCAATGGTAACATGGACTATACATCAGTTTTCTGGAAACAGTAAAAAAAGAAGATAGCCATTTGCATCCTGTTGGCATGGTCCACATTCAAGGTTGATCCTATTTGGCTCCATTCCCTTGAAGACACAAGGAGCAGGTGGCAGGAAGTAAGTGATAGCCACACCACCTAATGCTTTACGTACATACAAGAGGTGAGCTGCACAGCCTTGATAAAGGCAGGCGTGATAGTGATGGAGTCAATCCACATCACCTGCATGACCCCACAACCCAAATAAGGGCTGCCACAGCTGGAGGGCTGGTTGGAGATGTCCCACAGCTGGGACTTGGTCTCCACAGCAGCCAATATTGCAGGGGTTTGTGAATGAAAACGCAAAATATTAATCTCTTAGGCAGCAGTCCTGCAGATTAAAAAAATAAAAGAGGGCTGTTCTTGTCTGAAAACAGAGGTAATCCAGTTTTCTACCAAATACGAAAATATTTCAGTTACCTTAATTTCATTATAAAAAGTTTTTAACTGATTATTTCCACTGATTATTCAAAAACAATTAGATATGAGGTTGTTCATGATTTTTCTGTTTGCCACTTATCAAAGACTGGAACACTGACTTTTATTATCTTATTGGTATAAGAGAAGGGAAAAGGTATTGCTTGTATGGCTTTCTTTTTGTGAATACTTAGAATTTCGTTTTATAAGCTTTTCTGATGTAGATGCAAATTATTTATATTTTCATGGGATAAATATAAAAGACCACAGATACCATTGCAGTTCTGTCAAGGGTTACAGAAAATGTTTTCCAGACTGTACAAGGTGTGGGCTTGTATTTGTGATAAGAATTAAAGCTCAGCAAGTGTGAGCCACTGATGTGCCTGCCCATGTCAAAGGGGATTTCAAAATCCATGGGAATTCACTGTTTCAAGAACAGAGCAGATGCCTCACTCATGAGACATGAATGACTCCCTGTCAGGAACTCAAGGTCTCACTGAACTGTCCTTTAGCACTTTGTTATCTTCTTGCCTCTGGAAGCACTGGGGACACCCAGGCACAGCCTTATTTTGGACAACATTCTTTAGACCCCAGATGTAAGATTTAGTTGCCTGAACACAGTGCAGATGAAAAGGACATGTGCCCCTTTAAATATCCTGGGATACCTGAGCATCATGAACAGAGAATTTGTGTCCTTCTACCTCTGCCTCCACAGACAATGCCAGACAGTTGCAAAGGACACTGTGTGCCTGTGTTCTTGTCGCTGTATCCCTAGGGGAGAATAGCAGGATGCCAAGTTTGATGCTGTAAATATTCCCCAGGAGAAGCTGGATTCCTTGCTTGATTCCCCTTAACTTCAGGGGGAATATGTTCCCCCACCCCAGGTGTCTGCTCTGAACTCTGAAGCTGACCTTTGTCAGTGACTTTCCTTCACTGCTGTTGCAGAGCAGGCCAGCTGGGAGAAGGCAGCCAGCCTAGAACCTGGTGATGGCTACAACTGTGCAACTGAGTCAAGCACAACACTGCTGAGGCCTTCAGCAATGGCTTTACTGCTGCAAGGGTTATTAGCACAGGCTTCTGGTCAGGCAATGAGCTTGGAATTTACCTAAAATTCTCCAAAAACACACCCATTGCTTCCTGTGGGCATAAAGATGCTATCATAAAAATCTGTGGGTTGAGTACCTCTCCAGTGTGATCTTCTGCATACAGCTTGAGTAACTTAGATACATTCACCTCCTTGGAAATCTGGAAATTAGGTCATTCTACGTAACTACAAAGAGCCTTTCAGGAAAGCAATGTTGTGGTTTGATGGCAATTGTCTAATAGGAAGCCACTGAACTACAGCACAGGTTGGACAGTACTCCATAGCAGTTAGATGTTGAGTCTCAGTGGAGCCAAGGCTTGAAGTTGCCTCAGTGTTGGTAGAAACAAGACTTTACATTTCAGTATAAATTGTCTAAGCTATTCGCTATCGGCCTTTTATTACCAGGATGAACCATGTAACCAGAGATTTTTCAGTTCTCATTTGGAGAACATACTCTGATTTATTATCTCATATATGCCAACTAAGTAAACTAATCTTCTTTAAAATTTGTTACTACACTGGTCTTAGTATGACACAGCTACTCTGGTACAATAAACTCCTATACATATGGATAGGTCATGAAACATAGAATCAATTTCCAGCCTTGCTTAAATGCCTTTGTAAGAACAGTGAAACTTTCAAATCTAGGAAAAAACATTCAAATTAAACTTTCAGCATCTTAGCTGAATAAGACTTTTTTTTTTCATTGCACACAATCTTTTTAATCAATAATGTCAATGCTCATTTGAGCAGGGCTCTACTGCCTGATCTCTTGAGGGCAGCCTGGACAGAATGGGTCTAACAGCAGAAAGGTGATAGTTGGGATTTTCTTCTGTCTAGGAGGCTAAAAATTTATTCAGTATTATCTTAAGGTGTTCAAACCCAGTGGCAGGAAGATCTTTGCCTAGGGTTTCTCATTCCCCTAAGACTATTTAGATTCTCTGATAGTAGATCTGGATATGGATCTGTGACACCTATGTTAAGTGTGAATGCTTTCTTTGCAGCCTGTTGGCTTTAGCAGAGTGTGGGATGGTCTTTAGCAGTTTTTCACCTTATTTAAAGCTAAAGCTTCTCACCATTTTGTAGGGTACAATGGACGGATTCTTTTTCTTGCAAAATTTTAATGGACATAATTTGTTTAATCTTTAAAACTCATTAATTTCCTGTGTGAGATGATGTTTCCTGTTCTTCTGGTCATTGTTTTTGCAATACCGCTTGGAAGCATTTTCCATCTACAGTTGCTGTTTTGCTGCTCTCAGAATGAAGTAATTTCTCCATTGGATATCAGACATAATGTTTAATACCATTTCTGACATAGGATGAAACATTGCACTTGATGCAGCTGACCAGAGTATTGTGCTAAGTAGCTAAGAGAGAAGAAAGGTGGGAGAAGCGACAGTCTCAGTGTGCCTGGTAAACCAATCCCTGATGGATTGTAACGGGACAGTGAAGCTGAGTCTCTGTGTGGGCTGTGTGCCAGGGGTGAAACTCAACACACCTTAACAACAAACTAGGCACTTCTGCCCTCCAGGCTGAAATTCAAGCCTGAAGGATGAGTGTCTAACTACCATCACCAATGCATTAAGTCCAACTGATAATCTGGACTTGGTCATCCCTGTGGGTCCCTTCCATCTTTAGATATTCTATTTTTTAAAAAGTGCTTTCTTTCTGCCTTCTACATTTGAGTAATTTTATGTTTAAAAGCATTATTAGTGACTTGAAAATGAAACAAAATATTTCTAATATATGCACAAAATGCTTGATCAACTTACAAGTTTTTGGTTTGGTTTGAAAATTCATTTCAGAAACAAAATCTTTTCCATGCTGATGTCATGATCAACTCTTTTAACGCAGTGCATTGTTTTCTGGGGCTTAAAGCATTAGCAACTAGTATGGAAGGATTTTTTAGGAATGGACTTTGTTAGGAGTCTCCTAAGAGGTAGCCAGATTCCCTGGGTTTGTTTATGGAGTCACTTTCTCTTAATTTATAGGAAAAGAAGAGGGGAAAAAAAAAAAGCTAAGAAGGCACTGGTTTTCATGCAAGAGTACAACACCAAAGAGTTGGGTACCCAAGAGTGGAAGAAAATCAAAGCCAAAGGCTTGCCAAAAGTCACACAAGAATTCAGGTATGAATCATGGAATCGTCACAGAGATATCCAAGATAAGAACTCTGGTTCTGACTGGCAGCTATTCTTAAGGTAAAGATTTGGTAAAACTGAAAAACCACTTAATTAAAAGTGTTCATTTTTCTTTTCTTAATATGAGTTCATTGCCAGTTTAACCACACAGAGCTCAGTGCTCAGAGAATGCATTCCACTTAGCTAAATTAAATTCTCGGCTGGGGCAGCTGAAAATGAGAAATTAGGCCCTGGGTTCAAAATGTGCCTTAGCATTGCCAAGGCAGCAATATTAAAACACGATAAGCAGAATTATTCTGAACAGTAGGCACAGCTTAAAATGAGGTTACAATAGCTTTTTGTGAAGGTTGGAGGTAGACACAACACTTAGTAGTTGCCTGTAAGTAAAGAGCACCTGCAGTACCTGCAGTATCTTTAGCCTCTATAATGCATACCATTGCCTGTGTCCTAGATATCCTATTGACTCTGGGTGACTCACTTTTTATGACCTCACCAATGAGATAACACCCTCATTTGCTAAAAGACTGTATCAATTAAGAAAAGCCCTACTGCCTGATAACCTGATTAAGAGCTGAGTACTCAGGGTGGTGGTGTGAGACCTTTCATTTCTAATCAATTCTCATTTCTTGTTGAGCTGCTTTATGGAATTGTCCAGCCTTTGGCAAACTTTTGTATGATGCTTACTGCACCTAAAGATAAATTACTCTTTATTTGTCCAATTTGTTGCAAGGTGGGGCCCATCTGCTTGTAGGTATCTGTTCTTTTAAGATTTGGTGTGAGAGGGTTCATTTTTCATTTGAGTGTCCTTAGGGTTTTCATATTTTTACCATTTTTTGAAGCCAAAAAAGGAAAAAAAAGGAAGTAATGTAGAAACTTCAGTTTCAAGATCACAGATGTACATGCTGGTTTATAGGTTCTCTGATCAGCAACATCAGTTATTTATATCAAAATTGAGAAAAATCCCCAAATCCAGAGCTGGAGGCAAAGCTTTCCTTGTCTACATAACCTTGTAACTGTAGATCATAAAATACATACATTCAATGTCACACATCACTATCACAATGTTACGGAAAATTTGATACATTTGTGAGGCATACTGTTAGGGCTTATGTTCCCTATTCCAAGGGTGGAAACACCTATGGGAGAATGCCATGTAGTTTACTTCATAGTTTGGTTCTCCTTTTGTTGCTCCCCTTTGGATTTTAATCTTTCACTAACAGGGCCGTTAACAAAGTGCTGGGTAGGAAGGAGATGTGTCCCTTTCTTCTGTTTCAGTTTGAACAAAAAAAGTCTGATAGCACTGGTGTAGATAGCAGTGAGGTCTTGCTCCTTGGCAACCAACGTTTTCTGGTGGCAGCAGGAGTTCCAGGCAGTGCTGGGAGCCCTTGGTGGAGCACTGGGACTCAGGATAAGTCTGCCTCCACCCTGTCTAGCATGCAGACAAACCAGAAAGCACTGCGCTATTCTTTTTTGTTTGTTTTGGCAGTTTGGGGTTTTCTTACAGATTCGAGCCCATCAGTTTAAGATATGTTACTCAGGTGTTACTGAGCTGACTTTTGCCATTAGGATGACTACAGTTTTACTTCAAGAGCTGAGATCCAGTTTCCTCTGGTAGCAACCTTTCACAGCTCCTTTAGGTCTAGGCGATTCTCCCTCTCTATTTTGCCCTATGAGACCCCACGTGGAGTGCTGTGTCCAGGTTTGAGAACAGCTCAAGAAAGACATGGACCAGCTGGAATGAGTCCAGAGCAGAGCCACTAAGTTGATCACAGGACTGGAACACCTCTCCTAGGAAAACAGACTGAGAGAGATGGGGCTGTTCAGCCTGGAGAAGGCTTTGGGAAGAACTTAGAGCGCCTTTCCAGTACTTAAATAGGACCTACAGGAAAGCTGGAGAGGGACTTCTTACACAAGCAGATAGTGTCAGGATAAGAAAGGACAATGGTATTAAACTAAAAGAAGGCAGGTTTAGGTTAGACATTGGGGGAAATTCTTTACTAAGAGCATGGTGAAGTACAGCAACAGGCTGCCCAGAGAGGTTGGGTTGCCCCACCCCTGGAAGTGTTCAAGAAGACCAGGCTGGATGGGACTTTGGGCAACCCTGTCTAGTGACTGATATCTCTGCCCATGGCTGTGACTGGATGATCTTTAGGGTCCTTTCCAATCAAACCCATTCTATGATTCTATAATATTTTATTCCTCTGAGATATCTCAGCCATACCTGACAATTAGCTGTTTAGGAACTTTCTGGAACATGAAAGACAGTGAGAAGATAAATGATTAGCTATTTACAGACCAGTCTATGCATAGGATCTGGGGGACAAATGCCATAATGATGTGCCCTGCCCAGAATTGTACCAGGAAGGTACGATGCAAGGACATATGGCAAAGAGACAATCACATGCAGTTAGGACCAGGCACCTTGGAGATTATACTAATCATATCACATCATACCATATCATATCTAATAGACACATGTAATTATATTCACATATGTACAAGGAAAGGCATGGAGGAACGTACTGACAAGTACTGTAACGAGGAAGACTTCCCCAGTTTAACATGGTTACACTGATAAACTTGTAGTCTGGTAGTGGTGGAAAATCCTTCAGGTATGCATGGTTCTGCATGAATCACAAACTGTTTAATAGTGCATTGAAATGCAGTCTTGAGCCATGACTGGTAGAAGATGTACTATCTGATTTATCCTGGGCAAAATGTCCAGAGGGGATGGTAAGCACATTAAGTTAGATAAGCCATCCAGGGTGTACCTTTCACTAGTTATCAGCTGTGCATGATGAACTGATCCCAGAGACATTCCATTGTAAACTGAACTAGAATTATTTCAGACATAGAGACTTTCTATTTGCAAAAAGTAAATACCAGGGAAGAGTTAGCATAGGACCTTGTTAGCAAGCAATGAGCGTCAATGTACATTTATAGGGAAAGCAGCAAATCATAGAGAACTGAGACCGTTTTATTGGCTCTGGAATTAAGCAGTAGGGAAATGCTAATCAATACTAGAGGGTTGGAGGCCAGAAGTAGTGGAGATCACTACAAAATTATACACACTCTGTGCTTACCCTGCAGTTTTTTTCTCCTACAAATGCTTTCACTTTTTTTTCTCCCTTTCCTCTGAAGTAATATGTCAGCTGTGCAAATGTTTGACCCAGTGAACGCTCAAAAATTGATTGTGCTTTCTGGCCTTGCTGAACACAAGCCAACCCCTGTCTGCAGAAACAGTGTTTTCCAGAAACAGCAGTGAGTACACACAGACATGCTCTTTACTAAGGGCACTTGCCAAAGCCTTGTGAACATGTCCACAAAAAAATATTTCTGGTCAGTCAAAACACTCAAACCTCTGCCATTGGGAGTTAGGAGAAAAGATGCACTCTTTAAATGGTTACCATACCACCTATTTATACTATATGTGTTATGCAATAATAATGTGTTCCCTACGATAAACATCTGTCTGTCCCCCAGAATACTTTCTGGATCTTTGGCCAATTTCAATCAAATCTGTCAGATTAATTGATGTCTCAGATTTATGTAAGTTTCTGTAAAGCTAGAGAAATTAGTTAGCCAGGTAAAAGAAAGAAACATTATTAGGATACTTCTGTTAAAGCCCTTCCACTTCAGGAAAAGCTTTAGTATTAATTTACCCCTCACTGCACAGGGAATCAGCATGAGAACTGAACATCAAAATGTTTATATGTTGGAAACAAGGTTCATTGCCCCTCACATTCTAAAACATCTGACCTGATGGGTGGGGTCTGTGATGTCCAATAAGATGAATATACTGACTGAAAGTTGGCACATTTGTAATCTCTTAGCTTTGAAGGAATAACATTACCATAGTTCAAATAAAATTTCATTTAGTGTAATCCAGTTAAAGTTTCAGTGGCACAAGAAGACAGAACCCTCTGGAAAATGAGTTTTTACTAGGTCCAATGGTTGTGGAACTACTGTTCTTTGCCCGGGAACTGAATGACTCCACTGTGGTCATCCCTCATAACACATTACTGGTCTGAGAGGGATGAATGACTCCTCTTTTAGCTGTAAAATTAGAGGCACTTTTTTTTAGAAAAACATAGACCTATTAAGGTCGGAAAAAACCTCTAACATCAAGTCTAGCTCTCAACCCACCACCACCACCATGTTCACCACTAAACTATGTCCTCAAGTGCCATATTCACAAGTTTTTTGAACACTTCCAGAGATGGTGAGTCCACCACTTCTCTGGGCAGCCTGCTCCTATGCTTGACAACCCTTGCTATGAAGAAACTTTTCCTAATATCTAATCTAAACATCCCCTGGCGCAACTTGAGGCCATTTCCTTTCCTCCTCTTATGTAATCATGTACTTTCCAGTCACTGTGAGTCATGAAGGCATTTTCAGCTCTACTGCCCTTTCTTCCCCATTCTTTGTTACCTCTGAGCCTGAGAGCATCCTGGTTTTCTGAAGTGGCTCTTTTTCTCTGTTTTGTCAGCTATGCACACCAGAACAATGTTTTTGCTCATCTGACTTTGAGAGCTTTGCTCACCTTCCTACTTTCAGTTTTTGTCCCTGGTATTTTGTTGAACTGCTGTTCCTCCTTTGTAAATTCAGTCTGAACTTCATGTTTTTCTCTTTTTTTGGCTAACTGTTGTTAATTCTCAATTTCAAAATTGTTTATTCAGTATTCAGTAAGTTCTTCTTCAGTTTTCTCTTTGGGTCACAATGTTGGGACCTTTCCACAGATATTTGGTCATTTGGTTATTTGGTCAAGTCTTGATACTTGTGGTGGAGGGGGAGCAGCATAGAGGTTCTTGCAGCCCCTGCTGATCTTCCAGGCAGCTCTTCTTAGGTAAATCCATGAGCATAACTACCATGACGTTCATCCAAGCAAAAACCTGCACAACACAGTGCATCAGCTCTCCTTGCTGGAGTTGTCCACAGCCATCCAGACAGTATTTTGTCTTTGTCACATGCTCACAGCCCAATCCCATAGGTGATCTCCTGTCAGTCTTTAGCCTTGTACAAGAAACAGCCCCCTTTAACATGTTACTGCCTGAAAGTTAAATCACACTGACCAACATTTTCAGGGGAAAGGGACTTCTCTGTCTTCCTGATAGTGTACAGGAAATAATATTTCTCTCTGTCTGGAGTTTAGGCTTGAATGCCTGTAGGCAAAGAGGATCTATTTCCTCAGTCAAATTTTTGATGGAGAGTGGGCAGGATGTAAGCATTTCTGTCTGCATATCAGGCAGAAAGGCAGCAAACAGACACACCTCAAATGAACGTATTTCCCTGAAGAAACTGGGAGAGTGAGATGGGGAATTTTAGATTTTCATGAGATACTCTTTTCATTTGTGGTGTTTCTGATATGACATCTACATTTTCCCCTTTACTCCCCTCACCTTAATCCACATGCAAAGGTGAAAGGGAATCTGTTCATGAATGATTTATCAAAGTGCTACACAAGACTCAGTTCTTCTGGCAGATTTGTCAAGTAATGTGACATGTTGTATTATACCACATGAGTTCTTGATCTTTGTCCAGTGCTCCTGGGGGTGGCAGGGAGGAGGTGTTGGGTTGCCCTACCAGCAGTGTAAGTTTTACTGTACACGGAGATGGGGATTCAAGTCTTTTCCTGATTTGCAAAAGTGTGCATTTGTAAAGGTCACCTTCTCCTTCAGAAGCCAGACGGAAGCCTTAAGTTGTGTTTCATTCACAACAAAAGGTGAAATAATACAGTTAATTTATTTTTATTTACCTCAGGGACTGTTTCAACTCTACAACTTCAACATGAGTGATGTTCAGCTCTACGTCCTTCAGTTCTCTTCTCAGTCTCCAGTAAACTTATTAGTGTATTAGGAGATATTTCCAGATCTGGTGTCCTGATTTTCTTTTAGAAGCTGACTGCCATGTCATTAGCACAGTAGTGGAGGACATAGGCTGACAGCCTGAGGTGTTCAGAGTGGGGAAAGGGCAAATGGTAGGAATGGCCAAGGGTTGTTGGTCTTCCTGCTTTAGGAGAATAGGGAAGGAGCAAAGCATGCTGGGGAACAGCAAACTGAGGACAAAAGGGCAAATTCAGAGGCAGCTCAAAAAATTAAGAAAGCTGTTTCAAAACTGATTTGAATAGAAAGAATAAAACAAAACCTGTAGCACACAGACTGTATATTTCTCTTTCCAGAGCAGCTTCAAAATTCTGAAGTTTGCCGTTTCAAAGAATGAGTCACAGACTCCTCTACACACTTGGCTGCTTAAAATTGATCATGTTTCCTTCCGTTTTCCCTATTTTGGATTTTTTATAACCTATTGCCTTGGTGAGAAAGGTTTATTTTCTAAAAAAAGGGATTGAGGGAGATAAGCAAAAAAGTTAGTCTTGTTTTCCAAAAAAAGGACTATCTACTTATCAAAAAATTAGGAAAGCTAATAGTGAAATGAGTTTTGCTTAGAGTTTCTGGTTAGAGGTGACTAATGCCATTTATTTTCTTAATGTAGTGAAGCCCAAAATTGTATTTGCCTTACTGACTTATACATAGCTGATGCCTCCCTGCTTCTATATTTCATCTAACTGTGACTCACTTATTAAATAGTAATAACCTTATTCATATTATTCTTTTCAACCTTTTTATTTATCCGGAAGTTCGTCTAAGTGAGCAACACATGCAAATTACTAAGCAGAAAATAAGTTCAACAGTTGCAAATTGCAAATATTACATGAGAGAAGTAAAAGAAAGAAAGATACATAAAACAGGAGTTAATATACATAAAACAGGAGTTAATATCCAGCGTGTCTATGTGGATGCAATTCTATAGCCTTTACCCAGCTGTCCTCTGACTTTTCTCTTTTTTGCCATAGTGAAATAGTTATTTGATACACAGGAATCCTTGAGGTCCTTCCAAGCCTATATGGCCTCGCTACCTCATTCCTGTCTGAAAGGTAGACAAAATGGGCATATCTTGAAGGAGGCACCTGAACAGGATTTATCTGCAATTGTTATCAGCCACCCTCATTTTCACTAGGCTTACCACAATTTTTAGCTAATGGAGGACATGGTCCATTAACTCCCTAGCTCTAAATGTTTCATGGAGTTATGCTCCATGTCAAAGTTTAACTCCCCACTGAGAGGTTTTGTCAGGGTTTGCTGCTGATGGAGAAACTATGTAACAGGAAAGTACAACCTCTTTCCTGGTTCTAATTTTGTGTTTGTGTGACTATTAAGGTAAATTTTAACCATGGCTATAAGATGAAGAGATGTACTGTATGTAGTAAATACTATATTTCTCTTAGAAGTTGTCTTGACTAAAGGGAAAGTCTGTAACTCTGGGACACGCAGGGGAGTAACTCTGCCATCTACCTCTGCCATCAAATGTGCTCACAAGGCTGTGCAGGTAAACTGGAAAGTGTATTAAAATACTACTGGACTATGTCTAGATGGGCAGAAAGACACCAATTACTTATGTTGGAACTTGGTAATATAAGCATCACTGAAGAAACAGTATGAAGGTGGAATTTAAGGTGAGTATAGTGGGAAAAGGAGAAATATAAATAAGTTTTCCTACTCAGATTAAAAAAAAATTAATTCAATGGACTTGAATTTTTTGTTAGATTAATTTTTCAAGATGGATTTTCATTTTCTCATTATTTAATTCTTCAGAATTAAAGAAAACTGCTAGTGTCTCAGGGAGAAAAAAACCCCTAAACTGAATCTAAAGTCAACTTCTGAGCTCATAGAGAGACATGTCCTTCTTCAAAGTCTTCTACAGACTGGAATGGCCTGTCTCTTCTACCAACATTCTGGCCTCCCAGGATCTTCTTCCCTTTCTGCACAGTTCATTTCTCTAGGGTACAAAATAATCTTTCCTCTTGGAAAAAGAGGAAGTAGTGTTGGCAGACTCCACTTCAGTTTTCTCAAGTGCAGGCAGTCCAGGAAAACCTTTTGTGATTTTTTGGGAATTGCTGTGAAACAGTTATGGTAGAAAAATATTAAGAACAAAATTACAAAGAGGTGCGTCATACTAATGCCGGCAGCCAAGCCTGCAAATCCTGTAAGTTGTCATTGGCACCAACAGGACAAGTAGTGCCTTCCAAGGAAAGTGCAAGAAACCTCACAACAAACAGCACAGAGGAGTATCTCACCATACTATGGATACAGCTGGCACACAGCTGACCTATTTTAAAGGAGCTTCAGTGACCTTCCAAAGAGATGAAAATACATGGATTTGAAGAAAATCCAAATGAGTAGAGACAAACTTGCACCAGGGGCTGGCAATTCTGGGGAAGGTCAGGATAAGGAGTGAGGAGGGACGGCAGTGCAGCATGCTCTGTGTAAACCTCTGTACCTCTAAGGAACCAAGGGGATCCCTGGTATTTTACCCAGGGGCTAGACTGAGCTAGCTTTGTCAGTCTCAGAAATAATTCTGTGCTGTAGTGAACTAAACCTCTAGACTGGGACTAATACCTCATCTGTAAGTAAACATGTTGGGTCAAAAGCATAGATGTGCTACTGTTCGTGTAAATGACGTTTTATCAGTTTGCTAAAGTGCTGACTCTTAGCTTATAAAACACTTGAATTTACTGTATAATACAGTCAACTTTGAGAAACAGCTTGTAAATAAATGTTTCTGATGAAGACTGATAAGTCACTGAGCCACAAAACCATTTCTGTTTGCCAGTTAAGATTCAGTGGCCTGAAGAAAAAGTAGATAAGGAAAGATATTTGTTCTCTACAAATAGCTTCTTTTTACTTTTGGTAGTTCACACATGTTTGAGATAAACGCCAGATAAACAGGCATAGTTTCTAATTCTTTCTACACAGTGCCCAAGGAAGGGAAACAATGACTTCAAGATTTTATGCTGCCTTTTTAACTGTATCACTTATATAAGAAAATATTACTGATGTGCAGAAACCAGAGGCTTTTTTTTTTTTTAGTGCAAGATCTGAGAATTTCAGAAGGAGCCATGAACATGACGATTTTCATTATGTAGTGCCTAGTTTGTTCACAGCTTATTTTCAGTTGTTCTTATTACTTAAAAAGAACATTATAAATGAGGAAACAAGTAGTACATTGAAGTAGGACTCAACAGTGCACACCCAGTGGTACCCAGCCTACAATTAACACATTCACTGTCAAGACATCAGGGCTCTCAACGCCTTGCATGAATCACCAGATAAACTGACATCTCTTTCCCTAAAGGCATGTCTACTCTGCTGTCACTCCAGCAGCAGCAAAGGGCAGAAATACCACAAAACTTGTGTCAATGCATCTAAAATAGCCCATGCTGCTGCTGCTGATTTATGAAAGTATCTATTTTCTTTTTACATGAGATAAAATCTCTAAGGATATGTGCTGTCACATTTAGGAAGACTCACTTAAGCTGTGCCTTCTGAAGACAGCTCTCTGGCCTTATGGTTTCATATAGATCTCTGTTAGTTCAGAGAGGAAGATGGGCAGCTCTAGAAAATGATACCCCTCTCTTGGGGTGAGTTGGACAGAGGAAGTGAGGCATTTGTGAAGTCTTGTGTGCTCAAACTTCAGATCCCCAAAGTTAGATAAAAAGAGCCTTCCTTCCACAATGTCATTGCTCTGCATTTCTATCCACTTACTGTGCACTCACATATCCTCCCAAATCAGGGCTAAATCAGTTTTTCATATGACATGAGCCCAATAAGGCCCCCTTTGGTGTCCTCACTGAAGATCCTAACACAGTTCTGAGAAGAATAAATTCTGATGCAATGTTGAAGACATGCGCATCCAAAATAAGAACTGTGTCAGGCTCTAATACATCCAGTACATGAATTTGGAAGGCAGTCAGCTGGTCATGGAGAGGTATTTATTTACTGTATTAAGCTTCTAACTCTAATGACCACAGAGCTGTGCAAACAGAAACCAGTAAGTGTTTGGGAGGCCTTGCTAAAAGCTGCACAATTGCTCAAACAGACAAAAGAAGGTGTGAGCCTTGAACGTGAGAATAAAATAAGTATATTGTGGTTTACTTTAATATCAGAAAAGTCACATGGCTGCCTTTCAAGGAATAATACAAGAAATTAATCTTACAGTACATTCATGTGGTAAGATTGAAATCTTTGTAAATTGCACAGCAAAGATATTTTAGGATCAAATATCCTTTTAAGTCCAGCAGTATTTTTCAAGATATTCACAAAGTTAATATTTGACATTATGTTTCTAGTGATACTAGTACTATAAATGGTATAATTATAATGTTAACCAATAAAATACAGAACCAATACAAACCTCGACAAGACAACTAATCAAATAATTCTTCCTTTCCAATACCTGGTATTCTTGCTTCTCTTAAGCAAAAAGCTTTGAATATGAGAGGAAAAAGTGTTGTGATATGATGTTACTACTGAAAGATTCTACAGTATTAGAACCGCTTAATATAGTTTCTATTATACTGTGATAAATATTGTGATTGTATTGAAACATGATACTGATATTAAAAATTGCTCTTTCACTCACCTGTTAAAAACATCCCAAGCATTGCTTGGGAATAGGCTACTATTTTAAAAACATCATGAGCTAGATTGAGAACTAAAGTTTTCTTTGCATTTCCAATTTTTTTTAACCAATTTGGTAAAAAACTTTTCTTTTTTGCTTCATCATCATTAATAGTTGCATTACAGTCGCTGGACTGATGGAATTACATGTTTTCAGTACTTGGAGGTCTTAAATCTGTAACTAGGTATATATAGTATATACTAGGTTGAAGTATTTGAGTTCTGGTGACAGCTGTAGGCAAATATTCTTAGTTAAGTTTATTTGTTGAAAAACAGACAGAAAGGAGCAAAGCTGTGAACCATATTATTCAAAGTTACTACACAGACTACCTACTTGAAAGAAAATGTAGATCTGCTACTGTCACATTCAATCAGTCTATATGCTGATCCTTTCCCTGCAGTCCTCCTTTTTGATATAATTTTTGGACTTGTACGACCTAAGAAATAGAGCCATGCTGTCCATGTGGTCATTTCCTTCCTTTTGTTTGTCATTAGATGGAAGTACAAGGAGAACATCGGTTGCTGCGTCAGCAGTGACCACCAGTTCCCACGGAGATGCATTCTTAATGTTAGTAAAGTGACCACTTGTCATGGTCAAAATGTTCACACAGACATAGGAAAAAAAAAGCCATTTGGCAATTGCACAAGACCTTTTAAATCTTACTAGAAAGGCTGTTATGTATTGACCAGAAAAATTCATTCCTCCCTTTCTATTAATTGTAACCCAACACACCAGCAATACATGTCCTTAGGCAATAGGTCCAGCACCTCTGCAGGGCTTCATCCTTGAGACCTGCTACAATTCTTCTAAGTCAAAACCCCAAATAAAGGGAATGATAACAGACTTTTAAAATAATATTACTTCTGTACTCTGGAGTTATGAATCATTGGCAGGGCAAAGTTGGAGCTTTTATTTAAACAACCTAAATACTTCTAATTGATTTTCATTTAAACAGTCTCAGATGGCAGAACTGGTGTCAGTCTGCAACTCCCACATGGAAGATGCTTTGCCTTCTACATCTCTGAAAGTGAGGAATGTAAGCTATTTGTTGAAGAAGGTATGAAAAGAGTGTGTTTCATTGGTGGGTTGTGTTTGCTCCTGTGTCACACGAGGCTGAAGTGGATGTTGGGAGGGAGATGTCATATTACACACAAGATACAGCAGTTAATCACTGTCACTCAGAGTCAAGGTACTGTCTGGAAACAAGGAGTTTGGAACAGATGCAGCCCCCAGGTGTACAAAGCACATGGCACAGAGCTGACTGTGGGCATCCTTTGCTGGGGAGTCTCATTCTTTCTTTCTCCAGGAAGGGTTTTTGCACCATTCCTTCGTACTACAAGGCAGTTGATCCTACAGGGATGAGCAAGCTCACTGGGTGACTTTCCAGGTAAAAGGACTCTGCATAGGTTATGGAAATTCACTGCCCAGAAGTGTACAAAGAGCTGGTCTGGGAGGCAAATTTGAGGCTGCATTTTTCACAGGTAAAGCAAAAACCTTTCACTGCTATCTTGCTTCCCTGCTGCTCTGTATGAGAGCCTCAGGCTTCCTGGAAAACTGGGCATCAGCACCACACCTCACCACTCAGCAGCTGCCACCCCTGCCTTGCTGCAGAACCTGACGGAAAATAGAGACTATAGGAAGCCATGGGGCCTTTCTGGAGATTTGGCTGCACTATGGATGCACTTTCCCTCTCTTTCTCTACCCCTATGGTCTTTTCCTACCCCAGGTTTTGGTGCTCCATTTCACTTATGTACTGGGCTTGGGAACAGAAGGAGGAGCAGAAAAGCAGAATACTGGACAAATGTACATTTAAGTGAGTATAAAACCCCACTGCTTCCAACTGTCTAATGTATTGAATAAACTTTTTTATTTTCTTATTGCTTCAGGTTTTTATGTTGCAGTTAAGGTCATCCAGTGATGTATCATGGATCTGTTCACCTATTCATCTGCTGTTCCCAGACAATACCTGTAGCTGGTGGGTGATTTCCATGGAATCTGGCAGGTATGTGATCCCAGAGGCCCTAGATTCTTGCAATCCCCATGAAATAAAATAAAAACTCTTGCTGTTAAAAGAAAGGCTAATATTGATCTATAAACTCAACCCTTGCTATTTAGCAGAGAAGCCAGGTCTTCTTGCTCCACAGGTTGTGCAACATGTTGCTTTTTTCCTCATAACACAGCTTACTTTACTGAATTTTACATATATGTATTTTACATGGGTTTGATTGGTTGGTTTTGCTTCATGTTTGCTTTGTCTGTACATAGAAGTCACGTGGTTTTACCTGAACTGAAAATGTAGCATGGTTACAACGTGAGTGTTATACATGTGGTGCGATCATGGTGCCTATAAGGGTGTTTATATAAGGGGAGCCGCTCACAATAGAATGTAGTACCTCTATCCTGCTGTAATCATGATCACACTGTGGACTGTACTAATGCAGGAAAGACAAACCACGCCACAGGACAATATGGTCCACTAGTTTTCTTAACTGGAGTGATGGGTATTTCTCCACATTAACAGGCTCACAAGCCAGATAAACTGTTTATTTATAAAAAGGACAAAAATTTTTACATACTTTTGGGTAATGTAAATTCCATCTATGCGGATATTGCAGTAAAGTTCACCTGGGCAGTCGCCATCTGTGTATCTTTACTCCTCACTGTACCACTCTTGAGCTGGGCACTGGATTTTTATCTGTATTGTACCTTTACTGTTTACTTTATATAGGGTGAACATATTCCATATAATCCAAGAAAATCCTGAACCCATCACCATCAGTGGATTCATCCTGAATCCCTACACCATCAGTGTGGTCCTCATTTCAGATTCTGTGTGATAAAGCCATATATGCACTATAGACTTCTGGATGTTTGCCAAAAATCCTTCGTACAGGAGTGATTTTATATGGAGCTTTAAAAATTACTCTGTGCTGTTGGAAACCAGATGAGCTATATTCAGGCCTGGTGATCCATTGAGCTCAAAGTGCAGATGGGAAATACAGTTTCTCCCTTGCTTTTCTGGCCATGCATGACATTTAAAGGTTGTCATGCATAGAGACTATTTTCCCTTTGGCACAGTGTTTACCCCCTCAACTCCCTAATACCAAGAGACACTGTACCCATGCGTGGAGGAACAAAACCATGAGGCCAAAGGTGCCTTAAAAAAAGGCAGGGGGTGAATGTCTAGATCTTTATCTTTAGTAACCATAACAAAGCTCACTACATTGTGTTGCGTATTTTTACGTTAACAATATTGAATGAAAAGGGTATGACGTAAAGGAGCACCTCCCAAAAGATCTGCAACAATGGTGACAGTTTATGGATATGGCTAATACTTCTAGAGTGTAATTAATTAGACAAAAGGAAAGAGGTGGACTTCATTTTATGCCCTGTTTGATATCTGCAGTGTTTGTATCAGATGCCTATGCTTGATTTCGTAATGCCTGCCCAGAAACAGGCTCTCTCAGAGCGTTATTCACACGAATGATTCACAGCATTGTAATGAAAGGAAAGCTGGATGAACTTTATCATAGAAGTCCTGGTCTCAGTCCTCATGGAAAAGAGGTTCTGTACAGAGTGTAGTACTGCCAGACCCTCTCAAAGATTTTACAAAGATTATACTATACATTAGACTTTCTTCCTGTTTCTATATAATCCAAGAAATTGGAATGAACTGAAATGGAGGTAATTTATATGGAATTACCTAGTTATTTTCTGATTATTTCTATTTCCTTTTTTATGATTAACCATATACAGTAAAATATTTTTTTCACAATGGGTAGACTCATGCTTCCTCAGTGTTTGTGGACATGCTCATATCTCTTTATATTTTTGACTAATTGAATAAAATCTTTATCACACTTTTGAGATTGTCTCCAAAGGGGCTTAAACTGCTGCTTCCCTAGGCAGCCAATTCTCCAGGGCAGCACCTTCTCTGAGCATGTTTCAGACTCTTGGATTTCATTTAGGATTTGTGACACATTGATTAAAATCGACTGACAGAAAAGAGAAACTCCTCTAACACAGATAATACTGCAGCATTTTTTAACTTTAAAAAACACTTTGTGTTTTAATCCCTTTCCATCTTCCTGATGCACAGCTAGCAGTTCAATTTGTGTATAAATGTAGACAGCGCAGCTCTTGGCTCCTTCTGGTTTGGTAACATATTAAAGGCACAGATCAATAAGTAGCTGTGTGGCAAAAGAAATGAGCCAGACACAAACTGTTCACTGAAATCAATGCACAGTAACTGGTTTTGAAGAAGGTGCCATTCAAGGAACTAAAGGTCTGAGGAACTGGGATATACAAATGTATCAGCCAAACACAAGCAGGTACCTGAAAATTCACTCTGAAAACAGATTAGCATGGTGGCAGACGAGGCTGCATCCAGTTACTTTTAGCTGAGAAATAAAAACAAACGAAAAAACCCCAAACAATAAAGGATCTTCAAAATTGAGGCAAATAAATAGACAGATAGATAGAAAAAACAATTATAAGAGCAATTTGCTGAGCTGAAGTAGGAACTGGTTGTTGTAAGAAGTTTTCAAACCAATAAAAGATGCACTTGTGGATGCAAATCTAATGGGATGTCCCCATAAAGCATCCAGAGGTGTACCAGACACGTATCAAAACCTGTTGAGCCACTCCAGTACAGTCACGTAAAGCTCGTTTACAGTATCTCATCTGATTAGATTATGATTTGTCAATGTTTTCATGAATCTTGTTGTCTAGGTAAAAACAGTGAACAAGCAGCAAAGCCTCAGTAAATATTCATAGAGATTATAAGGCAGTGTGTGTTGGTCAAAATGAATGCCAGTAACAGAGATTAGGGAAAGGTCTTTAGAAGGTAGTTTTGAATATATTGTTCTTTTTTCTTCCGGGGTCTCTAAGGTTTAATTACTTAATATAGTGGGGTAATACATGTTATCTTCAAGATTATCTCTACATTCCTAGGTATGCTTTTACTATGTCATTGGTACTTTAAAAATTTGGAACATTACTGCAAACTCTTGAAGTAGTTTGCCATGTAGCTGGTTGGTTTTTTCTAGTAAAGCAGGAGCTAAAAATACCAGGAGTTTTGACTTTTAAACTATCAAAAATTGGACAAGAAAGACAGAAATGACCACTGGCTCACATTGAAAAGTCTGCAATGTGTGTACAAAATCACGTATTTTCTCATTTGTTCCAATGGAAAATACAGCAAAATCTTAGTCATGGTGGTCATCTTGATAAAATATCAATAAAATCTGTGGAAACACTCCACTTCACTGTGTTTTAAACCTGAGCCACTATGATAACTTTAAACCCACAAGGTTTATGAAGGGATTCTGCAGATACAGAGTCTTGAGAGCAAGACTTGAATATAGCAAAGATTTCTGATGTTTTCCTTCTTTAGTTTCAAAGGCCAGTGAATGAGTACAACATCTGTGTTTCCTGTACTTCCTTTTGCTGGGTGCAGACTTGTAGCACAATTTCGGCCATTTTGCATGTGAATGGCACCTTTCAGAGACCCTTAATATGTGGCATAAGCAATTCAGTAGGTGACTCATTCACCTTTTATCCCAGCATTTGGCCTTTGTTTCCCAACCATCATACATAAAATAAGAAGATGGCCTTTTACTGAAAGAACAATTGTATGGATAAAAATTGACCATCAGAGGTAAATTCTATAAAGGAGAAGATCCCCTAATCCTATGGTGGTCTGCTTACAGCTTGGAGGAATTTTCATGGCTAGAAATCTTGCTTTAAATTTTCAGCTAAATAGAGTGCAACAGTTATCCTCTGTTCTGCAGCGTTTCTCTGTGCACTGCCTTGCCTATAAATGGAAATCACCTCTCCACACTGGATTCCTAAAACAGCTTGTGAAGTCACAGCACACGAAAGGCAGCGAATGTGAGAGGGTGTTATTAGTGGGGAAGTGTCTGTGCTGGAAATACAGACAACAATGCAGGTTAGATAGCAGATACTTTTATTTCAGTCGTTTTCTTTCTCTTTCTGGTTCACTTTTACCCTAGCTGTCTAACATCACAAATTAGCAAAATTAAGGGAAGTGAAAAACTACTATTTTTTTCCTGTGTCAACAGTGCAGGTTACCTGGGACAATTTTTCTGGAGAAAGATAGCAAGCACCTTGCTGCTTCGCCTAAAGCTAAATCACTGCAAGTACTGGGGTGACCCACTGAAAGCATTCAGTGAAGAATCTGTGTACGTGTGCCCTTACAGTTTTGCATAGTTCTGCTATGTCAGTAAAGCTGCAGATGTAGTCAAAGTTACACTGTCCTTAATGTTGGCCTTGGGCCCCTATCTGTCTTTCATCTCAACCCTGCGGTTTTTTACTTGACCCCACACAGGAGTGCTGCCTGACCATGGTGGGAGATCTGGTCACCTCTGGGTCACCTGGACTGACCCGTCAACTGCTGACTTTCCAGCCAGTGTCTGTATCATTGGAGTCAGCACACGTGCACAACTTAACACAGAAAGCTGGTGGACAGGATTTGCACAATTCCTTGTTCCTGGCTCCTGACCTCTCAGCATACCATCTCTCACATTCCATATGGAGTGGAGAGATGTCTGGAGGAAAATCAAGAATCAAGTCTCCAGAAATGTTCCCCACAGGAATGGATATGAGATGTCAAGGAGAGGCCCCTTTAGCAGGAATCCTTGGTGCTGACTTTAAAAATGCATGGATGTGCATTTCAGTGCAGGACACAGGATAGATATAGGATACAGGACTGGATGTAAAAATGGGAGGGTGGCTGGTAGAAGGCAAAACAAACCAGCTCTGAGCATCAGCAGAAGATGACTAAGTGACCTTCATTCTTTGACAATTGCAGAAAGGTTAAACATTGAGGTCAGGTTCTAATCTACTTCCAAAATGGGACTGAACAGTTCTGGGACAGATTGTTTGGAGTCTTCTGTTGATGCACCATCCTTAAAGAACGTAGTGAGAAGACCCAGCTCTAGGAAAAATCAGGTCTTTTCAAGCACGGCAGAGGAAGCAGAATCCTGTTCTCAGTGATGCAAAATGAGAGAATGTGGTGAGCAGCAGCTCCTGGGGTTGATGGAAATACGGCCTGCTGGAAGCCATGTAACCAAGAAAGCTGTGGAGGTATATGAAAAATTTAAAACTATAAACAAAACTGATGAAGGGAAAACTCAAAGCTCCTTGGAAATGTGATAGGCTTTGAAAGAAGACAACAAAGAGTTTCTTTCATGATGTCCCTTCTTTTTTTATTTTTTTTTTCCCTCAAGAAGAGAAAGGAACTGGTAGGGACACTTATAGACCTTGCCTGTCTTTTCCAGTATTCCTTGATTTTAACACCTGGCCTCCCTGCATTCCTATTGTTCTACACTCAAACCAGGCCTGCAATAGTGTTACCTTATGCCCTGCCTTTGAAAGAGAATTAGCCAGGCTATGCAAACATCTGCTCGTGCAATTCCTAATTCAAAGTTACAAGTGATACTGTTAAAAGTTAAAATTTACATTTGGATAATGCCTTTCATCCAAAAGGATTCCTAAGAGAATACATGTATGCCAGTAACATCATCATTCCAACAGCAAAATGAGGCCAGAGCAGCACATCAGATAATTTCTCATTCCTTTGGCAGAAATATGCAGATTCAAACTGCATGCCTCAGAAACCTCTCAGGATTTTCCATCTATCTAAAATTTCATAGGAGGGGAGATAGCAGAGCCAAAATAATATTTAGAGGGAAGTAAAAGCTTAAAGGACATACTGACATCTGATGTCCTCATGAAGATTAACCATCTGTATTTAGCCAGTATAACTGCTGCAAATAAGTTTTGTGCTTTATCAGCTTGACCACAAAGGTTAATTAACCTTCTTTCTGGATTTGATACCTTTCCAAGAACATGTAGAAAATTATTTGTAGGGGCTAGTCAGTTTGCTACAGGTAAAGCTACTATGCATTAAAAAAAAAGATAAATCAATCAGAGCACAGTGAACCTCTCAGAAATCTGTCTAGAAAACAGGGAATAGGTTCCACTTGCATAAAATTTTCCCATGTCAGAGAATATATGCTTAAAGTCAGGCTTGACATCACTATTTCATGAGAAGCCTCAGAGTCCTCTGGTGCCTGCCTTAAAGGAAACACAGCTGATGTTGAAAGATCATATGAAAATCCCAACTTTCCATTCAATGGTGGTGTTGGTGGGATAAAGCTCTAAAGTAATTTTGGAGCTGTCAATAAAATAAAGTGTGCTATGTATGCAGAAGACCTCGTAGAAATGTTGGAGCAGATGTCTGCTTGTCACTACTGCTGCATAAGGAAGATGGCATAAATTCCAAAAGTCATTGTGCCCTACTGTATTTTATTTCCTGAAAACATTTATCTTGCCTCTGGAATGGATATCCCATTAAAGGCACAAATCTGGAATACTGCTTTCCTAGAGGAAACTCACCTGGAGGTCATAAATCAGGAAAACATAAAAAACCCAGCCTAGACAGAGCCTATCTCTTTAAAGATGTCTTATAATGAGGAACAGAGCAAAGGATACAGAAAATAATGGGATGTAGGCCTTTCTGTGTACATAAACTTTGCTGAATCACACCCATATCGCCCCAATTCCAATTCAAATCTTTTCTCTGTATACAAAGAAATGTCATATCACCCTCTGAACCTTTGGCTAAATAAGTTATCTACTTTTAACACATTTTAATTAACTACTTCATAGTCCTTACTCCTTTTGAGTAACAGAGACTTAAGAAAAGTGATGTGCTAAAATACATGTATTTTATAGGAAAAAAAAAAGATTGAGCAGAGCAGACAAGTCAAAGACCATTGAAAAAACATTAAGCCATCTGTATTTATATTCACTTATATATGTGTACAAGTGCATTTATGCACAAATTTGGTTTTCCCTTCATATAGACAGAGATTTTGCACAAGGAACTGTCTCCATCTCTTACTATACAGAAAAACTATGAGCATGATGTTTTAGTATGAGAAGGGATTTTTAATGTTAGAAGATACTCAAAATCACTATCTAAATTGTCACTTCAGTAATTTTTGTCCAGAGAGGAGCAGCAAGACAAGGCATTTGTGATTTCACATGCAATCAGAAAACAGCTACATGAGGTAAATCAATCTTTCTTCCTCTCTGGACAATGACTAAAAATCAGGAATTTTGCTGCGTGTCTCCACATGAATGGCATTGAGAGCACTTGAGAGCATTTGGAGATTTGTTTGGGGTGGTTTTTTGTTGTTGTTTGTTTCTGTCTTAACCTACACCATAACTATGAGTGATTATTTCTGATTTTTGACTCTGGGTAGTTTTTGTCTGTTTATTTTGTTCATGGACCTGTCAGTGCAATATGCCAAATGAAACTAAAAGCTTCCACTTCCAAAGTGACTGAAAGCCAGATCTGGTTTATTTTATGACTCTTCCTGGTCTCATTGCAGCCAGCAGCTGGAGAGTTAGCTCTCTGATGAGACACTGCAGGAAAACATTCAGTGTTTTATATAGATCGTCTCTGACTTATCCTCTGGTTTCCATGGAAATCCATATGATCCCCATAGCTACCTAGTCTAGTTCTCTTAAGTGTATGTAGGATAGACCTACAGGTTAACCCACACAAGCTCTATCCATTCAATTGTATGCATGTTAGAGAGATTTAAACAAATCAAGGCACAATACAAATATTAAATCAAAACATTTCTACTTTTTGGATGATATGTTCAAAGATATGTCCACACATTTTGTGGCTCAAAGCTGGTGTTTTTACCTTGCTGAAGCATTTTTGTTATAACTAATGTAAACATTATAATGCAATTATAACTAATGCAAGCTAGAGCCACTTTGAGTAGCTCAAACATATTAATTTTTGGTTATGTTTTATGTTACAGGGAATATATGAAATATAACAACTACATTTAATACTAAGAGTGAGATATATGTATATTGGTATGCTTGCATTTCAGGGCATTTAAATAAATTGAAACTATAGTACCATAACACATAAACTGAAAACTGAGGAAAAAAAATACTTTTTGTCCTTTTACCACATCAAAGGACTCATTTTAAATCTACCTGGATGTTGGATGTCTGGTTTAATTTTTCTGTTGGTGTCCCAGCAGCAAAACTTGTCAGCTGTGTTGCTTATAAACTTTCATGGTTCAGAAGGTGTTGACAAAAGACAAATTGCTGAAGAGGGCTCTGTCCATTTGTCAAGGAAAACTGAAGGATGAAGATACAAGTCTTCTTTATTTGAAACCATGTGGATAATATTCTGCATGGACAGCTGTGTTAGTGATTTGATTTTATCGCAAGCAAACATTGCTTACTTTAATGGGATTTATTAAGATTTATTTAACACAGCTTACCTTCTGCTTCCCTGCAAGTGTCAATATTGCTAAAGCCTAATATTGTACAGACTTTATTACTGTCTTAACTGCCACTTGTGTGATCATTGGTACTCGCATAACCTGATAAGGCACCATTGAGGCACATAAGCTGCTGTAAATGCTTTATCTTTTTCCTTTTGTAATCTTGCTATGTTTGAGATAGATTCTCAAACTTTTTTATTGGTTTTATAGGAATTTGCTATTTTCTGTAATAAAAAACATCTGTGTTTTCATGTTGGAAACTCAAGGAAAACTTTCTTGCACAGTTACCGTGTTTCTGAGAGCCCCAGTGGGAATGCACAGGCATTTGGTGATTTCCTAAATGTGATACCTTTCATACATGATCAAGGCCATCATATTTTTGCCAGATCTCTAAAATCAATTTATTGCTTAGATTTTGTTTGTCCCATTTTCCCCCAGTGCAGTGTGCATACACACAGAGGCAGAGTGGCCTTACCCCTCAGGCAAACTGCACCGCCCTTCAGCCAAACCAACATCCCCTCCATAGTTTCGAAATAAATCTGCAAATTACAATATCAGCCTGAAATTTAACCTCTTCAGATAATGTTCAATTCTATGCACTCCTTAACATCTGTAGGACTCGAAGTTTTAACCCATTCATTTCAACTCGTTCATTAACCCATTCACACATTTATTTCAGCCCATTCATAACCCATCCACTTCACATAGCCTTAGGGCAACAGCTGTTGCAGCAGATCTTAGGGTACCTTTTCTTTTGTACTGCTACCTTCTATGAACTTCAACAGAAAATAGGATCGTGCTTGTTAGATAAAGAGAGATACTTTGGGTACAGTTTTCAGCTGCTGTGTAATCAGGGTTTTGCTGTTTTACCTTCCCTGTCTGTGGACTTGCTAGCTCTGCTCCATAGTAGTGCTGGGAGAGCTCCAGCACAAATTGAGACTGATTGGAAGTAAGAGGCACCTTAGCCTTTAGGTTAATGGTTTTATACAAATACTTGGAGAAATAATTTGAAATAAAATCGGCATTATTATCATGAGGAATGAGCATCTCAATTCTCCTTAACTAGCTCATCTGTCCCTATTAAGCCATTGATAGAAGAGGCTTTCAAAGTTTGAAATTGCTTCCATGACAATTCTTATTTGGCTGCCAACTGGACTGTTTTGAATCTGGGGAAGAGAACCTGTAAACATAAAATCAATGACTCCTGGCCATTCCAGTGGTGTAACATTTTTGTCAGGAGCCTGTTTATATCAGATTTTTAAGCATCCTGACAAAATAAAAATATGATTTATGGTGCTTTAACCCTGAGACCTGTCACGTAAGTAGCCACTGTGATGAAAACAAAATGCTGTGCATTTTAACTACTTAGGCTTTGGGGAAAGGTTCCCTCAGGGAAAATGCAGGATCCTCAAGCTACAAGCTACAAGAGATCACGTTTCCTTCACTCCTGTTTTTCTGGAACACGTCTGATGTCTGATGGATTTTGATATAACAGCTGACCATTGTCCCTATTCTTACTCATCTCTAATCACTCTGGATCTGTTTCATCCAGTCAGTCAAAGCAGACAGTTTAGCACCCACTTGAGCAAATCTGTTTTACATGGGTGGCAGTTTCTCAACAAAGGAAACCTTCTTGTCTGAGTTCAGCTATGCAAATATACAACCATTGTTCATTACTGCGGAAATATCATCTGACTATTCCCTTTTATTTATCTATGACTACATCTCCCCCCAAAGTAAAGTGATTTGTATTTACCAGTGTGCATTTAATTTTGCATAACAATTTGGGGAATATATCAAACTATACGAGCATTTCCTTAATTTCCTCTTAACCAGGATGTTTTTAATCTAAGAAACAAAGTCAAGGAAAGAAGTGTTCTTCTGAAACACTGGCTGAAAAAAAATCTACAAAATCCTAACGTGGGAAGATGGAGGGTTATAATACTTTTTTAGAAGTCAAACAATTTAGTAATACCCTACACTATTATTTCCCATTGTTGGCAGGAAAATCTAGTCCATAAAAAATGGTTTCACTTTCCTGGATCTCATAATACTTAAAGACTTTGTGAAAGGCTGAGAAACAGGTAGAGGATTAAAAAAAAGTAGGATAAAAATCCAGTAGCTGAATTTAGTGGGTGGATCATATTTTAAAATAGGATTAGCCTTTGTTAAGGGATACTTCGTAGAGGAGCATGCAATACAGTATGAAGATACTTTATGCCCTGGCAACACCAAGAGAGTAACCTAAGAAGTATTAGCTTAAGGTGATGGATGGGATGGAGAGAGAGTTGGGAAGGAAATTCACAGTTCAGGCTTCTTCATGGGATACAAGAAGGCTGGATGAACTCATGACAACCCCTGACATTTTGCAAAAATAAATATTATTTATAATTCATTTTAGTCACGCTACAGGAAGTCCCTATGTGTTTACAAGCACTTCCACTGTTCCCCAGTTATGGATATTAAGTGCAGACATGGAGGAATTTGGCCTTTATCATACTGACTAATGTGTGGCTCTCTGTTGCTGAGTTATTCTTGCAGTTCTGCTGAAGAAGGTCCTTTGATTGCCTATAGCAAATGAACAGGGCTTCCCTCCTGGTATCCTGCATCACATGTAACTACAACATTATTCTGGAGTCAGCTGATACACGAAATCACCGGAGGCAGTGAGGATGAAAGATGTGACCCTAATCCAGCTGTAGTCAGTGAGATCCCCTTGACTTCTCTGCCCTTGAGATCTGAGGCTTTGTATTGAATGAGCTGCTTCACTCGGGATGCTGCAAGCCACCCCCAGATACTGAAATATGGTCCCTCCTGGAAGCTCACATCTGCTGGTTCAAGCTATCTTCCATGAAACGTCACTGATCACAAGAGCACACATGACAAGGCAGGTGCTAGGACTGGGCAGCTTTGCAGGACTAAGAGATGGAACCAATTACTGCCTTCAGAAATCAAAGTAATATTTAACTTGACATTTGATGGTAGCATAACTGAACTCCGCTTCCCCAAGCTTATGGAAAGTTTCCTTGATCATGAAGTTACTGCTAGTTTTATGCTGTTGTTCCAATCTTCTCTCAGAATCTGTAATCTTCAAGCTGACCAGTCACAGGATTTGTTGTGTATGATGGAATGAAATTGCAGGTTAGATTGTGAGCTTTGTGGACAAGAGGCTTTACAAAGCATTCAGGTTGTCCAAGGAGCACACTGAAGGATTTGCAAAATATCTGGACAACAAATTGCAGGATAAAGACTAGTCAAATCTGGGGAATATTCCTGATGAGGTCTCTCTCCATATCAGATCACCAACAGATGTTTGATGGGTTACAGATAGGGAGGCAAGGAAACACTTGGTGCTCAAAGGCTGGAGCCCTGATAAGTCTTTAAATGAGTATTCACAGCAAATTCTGGTTTTAATTTATGTCAAGAGATTACCTGCCAATAAAATATGAGGGTCCTTATAGCATTCAGTTTGATGTGGTTACCTAAGTGAAATACTTAATTCAAGACCCAAGTCAGTGGAGAATTATGCAAGGAGATTGGTGTCTCTAATTGGCTGAACTGCCTTGGTGGGTATTGACTTGGTGGGCAACTAAGGACCTTAGCTCAGTAATGCACTTAAATGGATGGAATTAGATAGTATAAATCCAAAGTGACATCTGGGGCATTCAGGGTGTGACCTCATCTATGCAGACTAAAACTTAAAGAGGATCCTAGGAACCAATAACTAATATGATGGCCCCCTTCCTCTCCATCATACAGTATAGTCCTACACCAAGGAAACCTGTGTCCCAGCTCTTCCTCTTAGGCACCCACCTCATAAAAATAGGAGCAAATGGAGCAAGTATCTACCTGTTAATGTACATCTGGCTCCATAAAATTTGTGACCAATGTTGGTATTATGTCAACGTATGATTACACAAGGTAGGCCAAGCAGCAGGCTGTATGTTCTCAATAAACAAAGTTCAAACAGTGTTTCTACAGAACTGAACTGCCAAGTACCTTCATGAAGAATCCAAGCACTTAGAAATAATCTTAGGTACATTTGGGAAGAAGCAGCCATCCAGGAAAAGACAAAGCAGAGTGTGGGAGAGAAAAGAGACTGAGAATGAGATCTACTGATCCAGAAGTACGTGAAGACATTGTCACGTATTGTTTCCTACTGGGAAATCTGCATAACACTTCTACTGGTGATATTTCTTCTGTCTGGACTCATCTCTTCTTCTAGAGGTTGAGTTCTTCTCACAGGTAGCTCTGCATAGCAGCTAACATTGTACTGACCAACTGGATAACTTTGTCAGAAGAAGGATTTAAGAGGATACAGTGAATAACCACTTTTAGTGATTCACTGTTAAGATTGCTTTTTCTGTGTGTAACTCTAGGTGCTTTGGTTACCCTTCCTAACACTTGCCCCTTTCAGCTTTGGTCAGTCACAGCCTAGTCTCCTCCAGAATTTGCAGAGCAGGAGGATTCAGGCTTACAGTATCCACCCATCCAGCACACTTCTATCTTCCCATTGCTACAGCTCCAGCAGCAGGTGTTAAACACTGCAACTCCAATCACAAGTGTTAAGTCTTCCCTGAATGGTACATCAGGGAGAATAGTAAGTAACCTGGAAAGTTTGAGTTTACTTGGAATTGTTTGGAGTAAATTGCTAAGAATTTTTTTTCCAGAGGTGTGACCTGATTCTACCAATCCCAACTGCCTATAGCAGGAAAGGTTTTGACTTTCTTTTCTGTGTACGAACCATTAATCCAGAAAACAATGCCTCAATTCTTAACATCTCTCCCTCCTCTCAAGTTGCCTGTTGCCATTTACTCTTCATTAACTCTTCCAGCTCTACAAATGCTGTAATCCCGGGGCTATAACATTTCTGCTGTGAGCATGGGCTGTGGGCCCATGTGTTGTTCCTGCAATTGCATCACAAGCACATGATATAGGAAAGAATGAGTAGAGGAATGAAGATAAGCAGAGGGAGAGGCGATTCAAAAAGAGTTTAAGTTCAGCAATGCAAAGCCACATCCTCCTATTTTCTCTTTTAGACAAGTTGTGAAATAGGGAAATGTCCCATGTGGAAAATCAGAATGCAGAATTTGAACAGCTTAAAGTTTGGTTAGGTTTGGTTCCAGCATCTGGCTTGAAAAACACCTGAAGTCCTTTTGGTTTGCTTGAGAGAACAGTCTCTCTGGCCTTAGGCATAAGGAACAGTTTGTGTGTACACAGGGCCTCTGTTTATCTAGTAACTGAAGATGGTGTGCAGTGAAAGCTATCCTAATTATTCTCCCTTTGAAGTTAATGAGTTTTAAATCTTCTCCATCAATTTCCTAGAGATAAATCCCAGATAATATGAAAAAAACAATATCTGTCTCATTCCAGCATCCTTATTCTTTTGCAAAGATGGAAGTGACCAAAACAAAACCAGTAATGGCCACTAGAGAACAGTAATCTGAAGGGGAGTGTAGGGTGAGGGGGTTTGGATGTGTCTTACATCATGTGAGGGTAACAACCATGCACAGAGTTAGTTAGGAGGGACACTGAACCCTGAGGAGCCTTTCACTTACAGTGTAGTTCTGAACATACTTACATGGCCTTTATTACACCAAAGATGAGCAGCTCCCAACCAGGGCAGGGTCTTAATTTAAGAAGCAAATTTTAGCATCTGTTTCAATTTAAGCCTAAATTGCACTAACATTTCATAAAGTCTCATTCAGCAGAGAACTACAAAAGTGTTGTTTTAAGCTTTTTCTTTTCTCCATTTATATTTCAGTGACTGCTGGTTTTGCTCTGGTTTTCCTATGAAGGGAACGTTACAGAAAATGGCAGCTCTGTTTATCAGCTGTGCTGATGCTGTTCTTGGCAGTGAATGCAGGGAGACTGGAAAATGATTTTGTTGATGGAATTTCCTCAATACCTTTGGCATTAGACACAACAGAGTGAACATGACTTTGACGTAAAAAATTCACTGGCATATTTGTTTAAGACCAACCCTCCATGACTCGAACAAACCTCAATCAAGAGGGGATGGGCTAGAAGCTCAGTAATTACCTTTTTAAAGGAAAAATGTTGGGGGTTTTTCTGAAAATTTACTTGGCTTTAGGATCTATGAAGGCAATACATTGACAAAGGGTTTTTTAATTATTAGGTCAGACATGGTCCGTCAAACACTCAATAGTTCTGATACGGTAGCAGCAAAAACGTAATCAGCTTCCTGGTGATCTGTGTTTTGAAGTGACAGAACTGCATGCTGTGACCCTTTAAGAAATGGAGAAATTCCTCTGTAAATGCAACATGAGGGTTTTTATTTGGATTTAAATCTCTCTACCTCTTCCTCTTACCTCCTGCTGCTTGCACTAAGCAGGAAAGGAGGGGCAGCTACAAGTCTCATTTCAAAAGAGACCAGCAGAAAGAACTACCAGTTAGCAAGCAGTCTAAGATCAGACTAAACAATGACTATAATTTTATGATAACCAATTTTCACTTACTTTCTTTTTCCTGAAAATGGCTAGAGTTTGAAGCAGTGGAATTTTCCAAAAGCAGAACAAAAATCCCCATATATGTGTGAGAGGTCTTATAATACTGAATGTCTGGGGATAGCAAGACGAGCAAGAGCAAGTAAATTCTGTCCATTCAGAAGCCTCAATCAAGGTCAAGTAAAATTTATTTGGAGGGCAGTGCATCAATGATTAAAAGATCAGCTGCAGTATAGATCCTGTACTTGCTGCAGGGAAGAGGCACAGCCTTTAGTTCCCCAGGAACCTGGACTTTGATGACACCCCAGAAGGATGGGCTAGACCTGTCCAGGTCACGCAAGGCCCACGGCATCCCACCACACACATGCCCTCTCAAACTGGAGCACCATGTCCCTGCCTCTCTGTTCCTCCTGCTCTGGCCTCTTCATGTTAACTGATCCACATCTCTCTAAGGAAGAAGACACCTGTCTAGACAGGAGGAATCCCTCAAGTCTCCTGGTTCCACAAGATGTGAGCCACTGTACAGCCAGCAGGTCCATGCCTTAGCTGCAGCTGTTCCACAGCAATTTCTATCTGCTGGCACCTGGGCTGGAGGACATACAAAGTAACAAATATAAAGGTGAGGCATGAGTCTCCATGGATGTTGTGAAGATGGCAACCAGATGTAATTTGGTGAGGGATAGAGATGGCCTACAGGACTTCCAGAAGGTCAGCACTCCAAGGTAGTCCTTGTATTGTTTACACCTGGAGTTGCCAGAAATTAATCATGCCTGGAAGAAGGTCCTCAGAAAATATTCAACAGTTTGCAGCTGCCACTTCCTTCCTTTTCTCCCCACTAAACACTCCAACCTCATGCAAACAAGACAGATGGGATGCAGGAATCATTCTCAGAGTGCTCCCAACTGGTCAGGGAAAAGAGATCAGGCTTTTGCAAAATGATTCAGCGTGCACTCTCCTCCCCTTTTCCCACCATGTAGATTTTTGTGCTATTTAAAGAGGAAATGTGTTGACAAGTCTTAGCAAAAACTGACTGGGAGAGCTGTAAATCCAGAGCACCCATTGGGCTGGAGATCATGCAGAGCAGATGGTGATGCCGGGGGTGGTGATGAAAAAGCAGTGGTGGAGCTCTTTCACTCCTTCTGGGAGAGAGGATGTGCCAAGAACATGTAATTGAGGGACAAAGGATAAAGCTAGTGATAATATCTCCATCTACCTGGGAAGTTTAGGGGTAAATGGGCTCAGTGTAGGGCCCAAATACATCAGGCTAGGCACCACCTAGTTCTCTGACAGGTGCACTCATTACAAACACTGGACTGCTTTTTTTCTTTTTCTTACTTGCTGCTGATTAAAAAAAAATTAACCACATGAAGTAGAATGGAAAAAATGCCAACATTTTATTTAAAAGACTGTAGGACATGGAAAAAAGGGGGTTTCCCCTTGGCACACATGTGTTAGAAGCATTATGTAACCTTGTTTTGTAAGAAGCACACTGATCTCCTGGCACTGAAAAAGACCCGCATATGTTGACTGCAAAAATAGGAAAGTCAGGAATGTATTACAGCAATGAGTCTTGCCAAAGTAAGCAAAGTGCAAACATCCCACACTTCCCAAATTATCTTTCTTTCCTGCTTAATGCACTGTAAATGAAATTCAGTTGGACTTTGACATTGTGGACTAGATTCAATCCCATTTATATTGTGCATCGATAAAATGATATTGTTTGAACAAATAGCTCACTTCCTTTGCAATAATTCTTACAATTGTTAACATATTAATAATTATAATAATGTATTGCATTTATAATAGAGCCTTTCTTCACCAAGAATCCTAATGCTCTTATGACATAAAAGGTTTGTGTGTACACTATCTTAACTGAAAATATATCCGACATCACAACTCTGCCTGTAAATCAGGCTTTAAAACATAAGGAGATTAACTTTCCTACCAATTTATTGCATTTTCAGTGCCTTTTTATTATTAAATATGGCTCTGCTTATTCCTCCAGATGCTTTCCACCAAAATGAATATGTGAGAAATCTGAAGCATTAGGCAACCTTCCTAGGGGAACTCTATATTTGTTTTCACTGCTGCAGGCAGTCTGGTTAATTTTGATTTCTCTTGATTTTCAAGGCAAGTAAAAAAACAGTGGTAAAAAAGAGACTCCTTACTGAACAAAATTAGTATTTCAGTGGTGAAATTCAGCTTTTACTGCTGACAATCTGGGTGTGCAGAAAATATGAAGTAAGGCCTCATTGCCTAGTCTTGAGTGAAGCAGGAAGGTACATGCTGGTTTTCATCAAGAAACATATGTGAGGTCAACCCTGAGAAAAACACTTTTAAAAGCAGACACCGCTGCCAAATATTATTAGACCATACATCCTGGAAACTTAGGCCACATATCTCAGTTTTAAAAAAACCAAACCCTAAATCTTCATGTAGATAAACTAATGAAAGACCTTTTAATTGTTGATTCAATAAACTAGACAGCCTTGCAAGGCTCATATCAATACAAACTTAATATGAATGATTCCCCTCTGCTGAAGCATCAAACACAAGCTCTTTGGAGGAATTTGCAACAATAGACAGTGAAATGCTTTCCACCAGGTATGGCCTAAAGTCATTGTAAATAGAGAGTGTCCCTTCACTGCCTTCACTGCCTCAGTTTTTCTGAGTGATGGGAATAAGAACAGATGATCAGTACTACCCTGAAAATGCTGAGAAATTATTAATATTTTTCTCTTTTAGGATCTTTGAGTCCATTATTATTATTATTATTATTATTAATAATAATAATAATAATATTGTATTTAGCCAATGCAGATAATAGAAGTAGTCAATACTGGCACTGCTCACAGGCTCAGTGTCAAGATTTAATCAATTTCTATTCTTATTGGTGTAGGCTTTTTTTCTGATCTAAGAGTTAATTTGCTAGTTGTACCTCTTGGCCCTTTTACTCATATGTAAAAAACAGAAATCAGGAATAAGAGGAAGAATGTTAACCACCCATACCAAAAAAAATGTCAGAGGAAGAAGTCAAACTGCATTTCTAAAAAAAACCAAATTCGGGAAACTATTTTTCCAGTAAAAATAAAACAAACAAAACCAAACCCAAACCTTGTGTTGGCCAAGAATGGAAAATGACCATTCCTTAGGTAAATGTTTGAATAGTTAAAAGAATGAGGGAAAGATGGTGACAGCTAAAATGTTTTATGCATGTGTGATATAACAAGCTTTCTTTACAAGACAGGTGTAATAACAGTGCAAGCTGTAGGAGTGCCCTGCCCTGTGAGTCAACAGGCTGACAACATGGCATTTATTTGCCAGTTTAGAACAAGAAGTAGCAAATGGTTTGGCTGCAGGAGATGGAACTACAGGGCTAGCACGGGTAAACAAACTGGAAGTATGTATGCTGGAATAGATCCAGGATGCCAGGGTGTTAGCACTTCGAGCTCTATGAAAAATACCATAAATACTGTATTGGCCACAAATGAGGCAGAATTTTAAATGTTGTCCAAGGCTGCAAATTGCTCACAGGCCTATAGAGACCTAACAGCAGCAAACACTGTTTCAGCCATTATCAGCTCTTGTGGGTTATCAGAAAGGATGTGGGTTTGTGATTGATGCTCTGTAGGACCAATAGCACAGCCCTAGTCTTCCAACCCTTCCTGCCTCTTTTGAACATCTCATTCCAGGACTTACACCCTGTCTAACCCAGTACTTTGCAGATGAAGGCAAATGTGAAAACAAAGCTTTCTGAAGCAGTAAAGAGTCTCTTATTCTGAATTGGTTTTGTATACAGACCTCTCACTTCCCAGATAAGAACAATATCCTAGGAAGCCAATCAGTGAGAAGCAGCCCAGTTTAAATTCATGTACACACCCTTAATCCAAATTCACTTCCATAAGGAGATAAGCTTTCTGGAAGTTCACTAATCAACCAGTATAAAAGGAGAAAGCAGAATGGGAGGTGTGGTTTCACCACTTAATTTTCCAGGATTTACATTTAATTTAAGTCAAAAGTAGAATGAGAGGATTGCTCCCGTGCTAGTTTACATCAGCAACATTTCTTTTTTAACAGGCCAATATTTGCTCATAAGCTCAGTCAAAAAAATAAACTAAGAACCAAGGCACAAAATAGTTGCAAAATTATCATATATTTGAACCACTCAGGATATTGGGTGATGTGCAATACATTTGATATGCTCAGAGCTAAACCCTGCAGCGCCTACTGTAACTCTTGCCTCTGCAGAAACTCACCCTTGGGGAGTTATCAAAATAAGCTAAATTCTTCTGAAAGACCACAGAATCTTTAGTAACATCAGTAGGAAATGACTGCAGCTAGCTTTAGCCTATTTCTTAGAAAGTGTGTTGCACAGGAGCATTTCTGGTTTGTGAACCTGAGTTACAATTTAAGAAGGAGGACATTGGTCCACTGTCTTTGCAACTAAGTTGCTTCTTTAATTCTGGGTCATTTTTGCAGGAAAACCAAGTCCTTGTCTAGTAGAGCTGGGTTTGTCTCATTACTGCTTTGTTATCATCTCCAGTGAACACACTGAAAGCCTTTGGCACTCCTACCTGTTTGCAGCGCAGGCCCCTGTGATCTCCCGCTGAATGTGTCCTGAGCAACAGGCTGCAGGACTTCTCCAGACCCCCTGCAGATCATCTGCTGTTCCCCAGGTAGCTCCTGTCACTTACACTGACATTACAAATTTACCAAACCCATACATCTGTTCATCTTTGTTGTGGAACTCAATGGTATGTGATGAAAAAGACTCAGGGCTGGACATGTATAGGAAGAATGAAGATTCTAGTCCTTTAAAGCTGTTCAAAAGCACTTGCTCAGTCACAGAACATATAAGTTTTGTCCAGTAGTGTTTTGTCCTGCTTTCAGAAATGCAGGTACTTTAAATTGTAGCTGCTTCCTTGTAATTAAGTAGGCACAAAAGCTGAACATAGAAATTGTACAGTAAACACTGCTGCTTACTGGCATATGGGAAAGAACAATGAAGGCTCAGGCTCCCATGCTACAACCTAAGAGCAGCACAATATGCTGTATTTTGGGGTGATTGCATTGTACTGGCATGTGATTTAGGGAGAAATAGTTGCTTTTGCCAACACAGAAACAAATTTTCTCCTGCCATTATGTTAGGGCCCCTTTTCACCTCTCCTATGCAGAGTGTTTGCTGAAGTCTGTCTGGCCAGTTAAGCAAGAGTTTGGCTGTGCTGCAGCAGACTTCTGGAAAGCAATTAAATGATTTATTACTTCTATTGAAAATGGGTTTTGGAAAGCAAACATTTTTCAGTGCAATATCACCACTAGTGACACACATCAGTTTGCTTCTGTAATGCTTTCCTTTAGGACCTCACGAAACATGGCAGAATATCACTGGAGTAACACTTGGTCCCACAGGATATGTAATCTGAGAAGAAAATGTGGCTGAGCTAGGATAAAGGAGATGCAGTCAACTTTTCTGCAGTATGAACACCAAAGAGAGTCTGAATTTGTGACAGTGAATTTCAAACACGTGATTCATGAAACAGAGACTGTTTGACAAGCCTCCACAAACCCCTGCCAGGCACAGAAAAAAAAAGCCAGGGTGCTTGATGTAACTTCAGGCATTGAGATTGGCACATTCATGGCAAAGAAAGAGTCATACATTCAATAAGGAGACATTCAGCAACATTACTGTAATTATAATAGAGATATAAAGCTAGTGCTAAAAATCCAGTGTGGGAGCTGAGTAAGGAACATAGTAAACTATGTTAAGTGCTCAGTCTGGCAAAGGTCCTGGACATGCCACTGCAGTCATGATTTATGTCAAATCATGTACTGAATGCAAGAGGACCAAGTTTAATTTGGCGCTCTGGACAGAAATTCACCAACGGTCAGGAACATGTTGTTCAAACAGGCAATATGGGCTTCAATGTGCACTGAAAGTATCAAGGTGGCCTCTTGAGTCATGCCACTAAAACTCATACATCTGGTTTACACCAGATGATTTAAGGTCTCTACCTTAAATCAAATAGGTTTTTTACCTTTGCCATTTCCTAAGAAAAATTGTTACAGGGCCTTACACATTTCATGGCTTAAAAAAAAAAAAAGGTCTTATTTCAGATTAAGAAATACAATGCAAATAGCTCTGTAAAACCTGTTGATTGTTCCACCCTTCTTGTATTGACTTTCTGAATGCAGATGATATGTGCATAAAAATATGCAAATGGACTCTTTACCTTTCATCTGAGAAAGTTATGAGCATCAGATCTATTTGGTTTTCTGCAAACATTCATTTCTACAGGCACATAATAGAAGGACTATGGTTGTAAGTAGGAATTAGGAGCACTGTAATAACAAGCACATGAAATAACAGGATCGGTATACAATCAAACGGATGTTGTACTTATAAATCTAAAGCTTTACTGCAAACAAAAGAATAACTCTCTCTTCCCACCATTTCTTAATTGTCTCACTAAAGTTCTGCTGAGTGAATTTTGTTCTGCCTTATATTGGCCTAAGTAAAAGCAGTAACACCTGCAAGAACAACCTTAGATTCTTTCAAATAGACTTAAAAAGGGTAACACAATCAGCAATGCTTGATGAGTGATACTTTCTCACTATAGCTATATGTTATGCTAAAACTGATGTAAAGTTATTATGCTCTATAACTGATTATGTAGAAGTATTGACAGAATATCACAGCAATGTGAGGGCAATAGACTGGTGCAAGCAGAAAGAGGAAAATGGTTATCAAAATACATTTAGGCAATCATAAGTTCTATCTACAGGAATAAAAGACAATTTAAGAATAGTAAGTATACCCATAACGATTATGAACAAAATTCTCATAATGCTAAATATTCTGATATTTAATGAAATGGAAGACCATCATGTTATCTTCAGAACTGGCTTAAAAAAGAATTTTTGCTATGTTTCCCTTAAATCCAAAAATAATTTCCAGTAAATCAAGAAAACGTTAACCTAGGATTGACATATGGTCAAACTGTGTTTTTTTCTTAAAATGTTATCTTTGTGGATGCAGTTTAGTCTAATACTCTATCAAAACATGAGAAAGCATTTCAGTGCTTTTAGGTGTAACACAGACTTTTGACTTTTAATTTGTTCTGTTAATAGCTTCATTGTTTTAATTCTGATCTTTAGATATTGTAAAGGAAAGATTAAGACCTACCAGAGTGAATGAAATGGCACTTTATAAACTTTAATTTCTGGAGTGCCTACTATACTACTGGCATTCTTCAAAAGCCAGACCCCAAAAAATATTTTGAATTGCAGCACAGCAATCTAAGTTAAAGAGCTTTTAAAAAATCACTTTATGAGTTTTTCACCTTGCCAATTTGTCATATTTAAAAATATTGCAAAAATTTCAGACCAAGGTTATTTTCTGACGTAATATTGTAAACCTGTGCTCAAAGAAAACCAGGATTTATGTTAAAAAGATGCTACGCTCAGCATTTGTAGTAAGCCATGTAGTAACAACATCACTGAAGGGGAAAGACAGACTTGCAAAAGGGTTTCTGTTCCAGTGATGTAACTATGCCTAAAAATTTATAACAGCAGAAATTACTGTAACTTGTGGTTACTTTGTTAATATTTTGCGGCACAAAAGCCAGGGGTATGGCAACAGGGTTGAGACCAGCTGCAACTTAAACAACTAGAAAGTCCGTCAGTGTGTGCCCTGGCACGTTAGAGCCACAAGCCCAGAGAACAAGGAAGGAAGGCTTTTTGGTAGTGGCAGGAGGTACTGGAGTAGCTTTCTCTGCCAAAAAGGGGTGCAGAACACTGCCATGTTTTTCACTGGTTTTTGCATTTATTAAAAAAAACCAAAAAAACCAACAAACTAACACCCAAAGAAACTACTACAGATCTTCAGTTTGGTGAAAGCAACTGCTGTTGCATGTTTGGACAAAGAGTGTGTCTCTGGAGAGAACAACATAGAATCATACATCCATAGAGTGGTTTGGGTTGGAAGGGACCTTCAATGGTCATCTAGTCCAATATCCCTGTAAGGGCATCTTTCACTACACCAGGTTGCTCAATGTGCTGTCTCACCTGACTGAACACTGCCAGTGATGGGGCATCCACAGCTTCCTCTAGTAACTTGTTCCAGTGTCTCACCACAGCTACTAAAAAAAATAATTCTTTATCTACAATTTAAACTTAACCTCTTTCAATTTAAAACTGTTGTCCCTTGTCATGTCACTACAGTCCCTGGTAAAAAGTCTTGTTACATGTTTCTGATCTGCCTCCTTTATATGTTGACAAGTTGCTGTAAGGTCTCCCTGCAGCCTTGTCTTCTCCAGGCTGAACAAACTCACCTGTCAGCCTCTTCATAGGAGAGGTGCTCCAGCCCTCTGGAACTAACAGGTCCTGTGCTGGGGACTCCAGAGCAGGATGCAGCACTCCAGGTGGGCTCTCACCAGGGTGGATGGAGTAGTGGGGAGACTCACCTCTCTCAGCCTGCTGGTCACACCTCTTTTGATGCAGCCCAGGACGCAGTTGGCTGTCTGGGCTGCAAGGCCACACTGCCAGCTCATTTCCAAGTTTACATCCCCCAGTACCCTTCAGTCCATCTCTGCAGGGATAACTCACCATTAATTAACTGCACAGATTGCACAGACACCAGGAACTGCCCAGTACTTGTTACAGCCTGAAGTAATCCCTCTGGAGGAAGGGGAGATGGCCTCTTTCCTGAGACTAATTGCATAGATTTATCTCGGGGAGTGTTTGGGAGGGCAAACACTTACAGAGAGGATATGAAATACAGGAGCTGGGCCTGAAGCAGATTATAGACTGGGAGAGAAGGAGCAGGGACTAACTGCAGCTGAGGGCCGAGCCAAAGCCAGATTTGAGAGGTGAGGGACAGAAGGACTTCCCAGAGACCCTGAAGAGAGCTGGCAAATCAGAGGTGCTGGCCGGGGCTGAACTGGGGGAAAAGCTCCTACTCTCCATGAACAGAGTTGACAGGAGATCTATTTAATCAAACCTTTTAAAATCAGATTCACCTGAGAGCTCTGCACTCCCTCTCAGGGTCATCCTACTGCAGATTATTCTTCCACACTCTAGTAAATTAGTAAATCCAGTTGGAAGATTCCTGGTGGAGGTTTTTTTGTTTGTTTGTTTTGTGGGGGGTTTTTTTGGTTTTTGGTTTTTTTGGGGTTTTTTTGTGGGTTGGTGGGTTTTTGTGGTGGGTTTTTGTTTTTGTNTACTTTAAAAACATGCCACTTCAGTGAACTGGCTGCCTAGGGACCATGGGATCCTGTCACACCACGTTTCTGTCACATCATAACACCACTTTCAATGTCTTCTTGTATCAGATGACAGGTTGGGATTTTCAGAGAAGGCTTTTCTCACATATAGATTCTGCTGGTGTAAGCATATATTCCACTCTAAAGGACAGTGCTGACCTATCTCAGGGCTCGAGCTGTACTGCAGACTGGATACATAACTAATTTAGTTTTCTTTCCAAGAAAACTGTGCAGATGAAGCAGGATCTGCTAGTCCAGACAGAAATCTGAACTAGCAGCAAAGATTACATGTTTCAATGTTTGCTCCCTTGTTTTGACTGCAGGAACAAGGAGAAACAGTTCTTAATCACTAATAATCCTTTGCATGCATTATTAACAGACTATTTTGTTCAAATAGCTGGAGCTTGCAGTGTTTTACAGAGTAATTCATCTTTGCTGATGATAATGAAAAACTTTGTTATTTATTATTTTGTTAGAAGAATCTTTCTTGGGCAAGGCAACCCACGTTACAAGGGAAATAAAAACAAAAAATGTACTTCAATTTTAAACCTGGAATAAAAAGCTGTGATTAGAAAAAAAAATCCTGAATTATCACATATTTATAAAATAGAAAGTAGAAGAGAATCAGGCCCAAAGCTATTAGAAACTAGGGAATTCAAAGTGATAAAGAAGCATTGAAATAGAACTGTATTATGGAATCCCACAGTATCTACAAGCAAGGATGATATTATACAATGGGTAGAACTGTTCATCAGATAAAATAACAACTCATTTTTATAGAACAGACAATTTTGTTACCAGAAGTGCTATGCCATCCCACAATATGCCCACGCTGCAAAGAAGCTCCTTTCACTGACTCATATTCTGCAGTGAAAAATCAACATCAAAAGCAAGCAGCTTAATTCATTAGTTATTAATAAGAACATGTCTGGAGAGTCGAGCACACTCATGAGCATTGCGCTGAAAGCAAAATGTGAGACTGCTGGGAAACTTCTGTTTGCTTTTTTCAACTTCAGTGGGGTTTATTTTTCAGATATTTTTCAAGTCATTGAGCTTGAGGGAAAGGTAAACTAATAGGCATAGCTTCTCCTTCTGGCAGAAACCTTTGCATGACCGGTAATTGAATAATTATTCCATTAAGACAGTGTAGATCTAGGATGAGAATGTGTTTGAAACAGATTTTCCTTCTATAATGGCTATAAGGGTTATTATTATGATTTACTGTGAGCAGCAAAACACAGGACACAAAAATGTCACCCATTCAACTACTTGCTCCTGGAAAGGCACAGGCATCTCTAGGAGGATGTCCAGTCCAATTTATTTGGTGATGGAGAAGAACAAATACCCACAGGAGCTACAAGAGCTGTCCTGGTTCTCAGTAAACAGACTCGTCAGACAAGAACTTCCCCATAGAGACCAGCACTGCAGGCTATAAAAATTCTTTGAAGGATTTTCCAAACTACTTATTTAGGAATAGTGTGATGAATTATAGCACTTCCTAAAAATTTTCCTGGAGCAACAGTGACGCAAGATGGATTTATAGTATATATCACATACCCAGGAAATCTATTCTATGCCTAATCTGAAGTCTGAAAAAACAGAAAACATCATCAAAAGCACACAGAAAGTTCAAGTAGGCATGCTGGAACTAAATTGGGGTGCTTGGGGATGTTAAGGTTTGCGCACTGGTCCTTGAGAGAAATAGCCCTTGGGGAAAGGCTAATTCCAGGCCATAAAGTGGCAGCTGGTATGGCTACAGTGCACTACAGTAGCCTTTTGTTTACAGAACAATGCTTACTGCAGCTCAGATTAAACTCTGCTTTTAAGACAGGTCTTTATGGCATTTTATGGCAGAATAATATTGAGATATGTAAAGAAGTGAAGTCAAGATGCTGTAAAGGAGTGGCAATGGACTTGCCTCAAGATTCTCTTTGAATAGCAGTGTAGGGAGAGGTGGTGACATGAAACAAACAATTTCAGAGCTGGAACACGAAAGAGTTTATGCACTTCTTCAGAGATCTTCATACATTGAAGCTGAATATAACTTACAAATAAAACACATAGGGATGGCACTAACTTCACTGCTAATTTAGCCCAATTTTAAGCTCCCTTTGATTTGCTGGAGTCATGCTAAGGGACATTAATGTAGATCAAAATAGGACTCATTCAGAGTCAGGGTTGAGAATGAGATCAGTTTCTAAGGGCTGCATTTAAAACACCAAGAAAGAGTAAAGGGAAAATTCAGAAGATGACTATAAATGTTAAAAGCAAGTGAGATTAGGCCCTTTACAAAGAAGCTATTATAAGCGATGAAACTGTTCTCAGTATTAGTCTTAGTAAAATTCAGGGTGAAAGAGTTTTCCATTGAAAGTGGTGCTGGTTGAGATGTCCAAAGTGGGATATAAGGTTGGCAGAATTTGTGGCAGATATGTGGTGCTTCCTGTCACAAATATAATACTGGCATTTGGGATCAAATCCTTACATTTCTTAAAGGATTTAGACGAGGTAGGCCTGTACTTACCTCAGACTAGGAAGTCAAAAGAAGGAGAGGTAGGAACATTTAGAGAGGTGGGCTGGGCTGAGGTAAGATGCATAATAACTAAACAGAAAGAGTATAGTGCTTCAAGTCCTGATTTATACAGACTTTTTTTAGGTAAATGGGATAAACCTAGCTATTCAGTTTTTCTTGGTTTCTGGACAGGATGCTCTGGAGAATCTGTAGGTAAATAATTTTCTTTCCAACAAGGAGGCTATTTAAAAACAGGCCTTTGGAGAAATCAAGCTCAAGTGAAACAGGGATATCTGTGACCAGAAGTGTCAGTCCACAGTTACAGGAAGCCACTGGACAGATTGCATTTAAATTTTAAAAAATAATTAAATTATAACCAGGGAATATCAATTAAACTGTTTTACAGACTACTGATGGAAATTGGGCCTTCACCTTTTTTTAGAGAAAAGGAAAGCGCTTAAGAAATGACAACGTTTCTGCGGCTTTATGATCAAACTGTGGCCTACTCCTGACAAAAGGCCAATTGCCCAGGCAGGCCTCCAATGAGGCCACTTTCCCGAGAGGCATTTCGATTGTCAAAGGATTAAATGGCTGTGAGAATGGCCTTGTACAAGGTAAACTGAGACTCTATTGTTGCCCTAAAGATACTGAATAATCAGATCCTTTGAAGTGTAAAAACAAGAAAGATTTTCAAAACTGATACCTTTGTCTTGGTGTGTCTGGAAAATTGTCACAATTCTTTCTCTTAAAGGATGTTTGGGATGCCAGGTAAGTAGCAAATACCATGGTGTATATCACTGCACGAAGGCTTTGTGAACTTAAATATTACAATCATAAACAATCACATGAAAGAAACAAAGGCCTACGTTTGTCCTTAAGTTAGGAGAGAAATATAAACAAGGCCAAGAAAATGTCTTTGAGCACACAAATCTGTAGAAGCATCAGGCACAGCTCTCAGATCACTCAATCTTTATTCTCCCCCTTACCTAAAAGATGATCCATCGAATTTGCCAGATTCTTTTCTGGTTCATTACTAATCAGAAAACTTTACGGAGTGATATTTAGACAAATTTTTTCATGTTTACCTTGCAACTTTCCAATTGTTAAGCTGGTACACTGAAACAAAGTAGGTGCAGCATTCTTTTAAACAATCCCCCCTGTATCAGAGGGCATTTACAGTTCACAATCTTTGTTCTTAGCTCAAGATTCTAGATATCAGAATAGATTGATATCGATAAAGCACGCCACAGATAACACTATGGCTAGATTCCACAGCCAGGGGATCACTCGGGAGAGAACTAGGTAGAAGAATAGTGCCTCTCCCCAAATAAAAATTCAGAGTACAACCTGAATTTTCTTCTCCTCCTTGCGAATGCCAATAACTAGTAACAAAAGAAGAAGCAGAAGCAGAAGCAGAAGC
>VZDJ01007753.1:6571149-6586508 GCA_008694505.1 Cyanoderma ruficeps
AAGAAGAAGAAGAAGAAGAAGAAGAAGAAGAAGAAGAAGAAAATAAATTAGCTAAACTACATCAAAGTAGTGTTGTGAACTGACCTTTCCCGGCCTCAAACCAATAGGCAAGTCAGAGTTCACCTTATAACAGCAACCTAGACTCAGAACACACCAGTAAAATGATAAAGTGTCTTAGGAGTTGTTCACCTGACATGAGGCAGTATCTCTGACAAATATTTATTTTAGCAATATGTGACAGTACTTCCTGGTGTGTTGGCTCAGAGCTGTTCAGCAAGTTGGGAGTACCATCCTCACGTGATAAGGAAAGAATGGCTACAGGCTAAAACCAGATGAGCCCTGGCCCAGCTGGCTCAGCTGAGCACTGGTTCTCCTGGGGTTACCCTGTTGAAGTTTGTGCTGGTGTAAGGAATTCACGCAAAAGGAAGAAGAAGTACCTGGAGTAATGCCACTGATTTTTCTTGAGTTCTGCCAGGGAAACATTTGACTGGCAGAGACCAGTCAGTAACCGGAAGAGATGGCCCTGGGCTACAGATGAAGGCTTGGCCCTGCACACATGAGAAGGAGCCACACAGCAACAGCAGCAGGATCATGGTCAAATCAAGCTCTTTCAGGCAAGGTCACCTGTGTTTAACCTTGCCTATTCTGGTGGGGAGCTTGTGGCAGCAGCCTAAAGGACACACAGACTTTCGCTGCAGTCCAGCTTGCTCTGTACAAGCAGCAGTGCTGCTGCAGCATGCAGAGGCACAGGCACTGAGCAAGAAAGGCCAGCTTGTCAGCATCTTTATTAAACAGCCTCCAGGCTCATTTTTGGTTTTGCGGTGGGATGGGGAGGTGTTCATTTGAGTATTGTATGCAGTATCAGCCACCACAATGTAAGATACTAAACTATTAGAGAGGGTCCAAAGGAGGGCAACAAAGATGGTGAAGGGCCTTGAGGGGAAGCTGTATGAGGAAGGGCTGAGGTCACTTGGTCTGTTCAGCCTGAAGAAGAGGAGACTGAGGGGAACCCTCACTGCAGTTACAACTTCCTTCTGAGGGGAAGAGGAAGCACAGGCACTGAATTCTTCTCTGACCCGTGACAGAACCGAAGGGAATGGCCTGAAGCTGTGTCAGGTCAGGTTTAGATTGGATATTAGAAAAAGGTTCTTCACCCAGAGAGTGGCTAGGCACTGGAACAGGTTCCCCAGGGAAGTGATCACAGCACAAGCCTGGCAGAGGTCAAGAAGCATTTGGACAATGCTGTCAGGTACATGGTGTGACTCTTGGTGTGTCCTGTGCAGGGTCAGGAGTTGTATTTGATGATCCTTGTGGGTCCCTTCCAACTCAGCATATTCTGTGATTCTGTAATATTTACTTACTGTCTTTTAGCTCAGGAAGCTGAAATTCTCATTAAAAAGGCTTTACCTTGCTAGCTGCTAAGTAAGACTGCACCTCCAAACAGAAAACCAAAGAGTTCTTTTTAAAACCTGGCCATCAGGGCTCTAAGTAGTATCACATAGGCCAGTTAGAGGCTGGATTGAGTGAGTAAATGGAGTGCCAGATGTAACTGGGAATGAAGAAGGAGATGGAAATATGCCTTTGGCTCAAGCATTTCACTTGCCTGAAAATCAAAATGCATGCCAAAAATGAGCAAGAAAGCATGCCTTTAAATCAATGCCACTCTCAGCTTCTGTATAAAAGCTCATAATGACTGAAACAGACAAGAGAATACAAATCTAAAGTCAGCTGGTATGATTAGATTTGGTTTATTCCCTTCTCCCACCTGAAGATAATGCAGAGATGTGAAAGGTCTCTGATCCTGTTCCTGCTAAGTCATCTTGCTGACAATTATTGACTTGAAGGGTTGGTTGGCTGGTTGATTTGCATGAGTGTGTATATGACTACTTACAGAGTCTGCTTACTATTCTGATGACAAAACCCCTCAAGAATGACCTCTTCCCCCTCAGGGAAAGGCAAGGAGGAAATAAAGAATGTTCTTTATTTTGGTGCTGTTCTTTGCATTGCAAAAACATTTGTGGGCTTGATTTGTATCAACAAAAACAGCTTTCTGGACTAATGTGAAATTCGTACATGAGCCTCAATCATGCAATTGTGCCTTCCAAGGGAGCTGCATTGCACAGATAGTTAACTGAATTATTCTGAGGTTCCTATAACTTATAATCAAGCAATATCAAGGTTCCCCACAATTTTAAGATCAGTAACATCATGATGAAACAGTACAAATCAAAGAAACCTGACATCTGCTGAAAGGATTTATTATGAAAAAGAAGCAGATTAAAAATTCCTTGGAGCTCAAGAGATGCAACATTTAAAAACTAAAGTAAAACTTTAGTAAAACTAAAGAAAGCTAAAGTATAATGCATATCATATCTGCTTGGTCAGTTCAAAAGTATTTCCTGCAAAACAATTCTCAAAAACCTCCACAGCAAAGTGCAGGACACTAAGAAAGTCACAGTTTTCAGTTCTCTTTCAGGTCACAAAAGACAAATTGCTCAAATAACAGAAACATCTGCCTTCTTTGTGTACTCTCAAGGTATTGTTGGATCATTTTGATCCCCGTCCACATGAAATACTGTCACCAGTACCACTGGTCATACTAGCTGGGAGTCAATTATGTGTAACACAAATCATAGTCATGTAACCAGTAGTGAGACTGAACTGACACACAGATCAGAGCTTGATGTTGGCAAATTATAAAAACCCCCAGTGAGATAAGGATTCCCAATAAGGGTGCAAATATAACCATTTTGTAGTGTATATATAAGTGTTGCCCTGAGCTTTCTGTCTTTTTGTCTTTCTGTAGAACTTTCTCACGCAGCTTCATGAAAACAATGTCTATTCTTAGAATGTTTACATATTTCTCCTCTGAGAGAAGAAATGATTGATGGTGATGTCCACCATCCAGGTTGAAGAGGTGGCGACCTGTCCAGCCAATCTCTTGACCTCTGTATGTATGTATATAAACTGAAGTCAGATTTGAATTAAAATGAGTTTGTTCCTCCCTGCCATGGTGTGAGCTTCATTTCAGTGTTCCTGAAATTGGGACATGCCCAGCTTCACCCCACAACATATAAGATCCATAATTTTTACACTCCTGATATAGTGCTCACTGTGAAGAAGGAATAAAACCAATTTGACTCCCTCCAGTGACCCTGAATCACCAAAGTGGATTTGGGACCACTGGGGAGAAGAATAGAAATGTGGCCCTGAACTAAGTCCTGCCGCTACCTGAACTGCAGCTGTGGAAGTGATTGTTGTTTCCCTTCTACGGGAAATGAAGTGACACATGTGGTTATGGTTTTAAAAAGGTGCACTTTCTTCAGGCAGGACTTTTGAAAGGCATCAGCTGTCTCTAGAGTGTCTTGTAATAACCTTGGTTTATACACCAGTGTGGGATTAAAGACATCAGCCACTTTGCCCCGTTAGCAGCATCACTGAAACAGGAGAACAAGTCCTCTTTGAAATGTAGTTTATTCTACAAGCATCTCGAGTAAAATCTTAGCTAATTTCCATAACTGCATATAATACCAGACAGAAAAAGCACTACTATGGTCATTTGAAGGGCACTCACAGCTGTTCTCTAATCACTTGCTAGGGAAGGATTAAATGGGAGATGAAGTATTTCCTTTAGTTTATAGTCATGTTATCCTCTTTGGGCATTTTGTTTCCACACATCCACATTCATCTACGTACACATAGGTGAACTGGATTGTTTTATGGTCCGAACAAACCAGTTCCACCTTCGCTTTGTGACTTCTTTTTTCATGGCAGCAAGTGCATTTGTGTTCCATTTCACTGGCGTCAAAAGAATACCTATAGAAATGAGATTTTTCATATCAATCTGCTGCTTATGGTCTTCCCAAATTCATCCATATTTGCTTCTCCAAATGCATGTACTACTAAGGAACAAAATTTCCTATCTATTTTTCTGCTTATTCATAACAGCCTTTCCTCAGGATGCTATTGGCCATGCAGGGCCAGACCCTTTGACATCAGTGGGAAAAATCCCAGTAACTTCAGTGGATTTTGGATTAGGCTCATTCTGGCAAGTCAGAAAGGAGCAATTCATGCAGAGAACAAAAGACAGGAAAACCTCCTAGAGCTGTTTAAAACCATACAAGGACAGGTTTTAAGAGCATGTTTAATAAATTTAGCTGACATCTTTCCCAAGGGATGTATTTTCCTGACTAAGATAAGGCACTCTACCACAGTGACGCCATGGCTAAAGACTGCTCTTCTGCACACCCAGTTTCCCAACCAGGTCCTTTCAAACAGCAGCAAGGGGACAAACAGCTGCAGCCCACTGGTGACAAGAACCCAGGAAGACAAGCCACAGAGGAGGACAGAGAAAGGCTTCCCACTTACACAGAGTAGGTGCTGCACATCCCTTCACAAAAGGGCACTGGGACAGGAGCAGCTGACTTGCACTTGCCATGCACGATGTACTGCTCCTTTACATTGCGTTTGCATTTGTGTGGCAGGTCAATACCTGGGCAGAAGGACACTTCTGTTAGGCTTCTTCAGACTGGGGATCAAATGCTTTGAAAGGTATCTGCTAGTAAACCAAGGACAGTTCATCCTAGTAAAATTTCTCACAACCATATGCACAACCAAAACCACAAATGCGAGGGCAAAGAGGCATTAATTCAGCAAAATTATTCCCCACTGGTCAATGTACTTTTCCATCTGTGGACTAGCTTTAACATGTAAAGATACCATTGAATCAAGACCTAAACGAGACATGAGGGGTTTAGGTTTTTCTAAAATTGCTATAAATTACATTTGTGGCTCTATAACCTAGGATTTCTGAGTAGATGCTAGAGAAAAACAACCCCAAAGCTTTGTTTCTATGCTATTTGCAGACGCAAGAACACAGAGAATATTTTCTCATCAGGAGTACAGTTCAAGTTAACAGTATTTCAGTTATTTAAAAACACAGAGAAGGAGATAAAAAAAAATTAGTGTTCCCATTGGAAGAACGAGGCAGATTTTTAGTCTTGGCTGTGAGGTACAGAACAGTTCTGCTGCTGTAAAACTGTCTTTCAGTCTATGGAATGTGCAGGCTTTCAGCACATGCCGAAACAGGGCTACAAGGAGGGAAGGACAAAGCAGTATTGGAATAGAGAAGCAGTGATTTAATGCACTTACATGTCTTACAACAGCCATCTGAAGACACCTCAACTGTCCCCTGTATTGAAAGTAACCAGAACAGTCAGTTCAGATGCATGTAGTGCTAAGCAGCAATGATGAGAGTTCAGTTACAGTCCCTCATCTCTAATCAACACAAATTCCTTATCAGACCTATTTGTATACCAATTAAATATAAAGTTGCCTAACAAACCCAAACCAAAACAAACCATCCAGCAAGGAAGGGAGTGAATTTTCTTAGAACTATATATCCTCTCACAAGCCAGGTTATATATCCTGTAACACATGCCTGATCTTATTTAGGTCCTACTGAAGCTGGCATAAAAACCCCAGCCCCAGAGAAAGACAGCTGGAATTGAAGAGCCTGGCCTGGGCAGAGCCTATCCCAGAGCTAATTCAAGTACATGGTTGTCCTAAGCTCTGCTCTGATCTGCTGTGAAGTCCCAAAATGCTTCTGAAAGTTACTGGAAACCACCAATAGCCGAAAGCCCGAGTATGAATATTACCCTTGCTCATTCATGTTCCACTTCCTCACTTCATGGTACACCACATATCAGAAGACACTTTGTTCATCATTCCTCCAAGGATCCGTGGTGAGTTACCACTTGTTCAATTGCATTTTATAAGACTGATGTTTCTCGAGTGAAGAAAAATGCCTCCTTGCTACTGCTCCAATACCCTTCTCTTTCAAATTCTAGTGCTTACCCCACAACAATGTAAATTGTGTGGGCTTGTTTGCAAATATTTTTGCTTTATTTCCACTGGACACAGAGCTGGAAAAGCACATTTCCTTCAAACAAGGATGATCATACGAAAACGATCAAGAAATACTCATTCAAAACAGCGAATATAACTCCCAGGCCAGTATCAGGGCTCATTACAGAAGTCTTTTTCTGGCTGCAAAATACTTACTGGCACACAATTTGCTTCTTCAAATGGTAGGCAGACCTTTATTGTACTAGTCAAGGAAAACTGGCCTGCTGATTCCATGCAGGTGTAGTGAGTACAGTTGTCATATGGATCTTTATAACTCTTTCCAACCTGATAAAAACAGGAAAAAATAATAATAATAAAAAAATTACCCCCCGCCCCAAACCCCCTGCCCCCCCAAAAAAGAAGAAAAAAACCAAAAAGAAAACCAAAAAACAAACCAACAAACCACCACAAAAAAACCCCAAAACCAGGCCAATGGAGTATAGCAATAAAATTGAAAAACTGAAACAGTAATAAAGTTAATGAACCAGCAGAGACTGGGTTGCTCAGTTGCTCATATCACTCTGAAAGGGCTGAGATGTCTGCAACTCACATCTACTAATTATGTACCAAGCTCGCCCACTACTAGTCAATGCAAAATCACTTCTGTGGCCTCCCAGGGGGAAAGAATGAAAGAATGCCAGCATGAGCATAAAGGTATTAACAGAAATGCCAGAAGGTAGGTGTGTTAATGTTTGTGGGCTAAAATACACACAAAAGAAAAATAATTCTTTCAAAGGATTTCAACAGGTTTTTTTTTTTTAATAGATGGAAGGAGTGAAAAAGAAAAAAGCCTTTGCAATAGAGATTAATGGATAACTCCAAAGCCTCCTCATGCAGAGATAAAAACTATATATTGGAACAGAAAAATCTAGCTTGTAAGATAAATTATCAAGGAATAAAAGGATGAAATAGAAAAGATGTAGAACACAAGAGCTGTCAGAGAAGCAATAGCATGTAAGACAAGCCACTGATTGAAACTGCATCATTAACCATACACAGGAGCAGCAGGCTGTAATAAAACCAAAGAGCTAGAATCATGGAATCATAGTATCATTAAGGGTGGGAAAAACCTCCAGGATCATCAAGCCCATCCTTTAAAGGCTCAGCTCATGCCTACACAACGCTACATTTGCAAGACATGATGTATTATCTGTGTGTGTTACCAAGTCACAGAACACTACAGCAGCTGTGTCACTTGATTTCTGCCTCAGCAAATTCAGAACCAGTGGCAGCACAGCTATATCAGCCTGCTCACACTGTATCCCTGTATCTCCAGGGCAAGATAACGAAACTGCTTCATATGGGAGCAGTGTGATGTGAAGCCAGCACAGGTACCTCTGCAAGAGCAGTATTACACCATGTCACCATCCCTTCCAAATTCTTTTTTGCTATTTCGTGTCAAAAGAGAAGTGGAGGTAACATGATTTCCATTCCTGCCAGTGAATATAATATTCAACATGGTAGTGCCTGTGAGATGCACACAGCAGGGGACAGCTATATAAACATCTACACTCACTTGGGAAACACAGACATTTTTACATCTCTTAGAGGTCCTCCCAGCCTTGAAATGCATGACACTGTTTGAAAAAATGCTGAGTTTTTTTTGATAATTCAGCCTTGTGTGGAGAGCAAAGGAGTGCATACCTCAATGGTCACATTGCCAAATGGAAAATTTGCCACACATGCCACTTGCTGGCACTGGCCGCAGCACTGACCCTTCTCTTCCACATAGCGAAAACCCTGTGGGAATAAAGGTTCCATTTACCCATGTTTACCTGTGTCTTTTTGCTGAAGAATCTTTGGATCAAAGCTACACTGAAGATGGCAGGGGAAACGAGCCAATCTTACAGTTCCAATTTTGTTGTCTTTTGAAACCTGTTGGAACAACTTTAAGCCTGGCAATCAAAGCTGGTAATTTTTCTGCCTTGCTGACTTCTGGGTACTTCAGTGGCCATGAAGACCCTGTCATTGATTAGTCTTCTCTTCAGACTAACACACAAAAGAGGTCAAATAAATTAATTTAGCACATGATTACTTGCACAATCTGCTTGGTCTGATGTTATTATCAGATTATATTATTACAAGAACCATTGCCGTCAGATGTGAAGATTTTTCTCCCCTGTGTTTCAGGTCTTCTGGTTTTCTGGTGGTGGTGGGTGTGGCTGGCTTCAGGAAAAAGTGTAATGAAAGGCTCTGTCCATTTTTAACATTGGTGGTGCATCTGTCCTTATCTGGGCAAGAATGGTAAAGCAACCACCCTGCTTATATTCCGTAACAGATAGAACAACTTGAGTGCTGATTCTCACGAGTACTGAGAAGGAACTGAGTATTCCCTGCCCACAAGTCAAAGTGTCTGGAAACATACAAACCACTGTGTAGTTTCCTCACAGTCTTCATTTATGAGCTGACAATGGACAACATCAACAGAATGACACAAACATCTTTCAGCAGTCAGACTTTAACAGGTTTGCGATCATTTCCCCTCAGGGCACTTTTCCAAGGGTGACCTCTTAAATTCGCTGGAGTAAAAATAACCAGCACCCTAAAAAGGACTTTACAAAACAAGTAATAGAAGAGTCTATCCTGTTGTGTTGCACGGATAAAGCAGTTACACTCTCCCTGTTTCAGTTCAACAGCCATTGTGATCAAGGAGGTGCTGACCTGCTGACAGGTGGTTTGGCATTGCACTGGAAGGCACTGGATGCGGTTGGTCCATGTCACAGGATCCTGCTCATCCATGCACACACAGTTCTCACAAGAGCTTTTAGGCACCGTTGCCCCTGGCTGGAAATATAGGAGAGAGAGAAAACCATGACAAGAATTCATAAGGTTCTGGAATAAGCATCTCCCTGGCCTATCAAAAAACCTAATAGTTGTGGAGTTTATTTTTAGGAGAATTTCCTGAAATGAATATACATCTGGATCTCTAAAACATCACAATTGGTATCACAAAATGAACATCAGGCTGACACTCCCAAGTATACCAATGGTGTTAAATGAGTTCTCATAAATTCCAAGCATCTATTTTTGGTCAATTTGACCAAGCAATAATCTTGCAACATTCAATTAGATTTAAAATTTGTGTTCAATCACTATTCTGACTCATTGTCTCTAAAGCATAGGAAAGATCTCTTTCAGTAAGCAAGTTACTTGTCTCTAGCATTACCTATTCAGTAACCTATCCCAGAATCACAGATTGCTTGGGGTTGGGAGGGAGACTACTGGAAGGGAAAAATTGCAGGCCACTCTAACCCTGCTTTTTGTATGAGTGTTGAAAAGAAGAACTTCAGGTAGTTCTGACTCAGGCAACATCAACTCGTAGAAAGAAGTATCTGGAAGAAGACCCACCTTAAATTCAATTCCTTCAGAAACACATACACCTTTTGGTACTGTAAGGAAAAGAAAATAAGAGGTTGTGCTAGGAATGATGCAGTTACTGTACTCATCTCTGAATTGTGAGTGATTTAGAGAAGTCAAATAGTAGAGCTGAACTTAATAGCCCACACAAGAGGGGAAAAAAAGCAACTAGTACGTAGTACTAGTTGGTATTCAGAAACCCACATGTAGCATCTGCTTAGATGTTATGTATCAAGTGGGGATAATTCTCTACCCTGGTATTTTCCACAAGGTAAAATCTATTTGCCATGTGGGTCTTTTTACCAATACTTGAAATTACTTGACCTTTTCTTTATTGTTAACCACCGTGCTGGTAACAAAGCTAATGGGCTTAAGTGTCTGAATCTGGAAAAATAATTTGGCAGCAGAACTTGTGGATGGGTTCAGTTTAACCATCACTCATTATGTGGTCAATAGTTTACACTCCCTGAATCCTGCCTACAGAGAACCTGAACCAGTTATTCTAACTCAAAGAAAGGGGAGAAAAAAAATAGCCCAATTGTAAAGGCTGTGAGGAAAAGGAAGAGGCTCCTGCCATGATGTTAATTCATTTGAAAAATCAAATACTTCAAGGAATAAATAAAACACCATAAAAAATGAGGTACTTACTACAGGAGAAGATAGGGCAGCAACCATCTTCAGACATAGCAACCACTGGCTGGAAACCTAAGTCACATGCTGTTTTGTTGATAATGCAGGTTTTTATATCACATTCTGCAATAGACAGCAGAGACAAAGTAAGCCAAAGCTTCCTGTTACTTGCAGACAGAGCTTGAAAAACAAATTCTATTAACATTGCCAGGATCCTCTGTCCTGCGCCTTGGTATAGATACTAGGAATGGCCTGGTTTAGATGCAGGCTACTCCTGTGCTGTGGTGGGCATTTGGGACTGGGAGGGTGCAAATGCAAAACTGAGGGCAAACATGTATCAGGAACCTCCACAGGAAGTGTTAGGGAAGCCTGGAGGACGAACACATCCTCTCTTACTGGGTGAATCTCTGTGGAAGGACCACCATCTCAGCTCAGGACAAGAGCCAAAGGATCCGGTGGAGCAACTGCTGCTCCCAATGATCCACAGAGGATTTTTCCAGGGTAAATATCTGTCAGGTCATGGCACTAATTTAGAGTACAAGCTGAAACAGAGGACTTCTTCTCTGCTAGCGAGAGCTCCTGGCATGCAGATGGAAGAAATGACCACTCCAGTGTGCTTATTTGAATCTGCTACCTGTGGGGCACCACACTTCACTTTAGGATTACTGATGAAGGCAAATGATGCCATATTATGGCATGTGAAGGATCTACTCACCACAGACTGTCTCAGTGCAGCAGGGGTCTTCCAGACGAGGTTTTATTTTGCGTACAAAGCCTTCTTTTGTGCAGTTGATGGGTGGAGATTTAGCACAAGGGCGGGGGAAGCAAGAGATGTTCAAGGTCGCTTCCTCACAAGTACAGTACTGACAGTCATGTTCCCAAGCCTCTTTAGGCTATAAAAAAAGAGGGATAGCAGTTCAGAGAGCAGAACTTGGAAGCATTATATCAATGAATGTCTGCTGCAAGCCAGTGTAGGACTGAGTTGATCTAATTTATTGTGTAGGAAAATTGCAGGTCAAATCCCAGAGGGAGAAGAAGAGAACAGTAAGATAAAATGCCATTATTTGCCACCTTCCTTTGCAGGTTTATGTGTTTCCAGAAGGCAAGCCTGATAGTTCTACCAGGAAACTGGTTCCCACAAACTTCTCTTTCCGTTTCTGCACCTCAAGTGATTAAATAAGTTCTGGAGTTAATAAAATCTTCTGGTTTTGTCCTCACTGTCATTGCAGCTCACTGTTTTTTAAGCTTAGAATTAAAAGAAACAACTTATGCAGTCATTTTTGCAGAAGGTCACAGAACACAGATAAACTTTCTCTTACCTGTTTCACTGACCCATCTTGTGCAGTGCAACCTATAAAATGAATTAGATGTTACTTTAAAGGTAACTCAATCAGAGAAAACAACAGAAGCAGAAAAACAGGAACGGAAGGAAGATCTTGAAATCTGAGGAACAGCCACAAGGAGAAAGAGAAATTCAGAGTGCAGAGTCACAGGTTCTAAACACAAAAACATCTTAAACATGCTATTCTTTGTTCTTTTGAAAGTTGCACCTTCTGCATAGAAGAGCAGGCAGAAACTCTCAATCTGGAATGCTTCCAGCCTCACCAGAAAGGGTCAGAAACAAGGTCTCCCCCATTTCCTCTGTACCCAAAAAAAAATTAAGTGCCCTTAATGTGCACTTCTAGTCAGGCTCTTACCCCCACTTCCCATGGCACCATTTATACCATATCTTACCACAAACAGACACACAAATGCCATCATGATCATTCAGCAGTATTTTTCCATCAGGACAGTAGCATCCTTCAACAAACACTGGTGTGCTATTTTGGGAGGGAAGGGTGTCCATAACGAGTCCTCTGCACAATTGGAATATAAATGAGAATGAACGAGAGGCAAAAACATAGCCCAGGGCAATCAAGACACCTAAATTCCAAGGGAAAGTGAACTTCAAACTTCCCCGGCAATTTTCACATTATGGACTTGAAAAACGCCTTATCGCAAATGACCCACCTGCTGAAGCAAGTGTTTCTTTTTGCTTCCCCACATGGCTTGTACACCTGATCCTGAGGACAGCTGGCCTCTGTGGAGCATTGCAACACACATGTTAAAAAGCCCAGACCCACGTGTACCCTCCGGTGCAGGGACACGAAGGGACAAAGCGCCCAGGCAGCAACTTCCCGGGTCCGCACAGCCCGGCAAGGGGGTCCCTGAAGCTCCACCAAGAGCGGCCGATGAGGCCAGCAAACTGCAAGCGACAGGACCAGCAGTGGCTGGGGTGACCCGAGCAGGGCAAAGCACGCAGAGAAAAGCCGTGTGTTGCCATCTAGTGCCAAAGCTGTGGGGAACACACAGAACGCCGCGGGTGAGCTACGCTGGAGACACTGTGGGCTTGGTTGCCCCTTGTTTTGCACCAGGTCTGGACTGGAACAACCTCTTTGGTTTAGTTCCTGCTTTTTCTCAGGTCCAGAGCAGCAGGGGAGGACAGAGCAGACCAGACCTGCTTCACCCCAGGGGGTGTTTTCCAGGCGTAACTCGCTGCCCATTCCCAGGCTCACAGCACTCCCATTCCCAGGCTCACCGCACTGCCCGCTCGCCAGCCTCCTCCAGTCCACGCAGACCCCGTGGAGCCCGCACAGGGCCGCGTAGGTCTGCATGCTCTGGCACTCGGTGCTGGGGTGCTCCTCCGAGCACCCGCTGGCCACACACGCCTCGTAGTAGGGCTGGGGGGGGACCACGCCGTGGCACTCCGTCAGGGTCCTTCACAAAGCAAGGAGAAAAACCTTGGGCTACTTCCAAGGAAGAATTCGAATCAGAGCCAAACCATCCCCCCTGCCCCAGGCAGAGCCTCAAGGTACAACTACTAATTGTTCTCATAGGCGGTACACCCCCACAGCTCGCTAAAGAATTGGCTTTACCTGCCATTCTTTACAATGCTTGGAAAGGAAACAATATTGTCGGACTGCTACCTCCAAAGGCTCCTGCAAAGCTCATAGCTGAAAGTCTATATGCTGATGTTTTTATGCTAGCATGTTTGAAAATCCTGCTTTAAACCGCAAAATTATTTTTAAAACAGCCACATATATTTGCTTACTATATTCTGACTGTGTTTCACATCATTCAGAGCTTTCAGATACTGAATTATAGCCAGTTCCCACTTGGCCTCTCCAGAGCTGACAGGCAGGGGGAAGTGCCAAGCAGCAGACACTATTAAGAGCGGATTGATTTTGGTGATGCAGCTGAAAAATATCTGCCAAGCTCAAGAACACACACAGTTCACTGCTCAGTTTCACAAGGTCTGCAAGACACTGTATTTTCTTCATATCATAGAATCAGCTCACCTAAGCCATTTAATGAAGAACGAATTTACCCTGTGGACTTATTTTTCTGATACTTTGGGGAGTTGTCTTACCAGATGATTTTACACAGATTAGAAGGCACACAATGCTGATGATACTCAATCTTCGATGGTCGTGAGACACCAGGATTACAATGTCTGTTGGTAGGATATGGGACTTTCCAATCTAATGCCATTTCTTTGAAGGACTTGACAACCTCACCATTCCTCTTCATGGCATCATCAGACTTCTGGTTGGTACAGGTGCCTGGTAGCAATATAAAAATGACAGTTCAAGAACAGTTGATGCTGATGAAACTGCTTTTAGAGAAAATCTGGGGGGAAGTTCTCCTTGTGGGAAGGGAACAACATGTGGAGTTCTGGATAAATTCACACAAACTGTTTCTAGGAAAAGAAGGCTTGAAGAAACAGTTTGCCAGCTACTCATGAAAACCAGAATTGATGTGTTGGTTGATAGATTTCTCCTGGTGGCCAGAGTAACTGAGACGGTACAGGACTCTCCACATTTCCTACATTCCTATATGAAGTAGATATGATGAAAAGGAAAGGCCTAGAAAAGTCCTATCTCCATCCCCCAACAGACTGTGAACAGAATGAAAGGATATGACTTAAAACAACATTTCCTGACAGTGTCTTTCCATTAAATAAATTTATTAACATTTGTGAGTTGCAAGCATTTAGAGATTTTACAAGGGAATGAAAGGAGGAAAATTCAGAGCATTATTTTTTGTCAGCTGATGAGGACACTCACCACAGAGTCCCATGGTATTGTTATAAAACTTGCTGAAAGGGAGTTTTATGTAAAATGCAAGTCGACTATAGGAGATGTAAACCTCTAATTCAGGTATTTCAATTATGGCATAAAGTCCAGAATTGGTTATCCTGATACCATTCTTAAAAATGTCTGGAACAACTTTCTTATCATCAAACAAAATCTAAAAAGAAAAGAAACAAAAGGCTTTTATGGACACTCTTTCATTGAGTAAGGTATATGATTGATGCAACTGGAAAACAGAGCAGCTAAATTCACCTTAAGTGCACCAAATGGTGTCTGTCAAAGGCAGTCATTTAAGCAGTTGTCTAATATTCCTTTTTAATATGTTGTAATTTATCTTTGAATACTCATATCAGGACAGAAACCACAATTTTCAGTTATGTGATCATTTCCCAGATTTTTAGAATATACAGATTTTATTGGCACAAAGCAAAAAAGAGAGAGAAGAAGCAAAGTAATGGCATTTTTTACCCATTACATATTTTACAAGCTTAATCCTTTGTCATGACAGGGCATTTGGCAGTGCAATAATATAACTAGAGCAAAATAATTCTGACAATTCATTTAACCACAATACTTTACCAAGTTTGTTTCTTTTCCATGTTCCATTGCTTGTGTCAGAATAACAACAGAATTGGAGTAAAAAATTATAAGGGACATTGAACAAATTCCTCCACCAGTGGGAGCACAGTAGTAGTTGTCTATGTGAATCCAGAAGTTGTGAGAGTCAGGATGAATTGACTTCACAAGGACATAGGTGCAGTTTTCTTTAAAATGGTAATATGCTCCATCAAAAGTCACATAGTGCTCATTTCCCCATCCACTGCAAATACCTAGAAGACAGAACAACAGGCTTCAAGTTTGGCTTCCGAGCTACCTGTAAGTACAAGCTGGTTTTAACCTTTTTACTTGCTTCCAGTCAGAGACAAAATATCCAGTTTGATAAAGAAAAATTACTCTGGCAAGGACATCTGCTTTCAACAGCCAAGATTTCAGGGGGGATTTCTGTTCCATTGTATCCGACCGAATTGATATGAACATAATAGAGATGTTGACCAGATAGAGTTTTCTTTTTTGAGGCCCAGCTGAGCATAACATAAATTTCAGGAATTCTCCTGCCACTTACACTGACACTCAGAGATTTCACAGCAACCGGTTTCATCGGAGTGTTTTGTGAAGGGGAAACCATTGACACAGAGTTTCAGTTGCTGAGGTGGGCAAGTCATGGCAGACAATTTGATATTGCTTCCATCTCCCAGGCAAGTGGCAGTATGGCAGTTTCCAAAATTCCATGTTTCATTAAACTATTGATAAATTGGAAAAAGAAAAAAAAAA
>VZDJ01007753.1:6586527-6642230 GCA_008694505.1 Cyanoderma ruficeps
AAAGAAAAAAAAAAGAAAGAAAAAAAAAAGGAGAGGCAAATAATAATGTTACAAAATCTTTAAAATCACACACAGCACTACATTCCATTCAGTTAATTGTCTAGCATGGCAAAATTTGGTGTCTACCTGGCTCTGGAAACCAGGCAATATGAACCATAGAGGAATCAAGAGAGCCTTGATATCTACTTTTTTAGGTATATATATTAGGGTCCTGACCACTTCTTATGGTAGGACACTGCCACGTGTGGCTTCCTAGTCTTTGTTCAGCTTTGCTCTGCTCACATAAAATCATTTAGGTGTTTCAGGTGAACAGGAGAATCTTCAACTTATTCTTTCAGTGGGGATTTCTGACATCTACATCATCTCATTCAGCCACACCTACTGTCCGGCTGTAGAGCTGGATACCAGCATCAGAGGAGAACACCAAATCTTGGCTGCAGACAATACATGAATGGTGGAATGATGAAACACATATTCAAAGTCTCTCACCTTTCTGGGAGGAATGAGTGCAAGACAATCACTCACAGAAGTCCTTGTGGGAGCAGGAACTTGGTTTGTTATGCCCGGAGCAGGTGTTGGCGGACAGGTTTCGGAAAGTGGATCACAGACCTTGAGGGTCTCAGCATGACCACTTTTACACTCTGCCCAAATTAATTCGATCTGACACGATTTATTGCAGACAGAGTAAGCACAACGACCTGATACATTCACTGGCCGAGAAACATTTTCTCCTGTAAGGGCAAAACCCAAGTGTTAGCCTGAGGACTGATCTCAGAGCAGCTGCATTCTCAGCCCTGCATTTAACTATCTGTACCCAATAGCCATGCTCAGGGGACTGTCTGTCTGCAGTTCCTGGGATTCAATGGCTGAACTGGACAGCAATTCATCCAAATGGCAAAGACCGAGGGAGGGCCACAAGGCCTAATATGAAATTCTGCTCTTAGGACATTGGAAAGAATTGAAAATGAGTATAAGAAGAGACAATACTGAGTGTATCACTGAGTGCATCTACTCTTCACAAACACCAGGAGGTCAGTGAAGCAGGAGCTACTAACAGATGAAGAAGAGTCTTTCCTCCCTTGCTTTTGAAATATTACTGTGAGTTACAAGCTCACATTCACCAGTTTGGGACTCAGGGCTCTGCTGACATCAGCCACTGCTATAAGTTTCCTTATACTAGGGGTAATTCGAACTAGAACAAAGGTTTTGGATATTGGAGAGTAGTAGTTATGAAGGTGTTAGCTATAGTTCAAAGATGTAACAACTTCTGGTAATGTCTACCTCTGACAGGCAGAATGAGCACTTGCTGAAGCACTTTTATCTATCAGTACATCTTTCCATGTCAATGGTGCAGGAAAAAAAATTGCATGGTTTCTCACCCATTTGTAGTAATTGTCCATTGTCATTGCAAAAGCAGGGAGTGGCTACCTCTGATGAGGGAGGTGCAGATGCTACATATTGCCTCTGTCGTTCTGTAGGAAATCAAATAAATTAGTGTTTAAATCCTCTACTATTCTACTTTCAAGCCCTAAGACATCTCTTACATTCTCTACAACCACAAAAAAATATTTTTTTTTACCCCCTCTACATTCTGTACATGTCCACACTGAAACCATCCCCTGTATTTATAAACACTCTCTATTATACAGGATGGTGCTGTAATACTACACACACACCCTCCTGCTTCCAGGGTTTTTTTTCCCTGTATGGAATACAATAAACACCCCTTCTTCTGTCATTTATTCTTTCCAATTCAATGTTTTTAGTCCTCCAGTACTTCACCTGGCTTTGGAGAGGTGATTTCCAGTGGCACTCCATTTGGATTTTTAGTGCTTTCTTTCAAAGGAACTGTTGGTTTAAATAGAGACAGTTGATGTAGACATTTTACTGTGTCATCCACAGTCTGCTTTTAATAACCCTTCCTTTTCTAGGTGTTACTCCACTGTACTTATTCCACTTGTTAATATTTGCAGTAAATACCAAACACACAGGCTCACCATCAAGTATTTAGTTCTTCCATTCACATGAGTAGAGAAACTAATTTAATTTTCCTTGTTGGGCTTGTATAATTTGCTACCAAGATAATACATATACTTTTTAGCCACTTATTTTTATTTCTAGTAATCATGTGGCACATTTCCCACTTTTCTTTATCTTCTTTTTGCTTCCTGTTTTCTGCTTTTTCACATTCCATTCACTCAGGAAAACTCCTTTTGAATAGGAGTTAACTGCCAGGAAGTTTTATTTTCGTATTCCAGTGATCTGTATGACATTCACTTATTCCAGTGCAGAATACAGTACAATAAGAACTGCAGAGTGTTACAGGTGATAAGAAGGAGAAGAAGCAAAATACAGTACAATAAAAACTGTAGAGCATTATAGGTGATTAGAAGGAGAAGAACAAGATGTAGAAGTATGAAATATTGAGACTGACAACATCAGAGTGTCAACTGTGATGTGTTTAAACTTACTGTAAAAGTTGTAATGAAAAATCGCTGAATCTATTCTCTCTTAACCTCACTGACAGCAAGGTCAGCAAGAATCTATGAAAATTACACTTTTGGTCCTTACCATAAGACCCACAAGCTTGGATCCCTCAGTTTTGAAATTTCAACAGTCCTGAATTCTGCTCTTATCTTAGTCATACTTTTTCCAAGGAGTCTTTTTTAAAGATAGATAAATCTTATTACCATTACGGACTTCTACAGAATCCCCACCAAGCCTCTTATCAATCTAGTACCTTGTGCTGGTGTAGATGGAGTTCTGCAGGGAGTAACTGTTTTAATGATCTGTCCCTTAGGGCCGCACACAGCTTCACCACACTCGGTCCCATACACATGGCTGTACACAGTTTCATTTAAGGTATAGGTCTTCCCATTGTAGCAGCAAAGACACACTGGGGCACCAAAAGAGAAAATGCCATGGCAACAGAGGACACTTGCAATACAAATACAAGTGAAACGCAAACCAAATTCTGCATTTACCCTTTGAAGCTCCCAACATCAAACATGAGTTACCTGGCAGAAAAACTTTGTCAGTTTCTTCTTGAGAAGCTGCACTGGGAGTCTATCTCATTTATTTAAGGTGTGGATTTTTCTGGTTGTTGGTGTTTTTTTGAGTCAGCTCTCACAGAGGAATAACTGGTTGGTAAAAGTGTCAGAACTGGTACTGGCCTAACCCAGCATGGAACAGTGGAGAACTCCCTGTGGGCAGGGAGTGTGACTGGGGTTACTGCCTTTCTGAGTGACAAAACCCTGGCTCAGGAGGTGTTGCACAGCCCTTTCCATCCACAAATTATTAGAATGCAGTGGTACACAATTTCATTTAAATATATGATACGCTCTCCAGATTTTGGAGACTGTACATGTAAGAATCAAAGGAAGTCTATCTATTACTGTAACAAAGTCAGCTAAACTGCAAATGTGTTATTTACTGGGTCACCCTGCTTTTTGGGATGTGATTTCTCCCAGATATGGGAATGAACTGAAACTGTACCTTAACCAAATGTGTCCTTTAGGCACACAAACATATCTAATGAGCTAGCAGTCTTAGTTTATTTGATTAAATGAATGGTTAGGAAACAGCACTTCTACAAGATTTGTCCTGTTCTAAAAGTACTTATTAAAAGGGGTATCATGAATGGCCTACTACAGACTACTGTCTGTCTGTCTTCACTGACTATTGAGGAAGTGGAAAAGTGGAAAAGTGGTATTAACCCGGGTAAGATGAATCCTACATAGCACACCTCATATCCTCCCCATGATTATCCTTTACACAGTTCTTGAGGTCAAAGGCTGCATTTTGCTTATCAAAGTATATCTGTGCTGCTGTGCACCCACATATTAAGCTACCTGTCTGGCCTCCTATTACCAGTATGTTTGCAGTAACATGTGATGTTGTGTTGTTTCAGTCCTGCCATCACTCAGTGCTTTGTGAGGGTGGTGAAAAGTTACCTTTGGAGTCTTCAGAACATAGTTTCTCTTTGGGATCACTGAAGAGAAAAAGTAAAAAGAATTGTTTTATTGAATTGAATTAGTATATGGAATAACAATGTCTGCAACTGTACCTACTTTTACAAAAAGTCTACTCCTGGATTTAATGGTAATTGCCACTGCCTATAAACATTAACAAAACATCTCCTAGTTTGTCCTTTCCAGTCCTGTTCTACCTTTCTCACCATCGACTGACCTACCATGAAGTGCAGTTGAGGAGGGAGACACACTCTCTGCTCTCCTCATCAAAATACGGTTTGTCAGGACTACACTCTGGGTAACAGCCTGAAAAATTAAACAAAGTATTCTTAGTTTGAGTTTTATAGACACAGGAAAACACATAAATACCTCTACCAAATATAGATTTGATCCCCAAATGAATGTGATTCCAGTATGAGTGTTCTTTTTACTACCGATTATTTTTCCAAGTCCTCTTTTTACCTCTCTCCCCAAAGTTTTAGTTTACATTTGTCAACCAATAATCATTCTTTGCAAATTTATATTGAATGGTGTTTTATCTCTCCATATATTTAAAGGCAGCAGGCAAATGATGCTATGAATGGCACCATCACACAGGAAATTAGCAAGGCATGGTCAATGAGCCTCTGGGACAGATGGGATAAACTTTCAGTCACCTTGATGCTTCAGACATTTAAAATCAGACTAGTAGCTGCAACTCCCATAAACTGCATTAAGTCAAGGAAGAATTACCTTCTAAACTGTACAGCAAGTTCCCACATTTCCCATGTGGGTTCCTGCAGGTCCTTAGACAAGGGGCTCCACAGGGTTTATAGAACCACTCGTGTTTGTCAGGTGCATTGTAATAATCGCAGAACACAGCTGGGACAGAAGAATAAACAACATTTTGGTCTCAGACACTGGGCAGGGACTATTTTTAAATCTTGTTTAAAATATGTTAATAAGATAAACATGATACAAAGAGCTCGTTCAGTCACACATGCATGGCAGTGTAAGTTTTCTGCTCTTCTGTATCCCCTGTGTGCCTGAGCACAAGGGGCACTGCTTTCGGTGTGCATTTCAGTGCAGTACTTACGGCAAATGGCAGGGGTTCTCCAGCTGACACAGACACCAGCTCTGCTGCAGCTCCTCGAGTAGGCAGCCACTGAGGTACAAAAGCACTCACAGTCTCCCACACTGTCACAGCCACAGAAGTCAGACACACAGGATTCATAGTATGGAATGGGGTTCACCTGTCAAAACACCGACAGAGCTGTCACCACAGCTATATCTGCTGCACTGTGTTTTAATGAGGGAAAGGGCTCTGAATTTTGTCATGCACTGACGGTTTGTGACAGACTGGGATTTTCATGGAGGAGCTACGGTATTTTACAACAGGTAGTTTTCTATTTTCACCTGCCTGATAGAATTGGGCTCTTAAATCTTCCTATTCTTATATGTGTAATGCTGCCACTTACACTTAAAATGCCTTCCCAGTGTGATTTCTGCAGGACTGAACCACCTTGTTTTGGCTTACCACAACTACACAGTGTGTGCACTCTTCAACTGAGAGACAGTGATTAAGTGAGTATGAAAGGTACTAAGGTACACTAAACTTCATGTCTCTTGTTTTTTAACTATTTTCAACATAAACTAACAAAGAATGTTAAGCCAAGTTTGTTTTTAAAATCGTTTAATAAAGTGCACTGAAGCTTTGTATAGACAATCTAATTAAGAAGAATAGCCTTGTTTCTGTTTAAATTAATTCAATTTGTGACTAGGATAAACAAAATTATTAGTCTCTTTAGATAACTTGAATGAACTTCCCAAGGATCACCATACAAACAGTCCTAGACTAACTTATCTCTACATTTTACAGATACCTAACTTTCTACTTCTGATGGCCAACTATTATCCTGTTTATCTTCAGTTGTTCAAAACAGGCACTGCTCTTTCCTCAATACTGTGCAACAGGATTTATCTGGCATAGCTGTGAAGTGAGGTTTTGAGAGAGGTAGCCTTGTACTACTGTGTAGTAGCTTCAATGCTAAAAATATGCTGAAAATGTCCTGCAAAACAGCAACAAATATCTAGAGTGAAACTATTAAGGATGAGAGAACAGGATTACCTTGCTGTGACAGGCTTCAAAGATGTTACTCTTAATGATGCTGCAGTGCTTCTGTCCCAGGGCAGACTTGAAAGGCTGATCTGCACACAGGTCTGTCATGTTTATATTTGAGCAGGTGCTTGTTATTTTCCAGCTATTCCCAAACTCCTGGATGCTCATCTCCATGGACTGCCCTCTGGTTGTGAAGTCATTCCTTGAGCGGCCATCAAAGTCCCCACAGAGACCACAGACTTTTCCCTGTGTGATTGTGTAGGCACAGTAAATGCTTTGGTTATTTTAAGTGCAGCCCACTCTTTGACAGAAATAAACTATAGAACCTGTAAAGGCAAAATAGGTGCAAGTTTCTAAACAGGCAGCAAAAAATGGCTTAGGAATACTTGGACTTCAAGTGACAGAAACATTCCTAATGTGTTACCAATACTTCTAGCCCCAAATATTCTGGAGTGTTTTATACTGACTGAACAGTGCAATAAAACAAAAGATACGGCCTGCTTGCTGCTTCTTCTTGTCCACTAAACCAAACTTTTTCCAAGCCTTTGTTTCCAAGCCTTGCTTTTCAAAGTTGGGCTCCAGTTCTGGAAGCATAACTCTGAGTTTGAAATCATAACACCCAGTCCACCCCCTACTTACCTGGAAAGACGGTGCCACATGAACAACAACAGTAGTTTTTTGGTCCCACATGAAGTTCATGCCTTGGCTTGTTTCAATTACAATATAACCTCCTCTGAGGTCCACTTTGTAATTTTTCTCAGCTCCTGGATCAGTGGCTATCTCCTGAATTCTGCCTTCCAAGAGCCTTATTTCACTGCTCTACAAAGGAACAGATACGTTACATGGAAGGAAATCAAGTAGAAAACTTAGTGCTACAGCACTGGCGCTCTGCTTCTCATTCTTTGTCTTATTTTTCTGTTGTCTTCACACTCTGTCTTGGTAGATAGGTGAGCCACAGTCACAGATGCATAGAGCCTGTTTTCACAAATGCAAACGCACACAAATGCAGTGTTGTTGACTCCTTGTATCTTTCCCCTCACCCAGAGAAGTGTTCAATCCCTGTTAACATCAAATGCCTAAGCCTTTCCCAACTTCCCTGCCTTAGCTTGCTGGCTGTTTGACTTCCATGGGTACTCTTTAGCAGCAACTGAGAGGGAATATAAGAGAATGATACAGTAATTACTACAAAATCAAGACTACAGCTCCTAACTAGTTCTAGACAAACCTCAAAAATCAATGTGATCTTTAGGGAGCAGATGGAGTGTGACTTCCCGCAGGCGTTGTTCTGAATCACAATCCGGAAGGTGCCAGCATCCATGTTATTAGGGCAAAAATCCTTAGAAAAACAGATAACATTCTATTAGATCTTGTCAGGCAATTAGCCCAGTCATAAGCATTTTCAGGAGTTCTAAATGAATGACACTCTGATCTGACTTCTTTATTCACTAAAACTATAGAATTTTGGAAGAATCTGGTGGGAGATGATCTGACGGCAGATGCATATTTGACCAGGATTTTGAAAAAGGAAAACTAAGGGGGAAAATGAACTTGTCATAGCAACAGTCGAAAAAGGTAAAAATATATTTTCTTAAAATTAGCAAATCCAACTGTAATTTGGGGATGACAAAATGTCTCACTTTGTGCTGTCCATTACATGCAGTTATTATATATGAGGCTTACACATTAACCTCTGCGTGTTTCTGACACAACAAAAATAATGTTGGAAACACTTTCCACCACCACACCAATTCCTTTCCCTCGAAAATGCTGGAATGCCGTCAAGAAAGGGCGGTCCAATCAAGCAGTTAATTATTTGGGATCACACAGTGCCCTCTTGTGTCACTTCTGAGAGTCAATTTGCTTTGTTTTAGATGGAAAATCTCACTCTATAAGCTCTAGGTGCAAGAGAAGGGGAGTAGGCTCTGCTCATCGGTTTGGCTATTTTGCATGGGAATGCCTTTTAATTACCCAGACAGAAGCCTACAGTGTGGGCTGTGAAAAACATATGGACGGGAAATTGAAAAGAAATTGATACCTGAGCTAGGATATAGTCACAGTCTCCCAGGAAATCAAACTTCTCCCCATCAAAGCTCATGTAATGCCCATTTCCATACACAGTGCAGGTTCCCTTGCAGGGATTGTCCGTGCAGTTCCACTGCCTTTTGTTGCAGGTGCTGGGAGGCAAAATGCAAAGAATAAAAATATTTGCATGAAACGTGGGCTTTCCTTAACACCGAACAAGGGCAGAATAATCAAAAGGTTTGTTGTTTGTAGTGCCCTCTCAACTAAGATCATGCCATGAGATGCCATATCAATCAAAAAGTTCATGTTTACTACCCAGACACATTTGTTCTATTATTTCCTTCAAATCTATTTTAAATAATTGAGTCTTGGCAGCAGACAATGGGGGTTTAGGAGACAAATTCAAGGTGAAGAACTGAATATTTCAAGCATTTCTGATTTTTAATCTCTGAGGGATCATGTTGTAGTTCTGTAACAGTGGTGTGAACAAATATTATCTCTGTCTTTCCTTGGGTCTGGCTGAGATTGAGAGAATTTTTTTCCCTCAGCAGCCCTCACAGTGCCGTGCTTTGCATTGGCAGCTACAAAGGTGTTGGTAACACTCCACTGTTTTGGCTACTGCTGAGCAGCACTCCCACAGCATCAGTGCTGTCTCCTGAGCATTCTCCCCCTCACCAGTAGTCTGGAGGATGGATAAGGTTTTAGGAAGGGACAGAGACAGGACAGATGTCCTGAACTGGCCAAAGGGATATTCCAAACCATGTGATGTCTGCTTAGAAATAAAAGAAAACAGAATGGGAGAATGGGGTGGGAACAGAGTGGTGTATGTTTTGATGTTTGTTTTCTTAAGGCCTACTCCTTGGAAAGTGGGCTGGACATCACCTGCTGATGGGAAGTATAGGAAAAATACTTGGTTTCCTTTTCTTCTGCACATTAAACCATCTTTATTTTGACCCATGAGTTTTTTCCATTTTATTTTCCCCCCAACCCTGTCCTGCTGAAGAAGGTAGTGATAGAGCAGCTAGGGGGCCACCTAATGTCCAGCCAAAGTCAACTCACCACACCTTGACAAACCTCACCTTCAGGAGGACTGTAGACAGAAAATTTAGTTGTTATAGCCCTGACACAGAGACTGCATTTCCCATGTGTGTCCTCTTCTCATGAGAAAACTAAGCCCTCACTGCAATAAAATGTCTTAATGACTCTGTGAGAGCAGCAACAGCTTCTCAGGTTTTGAGTTCACATGTTAAACTTAACTGCCTGTACTAATGGTGATTAGACCAAAGTGTTTCTAGCTCTTATTTTCTGTGCATCCATTTGGTAGAACTATACAGTGTCATCCTTGCTAAGTAATGGATAAAGATTCAAAGCATTTTACCCACCATGATGAGTAATAACAGTGAAATCTACGGCACCAGAAATTTGAGTAACTAGAGTATTAATTTATCTTCAGAACTACGCATCTGGAAGCACTGCAAGTTTCAAGGGAGGACCATTGCAATTCCTCTTTGACTAAATTCAGTCATTTTCCAGGGTTCAGCTGTGCTCAACACACACAGTTGTGTCAACTGCCTCTTATGGGATGAGCAACCACACACCAACCTGGGTAAGGCTGGTGTTTCTGAAGCTGGTGGGGAACCAGAAAAGGATGAAAATCATTTGACAGAAGATACTGGTGCTTGTCCTCCCCACGTGCAGGCTCATGCAGCATGATGCAGAGAAACACTGCCCCTTTCATTTTCACTAGCAGCCCAATGGCTCTCAGGAGGAAGAGGAAGGCTTCAAAGCACATCCTGCCCCATGGGTGCACTATGGACTGACAATTCTAACAAACTTTGCTGTAAAAAAACTACCATGGATAACGTACCATGTGTTGCAGTCCACTTTGATGGTTTCCCCGGGTTTATAGAAGTGTCCTCCATGAACACATGGGCACTGATCTTTGGGAATACATCCTCCACTGCCATCCAATACCAGTCCATCGGGACACATGCAGCCAGAAACACATTCTGTGACATACTACACAATAGAAGATAGAGGAGAAGACAACTTGTTAGCACACAGAAAGAACAGGGAACCAGCAGAGGTGTGCTAGCTCTGGATGCCAAAGTTTGGGATTTTTTAAAAAACTCCTTAATTGCAAGCCAGTGGAAATCATGCTTCAAATATCACAGATACGCTTTGGCTACAGCTGCTGTGTTATCAGTGAAGCAGTTGGTGTGTGCCCAGCATAGCATGTTCCCATCGGTGAGGACACTGTTTGGGGACATTGTCCTTGGTAAGGACAATCCTCCATGCACAGCCATGCTGTGCCCCTGCTGGGAGGTGAACTCCTTACACAGTGCATGTCCTGCGTCTTGCAGCTTTTCTGACACTCTGATCCAGTTGCTCCAGGACCTGCAGAGCTGCAGTTGAAGTAATACATAGGAGCTGGGCAATCTGCAGTAGGAGAAAACATGTCAGGAAGATAATTTAGAGAGAGTAATAAGGATGCCATCAGCAATTGCAAAACCAGCCAGAGGATTTCAGAGGGCAGCAGGTGTCTATCATTTAAAGTTTCTAATAGTTTTGCTTCTGCCCAGTAACAGTGAAGTGAGAAGAAGGCAGATAACTTCTAAGCTTTGGGAAATATCATCTAAAGAGTCTAGTAAATCCGGTGACATTTTACAAAGACAAATGTTATCAATAACTAACACATTTCAGGGAGAATGAAAAAATGTGCAGAATACTAAAATGTTAGAGAAAGTGAGAGATAACACAGAAAAACATTATAAATACTGCCTGACACCATAATGCCATTATTTAACAAAATCTCACCTTTTACCAAGACAGTTTCTCCAATGCAGTCTAATCTTCCTTGAATGCATTTGCTAAAGAGATTCCATAAAACAAAACACATCAGGTCTTTGCAGTTTTCTCCCTCACTAGGGAGAAAGGCACTGCAAAGCTTCACTTGTCACATGAATAACAAATTCCTATCAAAATGAATATTTGTTACAGCTATCAGTTTCACAGACAGGAGTTACCATCCCCAGAAGGAAGATTAAAAGACCCAGCTCTTAAAATACTCCTCCTTTATCTGCCACTGGTTTATTGTGTGTTTTCCCTAAATCAAGTTTTTCCTAAGTACCCATTTTCCACTCCATGAGATAAGACTAATACTTTCTTAAATAAGAGATCTCTTAAATTACTAAATGAATATGTGATTACAAAATAGTCTAGAATCCTCAGTTGGAAGACAGCTAGAGAGACAACATATAAATATCTAAAGATTAAAAAAAGCCTTCCCCTGTTAGTTGTTTCCATTGCTGCCCTAACATATTTGAAAATGAGAATAATGACAATTGTTTTTCAATGCAGATGCAAATTAATTACTCTATTTTTAGTATCCTCCCCCACATACCACCCCCCAGTTTCTCTCTTTTCTAAAAAAATCAGTTTAAAAACTGAGAATTGGGTGGGTTTTTCATGGGCCATTTTTGTTTTTTAAATAGCCTGCAGGATGGTGTGGTGTTCACTTTGCTTTTTTATTTCAAAGCCTGAAACTCCTCCAAGCCTTCTGTCTTCTAGAAAACTTGTTCCCACTGTTTGTGGATGTTTTTTGCGCAACAACGAACTCTGCAATAGCTAGATTACAAATATTGTCCTACTTAACATGTTTTCAGGTTCTTGTTTGCTAGTAGGAATATGGGATCATGACATCTGCTGTGGCTGCACTTCCTGCCAGGGGAAGATACAATCTAGAGAAAATTTGCCATTATTCCTAACTGTAAAATGATGCCATTCATGGATTGGAGCAGAGCCTTCCCCCACGAGCCCTGATGTCCCCAGGCACAGACCAGCCTTTGCATCATCAGAGCAACTCACCACATGAGTTTATCCTCTTGGAAGGAGTTGCCAGGCTGCACAATCTTGCCTTTGTAGTAGCAGGGGCAGTCATCTGGAGCCACACATTGCTCCTCATCGTTGAGGTAGGTGCCCTCAGGGCAAGCACAGCCCTCCATGGGCGCCACGAGGACCTTGCACAGCGGGTCAGGCTCATCCAGCGAGCGGCAGGACTGGTTACAGTGCTTCACACTATAGTTATAAACCATAGTCTCAGGACATTCCTCAGAGGGATCTTTGCAAGAGAAATAAAAGGGATGTATGGCCTTCTTTGTGCAATCATCTCTCATGACTTTAGCATGCCTCTCTGCACACTGGTAGCCATAAACATGCTTCTATCAAACAGCCAGATCTTGTTTCACAGGGGTCTGGGAGAATCTACTTGCATAGCCTGAACAAAATGACACTGAAATACGCAGCAGGGTTTATATTTTTGTAATTTCCACAATTCCTATCTTATGCCAAGAACTGAAACCAATAACTTCTGACTTGTTATTTTATTTTCTGACCTTTACTAATGATTTATTTGGCTGGGAATAACTTAAGAAATGATCATATTTTGTAAGAGACAAATTTTGACATTAAATGGCAGTGACAATCAATGGTAGCCAACTGATTGATGCTACCAAGAAAAGGGTGTTCCAGTTCTCACAGATGTCTTGTTGTCATCCTCTGGGGAAATGAGAAATAACAGTTTCTAAGATCTCTGGGTGAACCAAACAGTTAAATATCAAAATATGAAGAGCTCAACTAACCCTGTAAGACAGTAAAGAGCTGGTTAATTTTCACAGGCTGACAGTATGCACCACCATCAAAGCTCTGCCATGAAATCTGTAGTACTGATCCATAGGGATGACATTAAATATTGTCAGGAAACATCGCCCACATTAAGGCTGCATTTTTCAAGGAAGTCTGGCATCCAGATTTCTTTGAAATTCAGTGAGAACTGGAGATCTAGTAGTCTTGGGCCTCTTTCTAATTCTGCACATTTAACCCTGAAGCTGTTTTTCAGATACACACGGATGCACTAGAAGGTACAGGGGTGTTGATCATGGGCACCTGTGCTAATCAGCTTTGCAGCAATGCTAAGAACTTATCAGCAATAGGTTCCATGCTTAAATAAAGCTCTGTATGGTTTTCCAGTCCATGACCATGGCACACTTTTTTTGATTAGTTAGTGTGCTAAGCTTGTGTACACATTCAAAACCAGCACCTCTATCACCATAAACCAGTTGATTTTCTGGTCCTAGCTGGAGCAAACACAATATCCCATGTGTTAGTCAGACAAGCCATATTCTCCTACTTTTTATTCTTTGAAGATACAGCAAGTGGTATTTGTAAGTCAAAACAGGCCAAATTAAAGCAGATATTAATAAAGATGTTGAATATGAATTTACATCTGTCTCAATCATTAGCTATTAATACAATAAAATAATGTGTTTACTTTCTCCCTTTAAATTTTCATAGAGGAATAAGATCACATTCGATAAAGTGAGACTGGTAAGAGAAAGGTTATTTGATTGTAGTGCTCATGGTCTCAGGAGTGACACACATCTAAGATGACAAATCACCACCAGAGGCATGAATGCAGAGAACATGAGCATACCAAAGATACCTTCAAGCTAGCTTGCCCAGGGAGCACTAGAAAAGCAGTGCCAAGACTGCTCACCCCAGTGATCTGCTGGGCAACCAGCAACCCCAGTAATGGCTCACACTTCTGCTAAAGAGTGTGTAACTGGCATGCACAGGGTTTAACTAGCAGGATTTGCGTGTTTCACACACTCTGCTGACTGCAGTGCAGACATCTGCTTGGGATACAAGCTGCCTTAGATGCTGCCGGCAGCTTGGCAGAGTGGACGCAGCTTCAGGAGGGGGAACAGCTTTTCTACCCCCACAGTGGGGCAGAACACAGAGTGAAGGTTGTGGCCCATTTAGTCTTTCACTCATGAACAGTGAGTCATGAACAACCTTACTCTTATCACAGCCATGTTCCCAAAAGATTATTTCTTCTTAAATAAGGCCTAAAATGATTGTTCTGATTAAACCATTAGCATTTTTTCTCAAGGTTACTGTAGTGTTTGAGTCAATATTACCTACTGTGCCTTAAGAACACAGATTTCAGCCAAACCCATGCTGCGAACCAGTCTTGATTTGCCATAAAAAATGTCAGTAATTCTATGTTGGGAACAAAGCTTTCAATAAACAGTGTCTGTGTCTAGAGCATAACTCTGCAGGATTCTAGGACAATTTATTGTGGACTACACTGTGTTCCTTTGAATTATTTCAGCACAGGTTTGTGAAATTGTTCTTATCGAAGTCTTAAATGCCTCTGACAATGCGTCACACCAGTTACATTGTTTGCTGCTATTAAGTATCCCAGCTGGCCCCTAAGTCAGGCAATTAAATAGATCATAGCTGTATCAAGCTCCAAAACCACAATCATTGTTATGTTGTCTATTCAGATGTGCAATTAGTCAACAAACCCACACATCTATTTTCATGTTGATAGAGGCAAATCTCACTTGAACTATTCAACCATCAATGACAACATGGGAATGTTGAAGCAAAACTGAGAATCCAAGATTGTGAGTTTTATTCTCAGATCTTATGCCATCTTGTAATAAATTCTGGCAGTGCCAAAGGAAAATACATACATATGTGGACTCTGAACTCAGGATTTGGTGACAATGTGTATGTCCAAGAAACTTTTGTTCATTTTTCAGGTAATCCTGAGCTGAAAATGCCTTTAAAGATTTTCACATTCTCAGATATCACCAATATATATTTATTTTTAAAAATTACTATTTTACTGTAACATGGAAAAATGTGGTTAATGAGAGTGATGTCATTTGTATTGTCTGAGACAAGAGGACTGAATGTATTTCAAAAAAGATATTGGAATTAAAATACATGGGGAAGACCATGTGTTCAAAAGTAACCTAATTTCTAACCAAACCTAAGCTAAAACTAACCCTAACTTCTGTTTTGATTTGAATAATATCACTTGTACTATTTTGCTTCTCAGCAAAATAGTACAAGTGTACTGAATTCACCTAAAACTTTACACAAGGAACATGCATTGTAAGAGCACGAAGCAGTCACAAACTGAATTTTATAGAATAAATGCTTATTCTGTTTTACAAAGGCTCTCTGACTCAATGACTAAGGACAAAAGACACTGACTGCCACAAAGGGGGCTGTCCTGAAGCTGTTCCCCCATATCCCTGCCTAAGGAATTTCAGTTCACATACCACAGACACCCTGCCTCCAGCCCTGCAGGGACACGCCTGCTGAAGCACAGTCTCTGGAATAAGTAGAGAGCACACTGCACAGTGCAACTTCACTCTTCTCAGCATTACAGGTGTCATACATGCATTTCTAAAGGACAGAAGAAAAGGACATGGGTATTATTATGTCTAGCTCATCGGAGAAACAGCAAAACATGTAGCAATTCAAAAAGTAGTCAACCAATATCTTTTTAAAAAAGTATTATTGCCAATGAAACTTAATATCTCTAAGAGAAAATGTATGCTAATGAAATACTATGCAAACCTGAGAAGTAGCAAATCAGTTACATTGCAATGACATTATGTCTAACACTCATTAACAGATAAATATTTAAAAAGATAGAGGCACCTATAGTTCATTAAAACACTAAGAAATATACCAGCCTTCCATGAGGATGTACAATCTAGGACCTATCAAAATATATAATCTGAAAATATTGCACAGTGATGCCTGGCACTTTGTGTAAGCAGATGAGATGCACCAAATGACATGACAGGTGCATGACAAAAGATGGTTTATAGAGAGTCAGTCATTTGTAATGACATTTTAAGAACTAGTTATTAAGTATAGCTGGAATTTAAAGCTTGAATTCTTTTAACTGCGTGGACTGTAAAAAAGAACACAGATACATCTAGTCACTCTAGAGCAGTAGGATCATACTGGATAGACAGTGACTTATCCTGCCAGTACTGATGTTGTGGAAAAGGCTTTCACAAATCATGTTTCAAAATGTGATGAGATCAGTAGGAGTAACAGACATATCTATAAGAACTGGTTATTACTTCTGTTTAACTGAAAATTGCAAAATCCTATTTTATTCATCGTTTACACTAATTATACATATATATAAAAGTATATACATTAAGTATATATGTTTTTTTTTTCTGGGAAAACGAACACATAAGCCATATTTGTAAAGGTACCTGAAGACATACTACATTCTAGGCAAAATTTCAGGCTCAGGTTTTTTCTCAGTAAGTTGTATCACACACACCCTGCAGGAACTTTCTGTGTTTTTTGCAGGAACTTCCTTACCATCCACATATATGTGGCAACTCTCTAGCGCAGAGAGCTTTCTCAGCAGCATTATAGAGCTTTACACCAAGAGAACATATGGGCAGCTTCATGCATTCAAAACACAAGGAGACTAACAGGACTCAAAGGTAATAAATGAGATATAAAAATATGCGAATACATATTCTCTCCCTAGATGTGAATTTTGAACCAAGTCAGAAGGAATCCACAGGGCTGGTAAAACTCTCGATTCAATTCAATGCAGACAGAAACACTGATTCTGCTGGTCAAAGAGTGAACAGTTTTCCCTCTTTGAAACTTTGAAATCTTGAACTGATTTTTTTTCATTTTGCTTCTGGGTCACGCAACAGAAGCCAGTGATACTAATCCATTATTTATGGGCCTGTAGCCAAAAAGACCCATCTTGCACAAACTCTCATTTTATAATTTTTCTAATTATCATCAGTGAACTTCTTTGTGAGCAGTCACTACTCTAACATATTTCACTCCCCTAGGCCAGACCACCTTCATGTGGGATCAGTCCCTGGATGAGATTAAACCACCCATTTGGAGCAGTGTGTCTTACCTTGATGTACACAGAAGGGTCTACAACAGAATGGCAGGCAGCAAACACACTGCTTGTATTGGACAGAAGAGCACACCAGTGCTGGGCAAATTTTTCTGAAGTGGGAAAAAATATCATTATCCATAGTCACTTAAACTACATTACTGTCTGAATCAATATTCTTATCAGGTATCACATTAAATTAGAATGTCCTGAAGTGTTTAGATAATGCTGGATGAAAATACAGGTCATTAACTTATTAAAGGGATAAGCATAGTTGGATGGATGACCAGCCATCTTCCTAAAAGAAAGGTTTCACCTTCCAAGTATTAACATTATTCCTGCAGCTGGATTTGCAGAACATATACAGAACCTCCCCATTTTCATTGTTTGTCATCAAACTTTCTTAGTTCTTTACAGTCAGGTAATTCCTTATAGTCAAGCAATAATATCAAGCATGTAGTAATCATTGAGCTGTGTGGCTATGGAGCTGCAGCGTTAATTACCTGTGGCGGTACCTAGGAGAGGTCAGTCCAAATAAGATATGTATCTAAATCCAGTCAGAAAAATCAGACAGGACACCTAGTACAGTGCAATTCTTGCTTAACTCAGCACTGTTGATAACCTCCTCCTCTGGACTTCAGCACAGCTATAACAACCTAGACTGGATGAAGAACTTGCCCAAATTGGCAACCAGCTGTGCTCTGCCTTAAACCTAAATTGCTGTCATTGATGCTGTGTGTGCTTTTCAAGTCATCAGTGAATGTGTTGCCTCTTTCTCCAGTAGTGCTGTCTTTGTTTTGAAAGCAAAGCTACCCTCTTAAAGACCTTCAAAACACAATATTTTTTTTCTCTAGTAACAGCCTCAAAAGCAGAAAGTTTTGATGTTTATGAGATTTCTAAAGCTTTTTTGATTATCGACCATGTGAAAATTATTTCGCACTGATAAGCCAGGGATGAAAAACCTGGTACCTTTATCCACACTGTTTGAACAAGGATCTTCAAAGCTGTCCTCAACATCAAAACAGCTGGCTCTAGTTTTCCATGAGTTACCAAAAGCAGAAGCTGAATCTTCCACAGCTCCAGTGACTGTTCTGAAGTCATCAGTCTGGATGTTATTGAAATTGCCACAAAGACCTTGTGTGGGAGGCAAAAAAGAAAAAGGAAAATGAAAAGAAGAAAAGAAGAAATCACTAGATGCATGAAAAAAAGAATGGCTTCTAGATGAACACTCTTAGCTCTGAAATGGACCTAGCCTGAGAGAAGCCCCTTTTCCTTCAGAGACTTCCTGATGTTCCCACAAATCAGATAGGACCCTGTGTTTAGAGTGTATTTATTATTTTCCTGCATTCCAGTAGCATTTAGTAATAGCACAGGGATTGCAACTGCTTAAATGTGCTTCAGTAAACACTAGCAGACAGAGAACCTCTTCCCCAAAGGATTATAAATAAAGGAAATGGCAAGAGAAAAACTAAATGGGCCAGAAAGAGAGGGTGTTATCCCCTTGCACAGACAGGAAACAGAAGCACAAAAATCTTAAATGGTGTAAACAGGAAATAGGTGGCAAAACCAAGAACTTAGTCTGCACTTCTCAAGTCTCTGATGAAGGCCTGTTTAAACAGATGGCGATCTAAATCTAAAAGATTTGCAGACACTAAACACCACAGAGATTTTCTTCAGCACATTGGCCTTATGTGTCCTACCAGATGTGCGATTCTGAAAAGAATGATCGACTGTTATGGAGAGCTGCATTACAGGTTTCATCTGTACTCGGATCTGCACTCCAGCTGAGCTCAAGATTTTGATGAAAAATGTAGATTGTCTGAAGATGATGATGCCATCTAAAGAAAAAAGAGAAAAAGAAAAAAAATGGTTTATGTCCTTGCAAACCTTTACAAAGCTGAGTAAAAGGGAACTTCCATTTGCCAGTGCATGCACTAACGCAGGGATTCCCAGGGAATTCCAGAGCTAGTATCCACCTAACAGTGAGTAGGATCATGTTCTTTTCAGAGAAAGGAGCAGGAATCCCCCTGCAAATAGATGTAGGCTATTCCGTAAAAGGAGTGAAGAAGAGGATTTACCTTTTCTTACAGGCAGCTTCACAATGAAATTGTTCATGTAGATATTTCCACAGGAACATATTTTTATAGTCTGCAGGGAAAAGGAAAAAAACCCACAGTAGTAAGTGCGTACGATGTGAGACAGACAAGAGCAATCTGGCAAGCTTCATTAAGCATTGAGGAGTACTGTCTTCAAAATCTCATCACCTCTGTGATGGGTCAGTGTAACTCAGTGTCCAGACACCAAAAAAGAATGTAAGGAAAATAGAAGTGACCTATGTATCTCTAATTAAAGACAGTTACTCACAGTTCTCCCTAGTGTGACCAATACGTTCTTTAGGCAAGTCATTGTCCTCGAAGTCCCACACTGAATGATCTCCCCAATCACCACAACTGTGTCATCAGTGTTCTGAGAAGACACGAGAAAGATATTTGCAGACATTGTAAGCATGTTACAGGCTGGGAACTTGAAGAGGAAAAAGGTGTCACTGAAAGGCTAAGAAGGAGTAATGAAACTAATGGAGTATTGGATATCTAACTGCAAACTATTTCATTGCCAGAATCAATAATTTCACTAACTTTCCTTTGCACTCTTTTTCCTTGCTATCAGCCTGTCTGGATCTCATTTGCAGGCATTTACAGATAATTCAATCTTTTTGCAGAAATTTTGGCTCATCCACTTCCTTCTTACAGTCACACATGAACAAAACTTCATAAGAAATGCTTGAATCAACACTAATACATCCATTAAGAAAATTATTTAATTAAAAGAAAAAGTACAAGTATGTTGAAGCTGCAAAACTTTGAAGCTAAGTATCAGCAATTGACTTGCAATCCATTGCAAATTCAAAAATTTATGGGGTTTAAGACTGAGCATGTGTTGAAGTTCTTTGCTGGATTGGTGCCATTTAATTAAATTAAGTCATATAAAGCTCCAGCACAGTTTAATTCCTTGTGCTACTCAGGAGATTTAGGAGTGAAAAGAGAAATTGCTCATACCTTAGCTAAGACATAATGACAGTTGCCATGAAAATTGAACCTCTTATTGTCGAATGTTGTTATATGGAATCCTCCATCTATGTGGCAACTTCCAGAGCAGGGCAGAGAGATACAGCTCCAGTGGCCTCCTCTGCAAGTACTGTGCAAAACCCAAAAAGCAGCCATTAGAATAAACAGAGCTTCAAGGGAACAAAGGTGATACACCATTTGAATCTGCACAGATGTGGCCTCCTTATATCTTTAGCTCATTATGATGGCTTCTTATAAAAACCCTGTGGATGGAAGCCATTTAAAGTGTAAGGGTTGAACTCCTCTCAGTGAGAGAGTTGACTGCACTGGGCTTTAGGCTGGCTCCCTCAGAGATACACTGAGATGGGAAAGCAAGAAATGGTTTTCTGGGTCTAAATTGTTTACTTGACATTTTAAAGATAGAAAGAAACCCTTCAAGCAGCATCTTGCAACATCTTGTGCTACTGATGCAACTGTTCAGCAAGTTACTGATGTGATGTTTCAGCAGCAAATTGTGGCGGACCTGAGATAATGAGTCATTCTCACAGCTGTGCACACCAGAAGAAAACAGTCCAGCCACATCAGCTTGGACTTTGAGGGGAGTAAATGAGGATGTGGCAAAATGGGAACCACCCAAAGCCCATTAAGTTCAATTACTCAAAATTTCTGGGATTTGAGGAGCATTTTCTCAAAATGCAGGATATATTAATGCAAAGAGGCTTGCAGAATGTTTGGCCATGCACCATACCACATTTCATTCCTCCCTACAGTAAAGCTTTAACCCATGGTCAAAAAATGATGTTGTGTCACAGGAGCCCGGATAACATATACAGAGTACAAGTAATATACCTAAGATCTTATCACCATTCACCAGTGCAGAATGGAGACAAGTTCAAGCTGCCATTTTTTTTTTCTAAATCGATTCATTCTCAAGGATGAAGACTTCTGAGATTTGGCCTTCAAACTGAATATGGCCTTGTGGAGATCCAGATGTTGTTGGAAGTACCACTTATTAACATGGTATGACTTCTCATGTCACTCTAGTGGTCAAAGTCTGAATTAATCAGTAAAAAGTCTCACTTTTCTACATTCTGAAAACTTAAGCTCAGTTTTCACAAGCAGTTTCAAGTGAGGGTGGGTAATAACTATGTGTTGAGGAATACCTCTAAGTTTTCCTACACTGTTAAAATTCAGAGCAAGGTTTCGAATTGTTATTTAAGACAAATGACAGGAAAAAATTAAAAAAAAAAAAGAGGAAAGTACAGAATGCAACTCGTCAATGTTTTGCAATAAATACTTCTGCCTTGTTAGTGCTACCAAGACCACAACAGTACCAGTTCTGGCAGGGAGTGGAGTAAGTTCCTCCAGATGAGTAGACTTTGCCTTGAAATGTACAGGGGCAGCTGTCTCTGGGGATGCACTTCTTGCTGCTGAGGTCATCAAGGATAGTTCCTGTTCAGACACAATGGCTAGTTAATATTCCTTTGGTGAGTCTGGGAAACACCATCGAGGAAGATTAGAGTACGGAAAAAACTCATGAGCATTCAGCATTTCTTAAAATGAATGGGATACTTTTAAAGGAAAACACCACACCAGGCCCTTTTAGATGTTAATGGATGGGGAATATTTCTTGCTAGAACTCAAATGAAAGCAATGCAAAACTCAAAGAGCATTTCCTGTTATGAAATTTTTCACTGTGAGCAGGATTATCAAGTGCCAGATTCCAAGGGTGTGAGCCAGTTCCCATCGTTTTCTAATAGTGAATCTGACAGAAATCAGAGCCCCATCTTAGACTATTTCATGTGCAAATTTACACATGCGCATACCTGGAAATGCTTTTATGTTTTGTGTCACTTAAGCTACAGCAAGATATAGTGTCATAGCAGAGAGGCATCTCATGAGACATTTTCACCTGCATTCTTACTGTCTAGAGAACATCTCCTGTCTTTCCATATGGTCTGCACCATTTTTTCCCTGTCTAGTTCTTAGAAGTCTTTGCCTCCCTTCTCCAGTGTCAGGATCTCAGATCTTTAGAAATCTGGCTCTTCCAAGAAGGAAGTTGCTAAATTATGCTAGAAGAAGCAGTTTATTTGTTGTGTGAAATGGTAAAGAAAGGGAACAACCTCCCTATTTGTCCGTTGATGTGTGTGACCATTGGCAGAAGTGAGCCGCTTACCAGGAGGACAGAAACAGCCATCCGTACATGGGGCTTTACAAATCTTGCTCCTTTCTGGATCTGCACATGTGTCAGCACAGGAATTTCCACATTCCATGTACTCCATGTTGTTTGGGCATTCCTGATCTGCAAGACCAAACCAAAATGGAATATCTTACTGATGTATTTATAAGATCTCTCAAATTGTTGTGTCACTTACCCAACCCCTTCTTCCTCCTTTCCTCCATATCTTGTTTGCTAGACCTTCTATTCAGAAGGGTATGTTTGTTTAAGCTCTTAAAGGAATGTTTTACAGGCACTTTTATCTTTTGGACAAAACTGTGCTGCTGGGAAATACGAGCTATTTCACATTACTTTACTAGCTCAAGGTTGAGTGAACTCACAATACAAGCAAAGAACACCAGAATCATTTAGAGAGTCATAACAGTTTATTTTTGCCTGAAGCATCAGTTCTTCTGGCATTAATTTGCTGTCCCAATCCACGCCAGCAGTTTGGGTGAACTACCTGTAGCCTTCCCCCTGGATTTAAAGAGATTTCCTCCTCAGTAACTGGACTACTGACCATGAAAATACAGGGTAAGATAAGTATGAACATATTGCTCTTCTCAGTAACTACTTCTGTCTAGTTGTCACCATGTTGAAATAAGGCTCTTTATGAGTTAACTGTGCATAGTAAAATTTAAATTTAAAAATAAAAAAAAAAAGAACTCAAGGAAATCTAATTGTAAGAAGGAAGTAGGCGATATCAAGACATGGTTCTAATTTAAGGAGCAAAATCAAGTTAAATTTGTAGAAGCTTTTCTGTTAACAATGTTTGTGTCAAAGTACTTTCACAGATTGATTCAAGGTAGTTACCAGAGCTCCTAGCTTTGCTCTGATGGGATCAGAATACTTGTGTAAATGTCTAACTTGAAATAAATCTCCAGAGCAGTAGCTACTTACAGCAGAGTTCTTTGGTCCTCCATTCCCCAGGGTCTCCCTTCCTCAGGACACAGTCTCGAGAGTACTGGTTTAAAGTGCTGCATATGCAGCTGGAAACCAAATCAGAGTGAGAAGAATTAACTGCACAGTGGCACATATCCTCAGCACAGGTCTCTACGTAGTCATCAAAGGCAACCACTCTGGGGCAATTTCCAAAACGGGACATCAGTTTCTTGCATCCTTTTTTCTATTAAAAAAAAAAAAAGAAAGAAAGAAAAGAAGGAAAAGAAAAGCAATATTTGACATTTTACCACCTTTTAGGATTTTGAACATACATCCCAAGTTTTGATGACACAATTCCAGGGTCACAGAATAATTCAAGTTGGAAGGAATCTCAGGAGACTATCCAGTTTAACTTTGTGCCATGAGGTCCTTTGCCTTGGAGTAGAAACTGTCATTCAATTGGGTATTTTCCCAATATCTATTTCTTTAACACCACAACAGGATATTTTTTCAGCTATAAGATCATAATTTTGCTCAAATTCATGCTTAGAGTTCTTAAAAAATCAGTTTAGCGCATGCTCTGTAATTAAGATTTGTTTCAACATCTCTTCAACACGGTAGGTCGGGAGGGTTTGTACTTCTTGGTTCCACACACTTACATATGTACTGCACCTATTGTTTTTCCTCCTGGGATGTCTTCCACTGTGGTCATCTGGGCTCACATCAGCACACTTTTGTGATGGATCCTCTACTTTGTGGAAGTTCCCAAACTGTCTTGGATGCATTTTATACCCTGCAAAAATCCCCAGATGCATTTCAGTAACTTCCCGAAGTTCTTTACGTCAATTAATGGGCTATAAAAATGCACTTAGTCTTTGGGCTCAAAGGCACTATGAACTTCATGAGATGCCCAAATTTAACCAGCATCCATATTTTATAGAGAATGACAGCCTGATATAACCTTCTGTTGGGCTAGAGTCAGGAATCTGGCACAGATGTATCAAGGCCTGCTGTCAGCCTGGGCATTTAAAATAATGTGAGACTCTTGAACTTGCTGTTACTTCTGATCATTTCCAAAGACTTCTCTTTGTTTTGGGTGTGTTTGATCTTACAGAGTTTTCTGTTCACATGTATAACAGTCATAGAGGTATTACATAAAGGGATGTTGGAATAACTTTGGATTCAGTCCTGCAGCTGATGTTCCAGGATGAAGGTTTCTTTCCATCCATACAACCTGCTGCAGGATTATAGGCTCAACTATTTGCAATATCTGAAGGTGTCAGTGGATGGCACCACAGTTTCTTCAAAGACAGCTTGTGTTTTCTCTGATGCTTTCATTTCATTATAGAGGCAAAAACAATCACACATAGAATGATTAAAATAGAAAGACAGAAAATGCACTCATGCATTTCCTTAAAGTATGTTATTGTCAGTGGGGAACCTGGTAATGTTGCTACATGATAGCCAGGCAATTAATTTTGGTCAAAGAGGTTGGAGACTCTTACAAATATGAAAAGAGAAGAAAATCCCAAATCATCTCAGAACCTCTAAAAATACATCTGCTGTATATGGAAATGTTTATGTGCCTGTCAGGAAATCTGGAAGTCTGCTCAGAGGTCTGTTCTGGGTGGAATATGCTGTATTTATGGCCTACCATCCAAAATCAAATCATTCTTCTCATTGCCATCATAGTTCCCACAGAGGCCACATATTTTCTCTTTATATGTTTCTTCCAGGTCCAACTACAAAAGAGGAAACACAGAGTTCAAAGGCTTTTCCCCATATCAGCAGCACTTGTTGCAAAGTGATTCACAGCAGAAAAGTGAAGTGGCAGAAATGCTCATTCCCAGTTTGTAGCAATCTCCTTTTCTGGTACAAATCTCTCATAAAACTTATCTGCAGACAGACTGAATTCAAATTTTAAAGGAAAGAGAATCCTCCAGCTATTGTCATTCCTACCCACTAAAGAGGTAACTGAAACATGTTGAATACTGGATGAATCCCTGGACCACTGTCTCCCAGTAGAGAGACACTGGTATACAGACGTTTGGTACATCTTGCAGGGTACCACAGCTCCTCCCTGGGCAGGTCAGATAAATGTGCTCTAATGCTTGATGCTGCAAAGAAGCAGCTTCTGCTTGACATTTAGCCATATATGATGGGTTTTCTAGTCCATAGGATGATGGAAAATTGTATAGCATGGGCATGGGTCTGCCCAGCATTACTTGTTTTGCCCATAAGGAGTGAAAATAAACAACCAGGTGAGCACACTATTGCCTTGCTGGATAAAACTTCTGCACCTTATCATTCCTACATGCTTGGGGAACAGTACTGGTGCCACTCAGGTCCACCAAAAAAGGCTTTTCTTACTATTGTGTCCACTCTACAGATTAACACTGCCTATAACACTTTAGGTATTAATTAGTACATGGGAAGGGGGAAAGCAAATACTTCAATAAATCAGATTTTCAATATCACTTGATTACTTCCTAATATTTTTTCTCTCTATTCAGCTTTTACCCTCTCTATCTCTCTGAATGGGAAAACATAACACACAACTTCCATTTAGTTAATTTCAGTCCTTATTGTGAAGGATAAGCGTTCACACACAAAAATGTAAATGCACTGTTGCAGAAGAGGACGTTGCAGGGTAGATGTTCAGAGGAGAATTCCCACATAGCATGGCTCTGGAGTGAAAGGGGCCCAGGTCACAAGTGGTCACACAGATTAGTTTCCCACACAAGATGTGCATGAGACAGAGTAGCAAGGCAGAGCTGAAAGGTTGTGTTGTTGCCAGTATCCCATGGAGCAAGGAACTAACTACAGATGTGTTATATCCAGGGTTAACCCTTTTGTCACATAAAATTAGCTGGAAATACCATGGAATTGTGCCTCCATGCCCCTGCCCTGTGAAACTATAGCCCAGTTTGGTATTTCTCTATCAGCTTATGGACAGAGTGATACCTCCCTCCCATAATTTCATATATTAACACAGTGCCTGCATCCAGCCCTGCTTTTCATTACTGATGAGGTTCACCAGGAGGAAAACAACTGACTGTTCATACTAGGAGAGTGTCAGCCCAGTTCCACTTGAGTGTCAGGCCCAGCTTGGAAGTGACTTGGAAGTAAGTACAGGTGTCCTCAACCAGAATGCTCTTCAAGCTGAAAGGCATGGAAATCCTGCAAATTCAAGGGAACAAAACAGGTTGCAGGGGGAAAAAAAAAAAGAAAGACTGATGAAATCCTTATGGACATATAGGGAGGAAAACTAGAGTTAAAAGGAACTACATAAGACATGGGAACACTCTTTGCAAGGTCAGACTTCGTCCACACAATGCATTACATTGTCCACTGTGACCTTTTACCAACCTTAATACACAACACAATTCATTTTAGTCTTGTGTCAACACTACATCAGCCACTCAACTGATAGAAAGCAGCCAAACCCAAGGACTTAACCCAAAAGTTTGTAAAGAGCAAGATGACAATATTGGGAAAATGGCCCTCCATGTGAGGATAATGCAGGTTATCATCATTCTTCCTTGATATTTGGGATTCACAAACAACTCTGTTCTGTTACTCATGTACTCATGCAACTCTGACCTATATTACTTTTCTGTCTTACCAAGACAATTGCCATTCATTTTGCAATAGCCTAAAAACTCAGAAATTCAGAAAATGTCTAGAAGATAGGAGATTTCTTGCCCCTTTGATTTAGGAGACACATATGGGCTTTGGTGCTATAATTACAACAGGGTGGTGCTCTTCTATATTTGGCTGTTTCTAGAAGGCTGTCAAGACAGCCCATATGCTTGCAATTTTCTCTCCAACAAGATTGTGAGGGGTTTTCCCAGAGTCAAAGGTTGCCTAGGCCCTTCATAATTATATGTTAGGAGCAGAAATCTGCACTTCTCATGAGGACTGCCCTTCACGTTGTGCCCAATTTTCAGCTATTGTTGTGTACAATTTTTACTTATGGATTTTTTTTACACCTCTCTTTGCAGTTTCCTTTGTGGTTCATTTTTGAATTGGAATTAAAGGTGTAGATTTTGACTTCTAAAAATTCTACCTTTTCTTATAAAAAGATCTCTGGGCAAGTTGTGATCTGAAAAACAGTGCAATTTTTTAGACTAACCTATCTGGAAACAGAAAACTATTCCTAAAAGCACCATCTGTTCCTGAACAGCAACATAAAACAGTAGGGTTAGTACGACAGAAATAACATTTTGAGAAAAAGAAAAACCACCGAGCTTCTACAAAACCTAAAATTCTTATAAATGAAGTGTTGGGGTTTGTGTACTTTCTTGCATCCCTCCCTCTCAAATCAAAGCAACATTAAGGAAACCTTAAAATACCTCCTGTTTTTCTAACATACACATTGCTCTCTGTTTAACTTGTTGGTGTTGGTCCCTGGGACATGTAGTTTAGTTTAAACGCTTCTTGCCTTCTCAACCACTGTGGGGGGTACTCTTCACAATACCCTGTTCAAAAGGCCGTGGACATCTCATACACAGCCACTGCCTTCCAGCCAGACCACCTCACACACAGCAATAAAAATGCAGAACAAAACACCAGTATGGCCTTTACTCACTTCTTCCCGTTCACTGTGATTCCCATCTCCTTCACCTCCAGGACCACTCCATCAATGGTGACAGTGAAGTAGATCAGGAAGCTGCTCTTGGCGCTGCGCCTGATCTGAATGTTAAAGTCCTGGTAGCTGTCATTGCAGTGCGAAGCGAAGACGTATGTGCAGGTTCCAGGAAAAGTAAACTTTACATGGTCAAATGTATGGAAGTGGAAATTGCCCCAGGTGGCACATTCGCTCTTACTGACAGTAGAGACCTGGACTAAAGAAAAGTCATAGCAGGGGAGCTTAGAAATTCACCTCGTATGAGATACTTGTCCTTTTTTTTGTTGTTGAAAAACATTAAAGGGGAGATTTTCAAAGGGAAAAATGATAACTCCTGGAAGATACTAGCCTGTGGGAAGTAGTTTCATCTCACTGAACTTTTGAAGTTCATGACTTTTGAAGTACAGAGAGACCTGCAATGTGAGCAGATTAACCCAGTCTCTTTTGAAGTTAACAGTGAGAAGCAGAAGAGGTTCAGCTTTCACATATTACATATGTGCCTAGCAAGAAGATGTTGAAAACCACATCCATGTCTCCATTGTCTAGAAAGGCTGTGTCTATATTTATGCTGTAGACATATCTACACTGTAGATATCCAAAGTGAAGTGAGGAGAACCCCATTCTGGATGTCTAAATCTCATTTCACTCAGGCAAGACTTTGTATTGAGTCCTTTCCAGGAGATATCACAGCTGGCATGAATTTACAGCAAAGTGGCAGCTGCTGAGCTCAGTGGTTGAGGCTGCTACCAGCTTCAACTGTTGGCTAAGAGATATTGGGTTTTCCTTCTCAACCAAAACTCATGTTTTGGACCTCTAAGTTGTACCTTTGTCAAAGGTATAGATACATACTCTAAGTGTATATAAGACATTACTTCAGAAAGCAATTTTCACACCACTGAGCTTCACAAAGTAAACATGAATCACCTTGAATGAAATTATTTATGCTTGATGCAAAATACTTTCAATATTTCTTCTGAAAGAGTGACAAATGAAATGGGCAAATTTCTTTGTGTTTTTTTAGGTAGCATATTTAGGTATATCAACATAGCAACATCCACCACAGATCAAATCAAAAACAGTTTTTCATTTACTCAGTGAACTCTAAAATATTATTAAATATTCCTGCCTAAGAATCAACGGGGAAGAACTGAGAAATTCAGATCCTTATGTTGTAAATGTGCAGCCCAAACTCAAGTGCCCAGTAAGTCCTTGCAGAAACATCTTTTTAAGGGGACTGCTACTGTCACAGGTGTTTGCAGCACTGAAGTGGAGTAGGGCAATTTAGCACTTTTCTACACAGTAGAGAGGGCAAGTGAGAAAGTTTGGCTAACCTGGAAGTGAAATGCCTGGAATTATTAAGGCAGTAATAACTGGTATATCAACTGTGTATTAAGCAGTTGGGGAAAGTGTAAGACATTAAAAATCAAACCAGGAAGTAGCAGTTCAGCAGACCACAAAAAATGTGATTCCTGCTAGTGCAGCATTTCATGCTGATCAATCAAGCGGCATGATATGGTAAGCGATATGGTAAGTACTTCTTCTATGAAGAATATAATATGTGTGAAATATATTGAAAAGGGTGTCACCCTGTTTTCGTTTTGTTTTTTTGGTGCAAACTGCATTCAAACTGCATCTCTTCAAGATTAGTCACTTAGGACGTAAAACAGTTGATACACTACCTAGTAATGAAAGAAATAAAAGTAAAATACTTAAATGGTTGAGAATAAGGATAAAAATGCACAATGTTTAACAGTATCTGGCATGTCTACAGCTCTTACATGAATATGTTACACATTTTCATTTGTTAACTCTATTTCTCACCTATGGAGAGCCATATGAGAGCAAGTAATGCAAGAATTAGATTATTTTCTTACCTATCTGAACTGGTTCTTTGCCCTTGCAAAAACTCCAAATTAGGCAGAAGATCCAAAATGATCTCCCACTTTTTATTTCCATCTTGCCATGAAGTCGTAACTTGAAAATCCTTTCAGGGAAGTGTTTTTTCTTGGCTTATAGGCAGATTTTTATAGTCCAGGAGTTTGGCATGAGAACAAAGCATTGATGGCAGGGTCCCTGAAAGGTGGAGCTTCATTAAATTTTCTTTCTGTCATTCATTATTAGCACCCAGAAAACTCCTTTCTTTCAGACAGGACAGGTATCCAGTTCTTTCTTGCTTTATGGGGATGGAGAGCTGTCTGTTTCTAATTTGCTCCTTTGAAAATAGTGCCCTTGCCCTCCTCCTACTAAGTTGCTATTTCTTTGGCAGCAATAATTTTCGTTTTTTATAACATCTGATTAATTACAAGCAATCACTGACCTCTTTAGAATTTTTCTCTGTCTTGCACATCAGCAGAGACCCCAGCACAAGAAAATGTGTTTATTGCCTCTATCAGCTTTAATGGCAACTTCTAAATAGAGAAAAAAGTATTATCAGGTCAGGCATAATGTATGGTTTATTAAGAGCAAAATCTTTTGGCAGGAGGGAATTGTCCTGTAAGAAGTGTATCCAAAATATCTTACAAAAAAGGCCAGATCTACTGCTTCAATAGACCAGAAACAAAACCAAAAGTGCCAAAATTCTCACTTCAACTGCACAAATGGGATGTAATTCATTCTTTATGCACACAGAGGTGGTGGATTCTCCAAACATCATAAGGTAGCAGTGCCCAAGTCCCATTATAATGTAGTTCATTCCTTCACCACCTCAATTACGCTGCTGCAAAAGGGTCCCTCGGTGCTCTCAAAGTACTTTAATACTCTACCACATACCCATAAAAAATTCACTGAGCTCAATCATGAGCTCTACAGCCCCTTGTAGGACATCCTGTCAGATATTTTGATATCAGTAATTTCAGAGTCCCTTTTAGAAATTTACTTATTTTGTTGACACAAACTGACATTGCATTTCTTTTCCTCATCTGTGCCATGGGGGAACTGCTCCTGACAAGGGAGGAAGCCTCTCATCTAGTTCTACCAAATCAAACGTGGATAACAGACATTTCCACACTTCCAGGTGCTCCATTCCCTTTGAGAAAATGGCAAAGCCTGAGTGATTGCCAGCATGTGGGAATAACCACAGTTTAAGATGAAAATAGTTTTGCTTCTTCCTGCAAGGCCTCAGATCAAGCTGTGCACCCACTGGGGAATAGGAATATGAATGCCTTTTATCTGGTTGGCGGGCAGCAAGCTGGGCCTTGGGAACAGGATCTTGCTCACTGCTTTACCAGGCTTTGTGCTATTGCCAAAGTGGAGTGTCCCAAAGCTGGCCCACTGCTCCCACCAGCTGCTGCCCTACACAGGCACAAGGTGCTTTGCAGGTGACAGCATCTGCCAGATGAAGATTTGTTGCTGCCCTTGTTCCAATGGAAACTCTGCACCAGCGTGGGCGAGCATTGTGCTGGACATGAAACATGAGTTCGTGTTACCCCTTTGCCGCTGTCCGTGTCCCATTAATTCCATTGTCAGTCGCACCTGAGGCAGGGCACTACTGGGAGGTAGTTCTTGAAGCTCTGCCATTTTGGCTGGAATACAGAACCAACAGAACCAACAGACTTTATGGAACTGGTGGTGGAAGTCAGGGACTGCTGCTGCTTTTCCTTTTAATCACAACATATCTTTCCTCCCGATCTCTGTCCAAATAGGTGCAAAGTAAGCTAGGAGAATGTCCAGTGGATAAACTTAACCATGAGAATATGACATTGGAAATATGAGGATGATCTGAAATTGAATACAATGAAATATCAACACTCAAATTCAACAGATTCTTCTGGTAATTTTCATACTGAGTTCTCGTTCAGGCCACAGAACAGGGCTAATGGCAGGTGTGGGGAAGGGCTGTGAAGCCCAGGAGGAAAAGCATATAGGTCGGTAGACCACAGATACAGACTAGGAGAGCTTAGCTGAGGGTAAAGGTGGACAGCTGAAATATATTAATTTTCCAAAATCAGTGCTAGTGTCAAAATCCAAATGCAAAACTCTGCTGAGATAAAGTCCATGTTTCTTCAATCACTGTCCTCTTCCCCTCCCATTCCCACCCAAGAAATCAAAGTACCTATTTCATTCATTTTGGTATGAGAGTAGAAGGAAGAATCAGACTCTAGGAGTATGATTCCTGACTCTGGAAAAAAACCCCTTTAATTCTCACTGAGCTGCACAAAAGCAGCAGGAACCATGTAATAACTACTTGCCAAAGATACCCTTCAGGTTGGAGTAGTCCTTTGATGACAAAGACATAGTGAGGTTGTCCTCTGCAACTTCCAGCCCTTTGTGATCTACATGTGGGATGATTCAAGGTAATTCAGGGATGGGCAGGAGGAATGAGCTAAGGCATAATTTCCCCCTGTAAGCCCCACTTAGCACTTAGGGGCCTGGGAAGAACATGAACAGCACATGTTAAAACTGTTCAAGGAACAGACAGAATAAAACACATTGAACCAACATCCACTTATGCTCTACACAGCAGAGACAGCAGTATCAGTCACCTGGGATCCTCCCCTGAGAAAAGCAAGAGCAAAACTCTACTCAGAGGAATGGGGAACCCAGTCCTCTTGCTCTGTACCTAGCCATTTTCTTACCTCTGCTTCTCTGCTCGGTCATTTGTACCATTCCTTTGCCATTTCTCGGGGAGCAGAGTTTCTGTCAATGACTAACTAGAGCTGCTGCTTCTGGCTTCTCCAAAGATACTGCGGGCTACAGTCCTTAGAAATCACTGGTTGCTTCAATCCTCTGCAGTGATTTCAGGGCTACTGACAGGGAAAGGATATTTGCATTCAGATGAAGTTTTTATATTCAAGCGTGGAAACATTGATGTTTTCACAAGAAATACATGGAAGCTTTTCAGGAGGAAATGCAGACTGACAGGGAGCTTACAGACTGTGTTGATCACTTACCACTGAATCATTGCTATTGGCATGCAAGTTATAGCTATTCCCCCTGCAGTGACAAAATGGGATTAATAACTCTTCCCTTTATTGGACCCTGAAGGATAAGAGGCCTTCCCTCTCCTGCAGCTGTATTAGCAAAAAGAACAATTCCTCTTGGCCCCTTTACAGCCCATTTCATGGATCATTTGCCATTAAAGGGTATGTGATTTTAGTAAATACAATAGGTAAATATTAACTCAGCTTCTTTATCACCACTGACTCACTGAAGATAAGCCATCATGAAGCTAATGTAATACACCAGTGACTCACAAAAATATATTTTTGCTACAAACTTGGTAAAAGACACACTCAAATAGGAGATGTTTGGTGGATTAATGCTCTTCATAGCCAGCCACTGTACTGAAGTCTGGCAGTTGCATTTGTCTCATATCCTTTGGTCAAAAGGTTATTCCATATATGCTGTAAAGAGTTATGGCCATCCTGAGTCAGTTCAAGACTGGGAAGTTGAGCTTGGAAATCCTCTAACAAGCCAATTCATTTCAGGCAAAACTGGCACTGCTTCTTGAAATGAATGTCCACTATAAGGTGGTGTTTTACAAGCACTGCCTAGAAAATAACTCCAGAGAAATTATGTGTGCTCCGTTAACAAAGTAATGACAGCTAGGAAAACGTTTCATTTGTTGTCAGGCAGTTGTGCCAATAATCCACATGATAAAAAACATCCAAAATGATTTTGGCAAAATATTTCACAAAACTGGTGTTTATAACAATCATTCTAAATTGCCAGTAGAATTCAAGAATAACATGGATTATCCTTTTTAATCCTTTGCATGATATCATAGAATTTAGGAAAGTTACATTAAAGATTTAGCCTAGCAGATTTGTGTCTACCACACAGTTTGAAACAGAGGTCATTAAGTATAAGGTGATCTGTAGCAGGCATTGGGAAAGGAAGGAATGGATATCTGTCATTAATTGTCCATTAAAATACATGATTAATGCCTTCAGTATTTCAGTTTGGGTAGGAGGTGGTTGGATGTTTTCTTACATTTTGCCTTAGAATAGACACAAAGTTCCTTAATCTCTCATCTTGCTATAGGGCTCCTTGACTTTTTGTGAACAAATCAAGGACATTAGTTATTCCTATTTGCAAGTAATGAGTCCAGCTGCTCTTTTTTTCTTTAAGAAGATGTAGATCTTTCAAAATCCACGTACAAGGAGTAATGACATGGCTGATTGGTGTTCGTGCACACAGGTCTCCTTGACCTATTGGCACTTCCTCATGTAAGAGAGACTCCCTGCAGAAAGTCATCTCATCAGGAGGTTGGGCCCTTGAGATTTTCTACTGAAAAGTTTTTCTTTAAACAACCTTCCTGGTGGAATTTTCTGCTTTAATAATTAGAACTTTTATGGGGTTTAGGCTAGAGCAGATTCTACCTCTTTTAAAAAGCAATTTCTTATTTTCCAGGTGCCAAGATAATTCAGAAGAGGCCACTGCGTGCTTAATACTGACGTCTCTATAACCTTGAAACTACATGAAATTACATACCCAGTAACCATGTCCACCATGACTGAAATTTACTGCAAGGCAGAAGAAAGGCTAAGAGATGGGTCAGAAAACAAGTTAAGGTGGGAACCTAAGCAACCTTGGCCTAGGGTTTTTTGTGTGAAAGGTAGAATTAGCCGCCCAAGAACTACCTGCCCTTACATTTTGCTCAGACTCTCTGTACTTTTAAGGGGAAGAATGATTACACAGATCCCATAGATTCTGCAAAAAAGGGCAAGAAGTGCTCAGCTACAAGAATCCAAATGGACAGGCTATTGAAATTTCACTGCTGTGTCAGGTCACAGGCACTGTGTAAAGCTACATTCCTTGATCACTGTTCATGTTGCCTTTTGTTACTGCCTGAAAGAAAGCTGCATGGAGCACAGGTGCTCCTTCTCAGTGCCAGCTCTGCCATACTTTCTCTCTGCTTGAGTTTTCTCAAAGTCTTGGGGTAATGAAAACATTACCCCAAGTACAGTGGTGTCTTTTACTGTTCTAGAGATTCATTTGTGAAAAGAATTCAAGCATTTCATGTAAGAGTGCTGAAAAACTGGAACATTAAAGGGAATGCAGTTTGTACAGAACAGATTTTAGAAACATGATGCTGAAAAAGAACTTACAGGGTTTTCTGTATTAGTGATGGAAATATGGCTTAGGTAGCCTGCTTGGACCTGTTCGGACCTTAGTCTGGGAGGTTGCCAGAACGCAGGTGTTTGTGGTAGCCTGAAAAGAGTGAGTAAATTTTGGAAATTTGGCCCTGGAAGAGGGCTGCTCAATTTTAAGAACTCGTTCTGCTTTAAAATACCCTTTTACCCATCAAAGCTTCTGCTTGGAGGTGAAATTTCAGAAATTGTGTATCAATGCTGCAGTTATTTAAATGTATTTAATTTTTTGTCAGACCTAAAACTACAAGAATGTCCTTTCCTATGATCTCAGAGTTTGTAAGTCTATTTCTGTCTTTTCCCAGTATCTGAGTTTGCTTTTCCAGACAAGTGCAACAGTGTATAACAAGCACAGTAACTGCACGATTATTTACTTAGGGCTTTGCCTTTGCTGAAGTCCTTTCACTGGGGCTTATGTGCTGAGTTGCATGTACTTAGTTCAGTGAAGTGTGGTTTAGCAAAGTACACTCAAATGGTAAACACACTGAAAATTTTATCTTACCCTTCCCACAACACAAAATAATACTATTAAAGAACATAGTCAAATTAGAAAACAAGGTAATTATTAGATCAGAAGCCCCTACCTTGTATTATTTTGGGAAGAATTCTTGGTTTGCATGTGGTTTTTCCCATCTTTCTGAATCCCATCTGCCTCACGTCAGATAGCAGAAGTAACTTTTTCATATTGGTAACAAGAATTTTCCTTTCTGTCTCTGGTGTTCTCAAAACTCTTATCCAGTAATGCTTCTTAAAACAACTGTGCTCTCCTTTATCAGCAAATCTTCCGTGAACTCCTTTTCAACTGCAGATGGAAATTCTCACCGTGTTGCTGAAGAGTCCTATGAACAACACTGAGTTTCCAGTGCATCTTCAGGTAACTATAAGGAATTTGTGTGAGATTCAAACCATATCGGATGAGAAGACTACAAGTAGGAATGAAACCCATGTGATCTTGTACAGCAGGAGCTGGGATCTTGGGTTTTGGTGCCTTCAAAGGATGTGTAGCTGGAAGTCCTACTTGCCTCCCAAGAAGGCTTCCCCATTTTTCAAGACAAAACTGAAACTTAAGTACTGGGAGAGGAAGAAAAAGAAACAAAACAAAGAGAAACCCCTCACCACCAATGGAAGTGGGAAGCCAGATAGAAAGTCTGGAGGAGATGAGCACAGGGCTCACGCATGGAGACAAGACATGGGCTCTTGTTACTGCTCCCTTTTTGCTAGGCTCCAGAAGACAAGGCAATTCCTGGAGAATGGAGTCATTCTTTGAGGACAGAGAGAGTCAAACCCACTCTCTTCTAGCACTAATGCTTTCTATGAAGCTGCCACGCTCCTTCATGGTAGGCCCTGCCTGGAAAACAATGGGATCAGAAGGTTCCACAATCTCCTGAGTCCCTAATAGGCTGATATCACCCTTTCAGTGAGGTTGATGAGACATTTCCTCAGTTTTTTTCCTGGGTTTTCCAGAAGAATCTCTTCTTGTGGCCTGCAGACCCAACAGCTCTTGCTTAAGAAACAAAATGCTTCCTGGGATCAGATACTCCAGATCTCAATTTATTTCCAAGAGGTTTGTGGAAGGGACCAAAAGTGCTGCTCACTGCCACTACTACTCTTTGTAGGGATACACAGTTAAGGTTTCTTCCCTTCCTTTCTCTCTCAAATACTATTGGTGGATTTCTCCACTGGAGAAATCTGTTTAATCTGTTCAACTCTATCATCCAGTTCCACTGGAAATGCAGGCGCAAACAGAAACCCAAAGTTCTCAGGTGACTATGAGTGCAGAAGGTGGTGGAGGCAGTATGACCTGGAACTGCCAAGAGAGTAAGAATTCTGACAGTGGGTGCTTGTGAACCTGCTTGTGGGCAGCACTGACCCAGCACCAAAACTGAGAGGGTTGCCATAATCCAGAGCACTGTGACAAACAACACCTTGCATGTAAATTCCTGTCAGAATAATTGTTTTTCCTTAGTGCTTACTAAGAGCATATAAATGTGGGGGGGGAAAGATCAGCATTCATTCTTTTCAGAGATAAAACCCTCAACGTGATGGAATAAAAACTCCCTTTCGAGGCAGCTTGCTTTTTTGGTAGGAAGTCACTTTATATTCTCAGCTATAGACTGCCCTGCAGTGGTGAAGCCAAAATCTGCAGCCTTACTGACTTTTATCCAGGATTTTTAGAAATCCTCATTAAGAAGAGGTTTGCTCATCACTAGAAAGGACAGAAAGCTTGTGCAAACTACAGACTAGATGGAAAATAAATGAAGCAAGGAAGATTTTATATTTCAGTGTAAATACATTGTGCAGCAAAATGCCGCTACTGACTAGCAATATTTTATCTCTTTTTCATAGAAAACAAGGCAGATTTGATCACACCTTGTATCTGTTTCTGGAATTTATTTGCTGACTTCAGCCAAATTTAACTGCAAAAATGAAAATCTCACAGACAGATAAATGTCATCAGATTTTGAGAAAAGCAGTTCCTGCAAAAAGCTCAAGGAAATATATGGTTCTAGTGTCAGCACAGAAATTGTTGGATAATCCACAGAGGAGAGTGACTTCATAGGTGCCCTGGGAAAAAAACTCTCAGTCACATCTTACAATGAATTTAGAGACAGAAATCCCTAGAAACCTGTACCAAAGCATAAACTGGGCTTCATTAATTCTGCAGCTTGCTCTGTAAACTGACAAAACTTCCTTCTTGTTAGATCAGCTACCTCTCCAACTCCAGAGAAATCTGCTTTCCAATCATAGTATTGTAATGATGAAAAAAATGTAGAGTTCCATTTTCTGCCCATCCTTATCAGTCTTATAAAAAGACAGAAATCTTATCTGCCTTTTAAGCTGCAGCACACTTGGTAGGCTACTAGCAGCAAAAAATGGTGCCACCAATTGTTTAGGTAGCAAAGATGCCAGTATTGAGGTTGGCTATTGACAATAAGGATTTCATTAATGGAGAAAAAATAAACCAAAAGCATTTTTTTTTCACTACAACAGGTGTGGTTTACCCTCATTGTACTCTAAGATGACTCAACAGAAATGAATATCTTCCAGTTACCTGCTTCAGCTCCCCTTACAATAAGATAAACAGGCACTCCTTTAGATATGTCCTTTGTTGTGCGACAAACTAATATCAAAAATGTCTATTGCTTTCCATTTTCTGCAGAGGAAGCCTAGGATTACTAGCTTTGTGATGGGCATCTGTTTCGCAAATGTTGGAATTCGGAGAGCTCTTACTACAGTAGTAAGCATACCTCCTGAAAGCACTGTGAGTGAACTTCACATAGCTGAGGGATTATTTTTTTACTGAAAATACATAATTGCAATGAACTGAGACAGTTCTAACGTACAGAGCCCTGCTAAAGTAAGTTCTGGTGCTGAACAAGAAGTTTCTCCAAGTCAACTGAATAGTTTCATGATCATTATTCAACTTTGCCTTTGTTCTGGCAGACAGAACCATCTTCCCTCCCACCTTATAGATCAGGTCCTCTGAACAGCACAATCTGATCAGCTTTTAAGGAGCCAGGATTAGATACCCCAAAAATTTAGGAAACCACCTGACTTCCTGTAACTTGAAAAAGAACTTTTCTTCTCTCTTAAACTCATCAAGACTGTATAAGTAAGAATAAGTACAAAAGGCATGCTTTTTGAGATGTGCTTTTAATAAATCATTCAGAGAAAAATAAGCAGATTTGAAAAGGACCCAAGAGGGTGTGCACTTGTAAGAATACAAATTTGTGTTCTTACTTTGTGCACAAATAAATAGGGCACTGTTCAAATTAATTAGAGAACAAACAGGATGCAGTTACTGGGAAAAGTAAAGTTCAGTAGTAGTCAAGGAAGTTAAGAATGGTTCGCAGTCCTTTTAGTTAATGATGCCAGGGTTCTTTTGCCTTCATTTTGATGTTAAGCTGATGGCTCTCTTGATCCGGTTCAGAGTGCTCGCCTTGTCATTTTCTGCCTTCTTCTGCAGCTCATTGGACTGTGGCCTGCTGCACTCAGTGTCTTGACAGCTGCAGCTCTCCACGTAGATGTACTTGTGTGACATTGAGTGCCCACCGGGGCATTTCAGAACCACGTGCTTCTCAGTGGTCCCTGTTTCTCTGCAGCAGGAGCAGGTGTGGTCCATGGAATTGGCCTCAGCAGAGTACCTGTTAACATGCAAAATGGCAATGTTACTCTCTGCCAGAAGCCAGTGTACAGGAAAGGGTGGAATCAGGTACAGAACTCCTGTGAGAAGAGCCACAGTTGTGGCTAATGGAAGTCCTAAGCTCATCTGACAGAACAGTGATTATAAAATGCATAACCCTATCAGAGCAGTGTTAACATGAAGGGGAAGCAGCAGCTCTTTCTGTTCCCATCTCACAGCAAAGTATGTTTTGCAGCCTTGTGTTCATCAGCTTCCTAAGCACCATTCCTAACCTGAAGAATCTGTCAATATCAGGCTACAAATTGTGACAAGATCCATCTTTTTCTTTGGTATTTGGCAGAAGCAGCCACAGCAAGACCCTGAGATAATCAGGAATTTTAAAATACTACTAAAATCTCTGGCTTCTCAGAGTTCCATGTGATACTAAAGATGGGTTTTCATCCATGTAAGGTGCACTGTGGCAGACTCAGTGATAGGCAGTAAGTTTCTTTGGAGTGTTAGAGTTGTTTTTCCAGTGTTTTAGTAGCTCAGTACCAGGTGTCCTGCTAACCACTTCCTTATAGCCACTTTTTAATATATTCTCTCATTCCAGAGAAAAATGTACGGTCAAGTTACTCTACTAACACCACATCTAAAGCATTCATTTCCTCATTTCTTCACTGTATAAAAATTGTGCATATTTGAGTCTTCTTTTAAAAGATGTATGTGTATTTAGTTTTAGGTGCTTACTATTCAGAAGCAGCTTTTTCACTTCCACTTGTCATATCTGGCTGCTCTCTGGGCTTATTCTCATTATAAGAAATAATCCATGTTCTTCTGTGATGATTTCTAGCCTAGGTGGTCTGACACAAAGCCAGCTCTTAATAGATGAATAGGCCTTATCAGAGGTGTCTGAATCCCAAGACAATTTAATGCACTTTTCTGCTTTGTATTATGACAAATCAACCAGTCAGTCACAGATTTCATGATTTTATGTCCACGATTCAGGAAGCAGATAGTTCCAGGTCTTCTACCATTGTGTAGACCACTATTTATTGTTCCTTTTATATAAACAAGCCCAGTGCTACTGGGACTTCAATCTCATTGTCTGGTGAGTTTACTTACAGTGAGAAGGTTCCACATGTTCCTTCACATTCAGTCAAGTCAACTCTGTCCACAGAGCGGCAGCCATTGTAGACAATGAAGTCTTTCCTGTGGCGCACGGAGCACGGCGTGCTGCTGTCCAGAGGGGCACCTGCAGGGAAAGAGCACAAAGTACTTCTAGTGAAACAGATCCAGGCATCCCTCACTCCTCAGCATTCCCTGAGCTTCACTAGAGCACTCAAAGAATTGCCTTAAGTGGCCTTTCTGCTTCAGCTTAAACTTCCCCAGAGAGATCAGACAGTGAAGGCTTGGAGTGACAAATATAATATAAAAGTATCTGTTTAAATACAAATTTATCTGGAAAATGGGTTGATTTAAGAAGACAATTCATTCTCTGTATTGTTGATTCAGATACACTGGCATACTTACAGGTTTTGCAGCAACCGTTAGGTAAGAACGAAATAGTTCCCTAGAAGAAAAAAGAAAGAGAAAAAACTTACATTATATTATTTTTCTATATTAAATAGGCATTAAGGCCAAAAAATGAGGAAAGCAATTCTCCAGTGGCTGGAAATAACCAGTGGAAACTGTAACATTGGCCTAAATAAGCAAAGATAACAGCCTCTTCCTGACTTGAAATCTATTGATTTACAAAGGCTTATGAAAATAAAAACAATTCTTTGAAGGAAGCCTACAGTCAACATAATGCAATTTTTCCTCAGAAGCAATTCCAACAAATGGCTTCTCAGCATCCTCTGTATTTGAATGGGGACTTTGCACGGCGTTACTGGCAGCCTACTGACTGAACAGCTTGTGTTTCTGTAACATTCAAGGAAATCTGGTTCTTGCTGAGACAGAATCCCAAACAAAGCAGTTAGTAAAAATTCAATATCTTGGTGCTGACCAGTATTTTGGCTACTGAGAGACGGCTGCCAGTTATAAATATTGAATCCTCACCCAATTACCTTATTACCTTATTACCAATTACCTTATTATACACTCTATAGGGTTGTGCATGGATGCATCTGCAACTTCTGCCCTTAGGACTGAGAAATTATGACAAAAGGCCATAATTGCTAAATTTTACTTTTGTAGTTAGTTAGATGGCTGAACTAAACTGAAGTAAGCCATGTATGGAGTAGAGGGTAAATTTTCCATTTTTACTTACAGGTTTGCAGCTGTCCTCATTGAATGCTGGGCAGGTAATCTCAGATGTGGAAGCGATAAGCTGGCTGTGGACATCTACACAGCTATAAATGGTGCAGTTGTTGTGAGGATCATTTTTAAAGTCTCCAGGCTGCAAGTGAAATGCAAAATGTAATAAGGAAAGCTGAAGAGAACTCAGACAGAAATTTTCTTGCCCTCTGATAATGACTTTCCTGCTGTTTCCCAGTCAATTATTTTTAGGTTAACAGTCATTTGGGATAGAGATCGTGACATGTATTGCAATATGCCATACATGGAGACAATTTCAGTTTTACATAGTATTTTCCTTGAGAAAGAAAAATGCCTCTAAAGTACACAGAGTACTTTAACAAAATCATCCATGCCGATGGATTTTGCCTTCAAAACTTAGACTGTTTTATGCTAACTAAGAAAAACCCTAAACCTTCATCCTACTAGAACAATTAAATTGTTTCATATGCAATCTTTAATAGTGTTTTTCAGCATAAAGAAATCAAATAATACAGAAAAGCCCACGCTTCCAGACACTGGAAGAAAACCCCTTCCAATGGTATTGGATTTCTCATTCCAGGAAGGGCCTTACAGATAATTTTATTTCATGAGACCGACCTTCAGGTCAAAAAAAAATGTAGCTAGATTTTGTTTTAGATGAGATTTTGATCTTTCAGGTGCAAACTTATACTAAAACCTTGTCTCTGGCAAGGAGATGTTCCATTTCTGGAACTGGGAACTTTACAGATTTAGTGGAGAACTAAGACATAGAGCATACTTACGCTCAAAATGAGTTCAGAATTGTCTGCTGTGCGTATAATACACTTGGTCTGCACACATTTTCCACAGCATTCACCTTTCACTGGTTTAATTTCATATCCCTAAAAATTAAAATTAATTAAAATCAATACCACTATGATAGCTGAATTTTTGAGAAATAAATGAAAACATACAAATCCATTAATTGATTACGCTCTGAAATGCACTCTAAATTTGTGCCTTCTTGTGTTCCAACCCAATAGAAAACAAGCAGGTTATAAATGGAATATTAATTAAAGTACTAGAATAAATATGCAAAATAATAAAATATCACTCCACAAGGTGGTCTACAGAAATTTCCTAGCTAATTCTGTCAGGGTGAACTGAATGCTGACAGTTACACAGTCAATCTCAGGCAGTAGATTGCTCAAAGAACAGTTGATATCCATGCTGGAGTTGGTCTCTGGGCTTCAACTCCCTGTTCTTTGCTTAATACCACTCATTGATCAAACTGGTGTTCACATATATGAGTCTTTTGGGGTCTTTTGTTTTTTTAAGTTTGCCACTTACTGGTTGACAGTATGTGTTGCAGGGGACACGTTCACAGGAGATGATATTCAGCTGAGTGCTGACGTTCACATCGTTTGTGCAGACACAATTCTGACACTTGTCAACAAAGACTGAAGAGTTGGGCTAAACATTTTAAGGAAAACAATATCACATATTAATGAGATATTATATGTTTAACAAACATTTATTAATTTAAAAAAAATCTGTAAATGAAGCAATGGAAAAGGAAACAAATCGTAAACACAACTGAATAGCTATTTGGCTGGCCATTTATGAAGACAACATTTTAAATACTGAATATAATTTGTGTCTTTATTGAGATGCTGTATAGCAATGATAAACTCTCATATTAAAAGGACAGATACAATTACTAGACGCAAGAGAATTTATTAGAAATCTAGATTTGGTTAGAATAATATTTATTTACATGTCTTCTAATTTTTGAAATCAGAGTCTTAAAACTGTAATAATGTGCTGACAGTAAATGTGGACTGACTTTTTAAAATGCCAGCACACTTAACACAAATTCCTCTATGATACTGACATACATGCAGCTCTTCTATTTCTTTCTACAGGAAACTTTCTATTTCTTTCTATAGGAAACTTTTCAGAAAAGATTTAGACTTTGTGAAATTGATAAATTCTTGGCAGAAATTTGAAAATTTCTAAAATGCTTGTTGTACTGGACAAACATTTTCATAGCACTTCTGATCAAGTATACTAACTGATCTTTTAAGCATTTTCAGAAGACTGTTGAAACAGGAACTTACCAAGAACTCAGCATTCTCGTGTACACAAACTCCCTTGGCAACTGTTAACAAGCAAGGAGTAACATGTTTAGATAGGAAAAAAGATTAAAAAATATCTTCACCCCACTCTAATCAAACTCATTTCTTCCACAATGAATCACAATTCATATGGTTATTCCCCAATTCTGGTAGCAGATAGGACATGTATAAATATAAAAACTAATACTGCATGTGCAAGAATGGAAAAAGATTTGTCCCAAAATACGTAGTCCAGTTCAGAGCCAGGAATGTCCACTTAACAGATACAAGTGCTTCCCTGTTTCAGTTACCAAGAATTGTAGATCTGTCTTCTAGGGCCTTCTTGCTACATTAAGCTGAGACCATCATCTCAGTTAATTCTGTAGCTGTTCTTACATGTATTTATAAGCAGGAAATTGAACTTGAGTTACCTGAGCTATATATGATTTCCTAGTTTCATAACTATAGCACTAATAACCGATTTTAATAGTAGTGAATTTGTAGAAGCTGACTAACACCTCTTTCAACAGACTATTGCATACAGTCTTATTAAGTGTAATGCTAAATTATGAAATAAATAAAACTATAAGGCTAGTCACTGCAATATATTTTCAAGGGACTTACCACACTGGTATACAGGACAGCACTGACCACTGGGAATATAAGAATGAACTTCAAATCCCAGTGAGCACTTGGGGGCTTTAGCGGTGCACAAGCTTGTATTGCATTCTGAGGAGGAAAAAAAAAAAAAAGAATAAGCCAGAAAGTACAGTAAATCACAGCTACTAGAAATAAGCACCTATCAAAGCATTTAGGATGAACTTTCTATTGCTAGGAAGCAGTCCAGATTCTCTTCAAAGAAACAAATTGCAGATAGAGAACATGTTTTTCTTCATAAATCCAGGCACTGGATATGGGGTACTGTATTAGTTCATGGGGTTTTTTCTACTATGCAATTATCCTGTGTTAATAAAGTATCAACATTCTATGCAAAGAAGTATGGAACAACTCCTACTCTCTCCAGGATTTTAGGCAACTGCTGGAAAATGAAAACGCACAGAGAATTCCATCATCTCTCTGCATTTTGCTTAAATAAAATGTGGTCCTGAACACAAGAACTATAGCTTGAGTTATGTTGAGTCCCACAACAGTAAATTCAGTTATACTGAATATTATACTGCAATATTAAAATGTATTTTCCCTAGCACTGGGCAAGTTGATTTTAAAAAGCATGAGGAAAGATACTATTTTTGTGACTCCCTGCTGTAGATCTCTGGTACTAAGGTAGTTCAGTCTCTTTTCATTTCTGTTTCCTAGAGTTATAGAAAGACTAGAAACCAAAGTATAAACTCACTGCAAGTGAAAAGAGGGCAGCAGGAGTCTGCAGGATTGACTTCAGTGACTTCATAGAAGCCTTCTCCATCACAAGTGACCTTCTTTTGATCACATACATGAGGCTCGCATACAATGCCATGTTCACCTTCCAGACAAACACAGTCCTGACAGTCCACTGTAAACTTTTCTCCAAACTGTCATTGAAAAAGAATAAAATGAGTGATTGCATAGTAACCAATTAAAAGAAACAGAAGTAAAACCAGGAATTACAAAGCTTGGAGATGACAAAACAAGATTGTACCAGTGGAGACCACTCTCCTCTCCCCACCCAAACTTCTACTTGAAATCCCAAAGCATACAGCATCATACCTCTCTTGGTATCATATCCACTCCAACACAGCCTGGAAAATACCAAAATAAATTTCCATTACCAGTCATATAACAGGAGGCATCTCTACCATACATTGTATGAGCACGGCATACAGTTAAATCTATGTTGGAAGGAAACAAAGAGGAAACAAACGTGCATCCAAGTGAAGCAGTAAAACTTACCGCAGGTTTTCACGCAGACATCAATACCAGAATCATACAGCATGGTTCCATTAGGACAGAAGCAGCCTTCCACTTGTTTAGTTGATGTGTCATTCTGTCCTCTGGGAGACAAAATGTTCAGAGGAACACCATTAATGTTGTAGGCACATAAGGAGGATTATGCCAAAAACCCTTTCACTGAAAATATAGTAGCAAATGATCTGTACATTTGTGATTGGGGATTGTTGGTATCTGTGTTTGATATAGCCAAACAACAGAAACAGAAAGAGTTCAGGCACCCAGATATAGGGTCAACAGAATAGTGCTAATAAATTTGACAATCAGTTTAAGACATGAGATTGATTTTGCTCATTCAACTGCGCATTAGATACAACTGAATAGTTGTACAAGCTATAACTAACAGTGAAGGAAGTTTTTACCTTGATTTGCAGGTCATCTCTTTAATGGGACCACATGCTCTGTATTCTTTACCTGGAGGACATTCATGAGCTGGAATGGAGGAGCAAAAAGAAGGAACAGCTCAGTAACAATATCATATAAAAGCCCCATGGCCTTATGCCAAGAACTTAAACACTGTTTACTCATTTTCCTATGTATCTGTGATAATCTTGAGAAGCAAAGAGGAAAAAATCCGAGACAGACTCATGTCTCTAAATTGAATAATTTTGTGCAATTTAGCCATAGAGATATATGTACTTTACACTAAGGTGGTAAAGCAAATTTTTTTCACATAATTTCAGTCTCTTTTCACAGGTTCTCAAAGGGGAGTTTTGCCCTTCCCTTTGTGGTCTTACTACAGATGAAAACTAATGTACATGTCACCAAATAGTGATCTGCTGATGCCTGCAAAACATAGAACTGCCTGCATACAAAAAAGTATGTATTGATACAGGATGTTTCTGGCACAGTCCATACATGTAAATTTTTGCAGGCCCATTTATCATTTCCATCGTTAAAAATGTTACCTGCAAAATTACTTAAGGAGAACAGCTGCTGTGATTTGTTGGTGTCTTCGTTACTCTGAGAGCAGTATGACATTACTGCTGAAACAGTTCCACATAATCTTCCTTAATAATTCAAGATGAATGTCCAGATACTTACTGCATACACCATTGGTGTGTTTTCTCCAGTCAATGCACACGCCTTGATCAGCACAGGTGGTAGCGTAGATCTGCAGACTTGAGCACTCCAGGTCTAGGTTGGGAAGTACACAGCTATCAAAAACACAGGCTGCATAGTACTTTTCAGGCTCGACAAATGCATGGCACGGCTTGAACACACTAGAAACAGAAATATTTATCATTATTAGTTACTGAATGATCCAAACATTTTTCAATGTGCCTAACATATTGTGATGTGGCAACAGTGGACATGGGAGATTAAGGATCTGTGGATGTGGACTGTTGATGAGAGACTTGTGCTAAGAGCACTTATCCAGATAGTAACCTTCCAACATATCTTAAAACACTCTTCCTCACCTACAAAACACATAGACTCCTAACATTTTGAGTCCAGGAGCTGTATATTATTGGTTGCAACTATGTGCTATCTCTTTAAAGCAATTTTGATTTATTTTTCTTTTTTAGTTCTAACATGGTGTTCTAAAAATTAAGATCTCTGTTTTCAGTTGGACTCTGTTTTCTGCTAAGTAAATTTGGCAAAAGGCAAGAACATGGGACACGGGAGGGCAGAGAGTGTAGAAGAATGTGGGAACATCAACAAAGGTTAATGTGCCAGCCAGAGAGTTGAAAGAAACTGTCAGCAAAAAATAACAACCAGAAAAAGTGAAAGAAGTAGAAGCAAAACATAAAGATACAAGAAATGGGACAATAGCTAGAAACACTTTCCATTGGTAAATTAATTCTAAAATTTCATTTAAATCAAAGACAAAATGCTCGTAAAATCAAGAGGAATGTTACCTTCCCAAAAGAAGCTGACAGATGGAAGATTCTTTGCAAGGCTGTGTTGGTGTTGTGCTAGGTGGACGTGTAGGAACTAGGCCTGGAGAGCACTGTGGTTTGGAAGGATCAACAACTTGCCAATGATCTGCCATGGTTTCACAGTTTGCTGCAATGTTTCCATTTGGCAACATGCAGTCATCTGCTGTGTTGTTATTGCAAGTACCTAAGGGTGGTAAGGGGAGAAAGAATTCACTCACAGATTTGTTAGGAAATTCCATTCATCTTTGCAGCACGGCTTTCATTGTGGTTTTCTGAGAGTGCAAGATTGGAAGAGTAAGCCTTACCACACTGTCCCTGGGTGTTGTTGCCAAACAGGCTGTAGGGCAGCTCGATAGCAAAGGACAAGCCATTGTAAAGCACCTTCATTTTCAGCTCAGGAATGTCCACAACACGATTTATGCCTGACTCATAGATGCTCACGCCAAACTTCTTGTAAGGCAAAGCCACGAGCTGGTTGTTTACTGTCACCTATAATAAATAAAGGAAAACAGAAAAAAAGCATAAATTTAGATTGATTTTTCAAAACAATTGACTGTTCCTTTGTTTTGCAGAGAGAATGTAAAGGTAAATAACAGCCTTTTAATTTGCAACAAATGTTCCTGCGTTTCCTTTGTTACTGAAAAGTCAAACTTCTTCTCTGAGCCACAAAAGCCCATCAACCTCAGACAAACAAGGCTATAAACTCAAGGTTTAAGCTAGCTAAATCCTAAAAATCAACAGACTTATCAGAGTGACTGTGACATCAAGGACTCCTCATGAAAGTGGAATATAAAATTCTCCTAAATTCATATGGTATAAAGTTCGAGGTTTCTTGCCATAAAAGGAACATGCTTATAGGAAAATTAAATAATGAAAAAAAGACTAAAACTGCATTGTTTATTTAAATACAATAGCCATTATATACCTGAGAAACTGACATTACTACCTTCACTCAGCAATTGGAGATTTCTTTGTTTTAGAGAAAAAAAAGAGATCTGAATTTTGTAAATTTTCAACAATATGTTGGAACATTCTCACACAGTAATGTACAAAAAATAAACTAAACAAACAGTAAAAAGCTCCAAAAAGCCCCAAACGCTTCTCACTAATTTTGAAGCCCAAAAACTGTGACATAACATTTATCAATGGAAAAAACATATAAGTGCCCTATTCTGAAATACTTAAAATGTGACTGACACAAGTCAAGGCTACTAATGGTACTTTTAAAAAATGCTTCAGGCTAGCACTTTATTGTTATGTCTACCTTGCACTATCTCCTCCCATTCCATATTGTTTTCCTTTCTTACATTAATGTTAATTATAAATTAACTTATTTTATATCCTTAACTCTTAGCAATTCGTCCACACTTGTGTATTTAGGCAAGATCTGCAAAGATTTGAGATTAAAAAGACAAGAAGTTGTAGATTTTTTTTCTCGCTCCACATTCAGAGTAAAAAAATACTTTGAAGTAGTCCTTTGAAGTCCTTTGAAACAGTGCCATTTTACAATCTAAACTGTTACTGAATCTAAAACACAGAATTTTTTTCCCAAACGTTGTGAATATAAATATCCTGTTGATGCAGTATTAATATCTGAATCAATAAATCAATGGTAGAATTCTTTAGTACCTCTACTTGTAGAGTATTTGGTTGTGCTGTTCTTAGCCTCACTTCCTGAGTCTCGTGTCTCACGATGAGAGTTCGAGGACAGGACACTACATCCCGTGAATCACAATGGTAGTTATCAATGTAGACACCAAAGTTGTCAACTGTCTTATTGATCTCTTCCACAAGGACATATGTACAATTCCCTTGATAGCTGTAGTACAATCCATCAAAGGTCATGTAATGTGGATCTCCCCAGCCAGTGCAGTAGCCTAAAAAAACATACAGGCTCTTATGGCAACATATAAAATCATATCAGACTACAAGAAAATCATTAGATGTGGGAAACATCTCAGTGAACTTTGGGCATTTTAATAAAGTATATATGCCAACGCATGAGCTCATTAGCTAGAAGTTATCAATAAAAACCAAGCACTTTCAATGCACAGTTCATCTGACATTAATGACAGAAAACTGAGAATAGGCTTAACTGTACCACAGATACCTTTACCAATAGTCTGAACAACTAACATAAAAATAGGATTCTAGCCTATAGATGTCTGCATTTGGACATTTAAATCATACTTTGGGAGATCAATTTACTCTACTAACACAACAGTTATGTAGAGATAATGGCAACTTTAGCAAATCCCTCAATTAGCTAAAAAGAATCAACAGAGCACTCTAAGCAACACCAGAAGACTGAGTCACAGCCTTGCACGATACTTGTTCCCTGATAAATATTGTTGGTCTGGACAATAGTACTGTTTCCTCAGGAGATTAAATATTCAACAAAATATATACTTACAATCACACTCCCAGTGCCAACAGCATCCATCCTTATCAATGACTTGCACAGGAGACAGTCCATTGGAACACGTTGGTTTTGGAGGTGGATTGCAGATTACTGGAATCACCTCGACAATGTTGTCTTCTATACATATGGCCTTAGTGCAGTTACAGAGCCACCATGATTCACCTTGCTGTGTTTGAAAAGAGAGGGGGAGAAGGAAAATGGAGACAAATCTTAGAATGCAGTGAGACTGACAACAGTTATGCCTGAATATCTTCTGCAGGTTTCTAAAAAGCTTTATTGTTTATTGACAAGTTTTCCCCCACCAGAAATCTGAAAATAGGATGGAAGTGCATCAGCATTATCTAGATCTGCAAGATGAGCTAGAACAACTGAGAGCTGCAAAGTGAAAAGCATTACTTAAAAAAGTCAAGCCAGTACACCAAAATGGGAATCACCTTTTCTAGTTTCAGCTATCTAAAAGTGAGATGTTTCATCTAATCTGATCACCTTATGCCCTCTCTAAAGAACAGTGAAAGACACTGATCAATATGAATGGCCAATATATGATCAGTTCCCTTCCACAGATGCCTAGAACAGATTAATTGCTAAAGCTACAGTGAACACCAACTGCTCAGAGAAAAATGTCCAAGGTGATTATATGCACTGTGATTGCATGAGGGTTTTTTCTATCTTCTACCAGTTTTTCAGCCATGTATAATTTTTATTTCTGCAGATCTACTGAGCAAGTTGGTAGGCACCTAAACTATCAGGAGGCTTTAGAAATGTACAAGACACTAATTTATCTGTGTCAGAGGTGGAGGGTTCAAAAAACAGAAAAAAAAAAGAACTCTGAGTCAAATTTCACAAGCATTTGAATGCAGTGGTCTGTTTCACAGTCATCTCTTGAAACCAGTTTGTGAACAAGTACGACTCATTCCAAACTCAGACAAATTCAGCCCTGTGTATTTTTGTTGGGCTGCAATGTAAACACACAAATAATTTTTACCCACTTTGGACTTATTCAAATGCAGAAATAGAAAAGCTAGCTTAGCACCATTTAGCTCTTGATTTCCTCTTCATCAGAGCTATCCTACAACAAACACAGAACTGCAATCCAGATCCTTGCAGAAAGCTTTTTAAAAATTATCCTTGAAGATTTAATAGCAATATATAAGTTATCAATCCAAATATCATTGGAAGTCCTGCTGATTCTCAAGAAAACTAAAGAAATAGAACAGACTGATACTTTCTTTCCTATCCAGGTTAATGTCTATTCTCTATGTTATTAACATTGAAGCTTTGTGTCTAGTCTCCATCCAAAGCACAATGAAAGCATGATATCTACTCACCTCATAAGTTTCATTAGGGAAAATAGTACAAGTTTTTTTAGGAGTGGTTGGTGTTAGACTTGTAGTTGAACTTGAGCCATTAACTGGAGGAGTTGTACTGTGTGTGGAACTTCCTGTAGTGGTGACTGCAGTTGATGTTGCAGTAGGCCCAGATGTAGTAGTTGAGCCAGGGGGAAGGGTTTCTAAGGTGGTGGAGGTGGTGGTTGCATTGATTGTGATAAAACTACTAGGGGTGGTTCCTGAAGTGGTGGTAAAGCTTTCTGTTGGAGTAGTACCAGAGGTGGTGGTTGACACAGGGCTGGTTGATGCAGGTGATGTTGTCGGAGTAATAACAGTTGCAGAGGTTGTCATTTCTGTTCCTGCTGTGGTGGTGGGGGGAGTAGACACTGAGGGTGTGGGACCTGAAGTGGTGGTCTTGGGGGTTGATGGTGTTCCAGTGAATGGGGTTGTTGATAGTGGTGGTGGTGTTCCTGTAGGGCTGCTCGGTCCTGAGGTTGTGGTGGTGCCAGGGCTGGAAGTGGTGGTAGGTGATACTGTTGGAGGGCTTGAGGTCCTGATGGTAGTGGTCTCATGGACTACTGGTATGGTGCTGGTGGATCTTGAGGGTGTGGGGCCTGAAGTGGTGGTCTTGGGGGTTGATCGTATTTCAGGGACTTCAGAGGTGGTAGTTGTCACTGGGCTTGTTGACACTGATGATGTTGACTGTTGACTAGTGGTGCTTGCAGTCGACACTGTACTTATTTCTGTTGTTCTTGTTGTTGGCAGTGGGGTAGATGAAGGAGTAACTGGAGTGCTTGTCTCTGTCGGAATCTCTGTGTCTTTAAGACAGGGAGAAAACAGAGTATTTTAAGTAGGGAAATTGCATTTTCTTCCTAATGTCATCTCATTTTCTACTAAGCATATGTAGTTAACAAGCCTAAGCATAGGGTCTTTAGATAAAAATAAAGCAGATATTGTTTTATTAATGGTTTTTCTATCACTGAGGGATTATTAACAAAATCTCCTACATGTTGCATAGGAGATATTGATATAAACACTTTATCAACAATCAGTGTGAGAGGGAACACTTCTGCAGTGTTAAAACTTTATATTGCAGAGAAACGTTCAGCAGTCCTAGATGCAGGGGAATCCACTGAGTAGATCAGTGAACTCTGGTTAATACTGTATTGCTGTCATACTATATTCTATGGAAAGAATTATTCCCTATGCTGCTTCATGTGGCACATTCATACCACCATTGATTATACTCAGAGTCATTTGATTCTACAGAAACTGAGCAGCTGCTGGAGCAGTTTGTGTTCCATTTCTAATGCTCAGGCCTTTAAGACTACTCACACACAAGCTATTTTGGGATGCTATGAACCCCAAATACACTTTTCTGCTTTTTCACATGGACAGTTTTTATTATGGTTGCTAATGGAGACTCCTTTAAAATAGTTTTTGATTAGGATGTTAAAAAGTGTTCATGATTCTCACAGGCCAGCCTCAGAGCCATCTATTTGTGCTTCTATAACATGATATAAATGACACATAGGAGAGAGAGAAGCACCGTGTACATAAGTACAGTAATGATGCTAAAGGAATTAAGATACACTGTTCTGCCCAGGCAGAACTTGTGGGCAGTCCTTCAATGAAAACAAATTCACATTTAGGAAAGGACACGCAAACACCTTCATGGGACAGTAGGAGATATGACATTGCTGCTGAAGGGTTAGCTAGGATGTTTTTGAAATATAATCAACTACATTAGTGCAGAGTATAGAAATTAAAACACATGTTAAGCTGCCAATAAATCCTGCTTTCTAAAACCAGCAAAGGACATGAAACCCTGGGAATTACTTATTTCTTCTTTGGGTGGAGTCGAAGGGGTTCTGGTGATAATACTTTCAGTAGCTGGGGTGATAGTCGGGGATCCAACAGGAATGGTGGCTGTTGTGCTCGGAGGGCTGGTGGTGGTGGTGGGAGTCTCCGTCGGCAAGGAAGTGGTTGTCGATTTTGGTGTGCTCAGTGTGGATGAAGGTGGGGCTGTTAGAAACAGCAAGGACAGAGAAAACAGACAAAGGCACAAAGGCATGAGTGGGACTCAATGTCAACTCAACAGTAACTGTGCATGAGGCAGCACAGCAAAGATCCCTAGCATGAGCCCTTCCTTTCTGGTCCCAGAAAGGAAGCTCCTTGAAATTTGTGCACGTACAGGGTCATGGCCCTCCTCTCCTAGCAAACAGATTGGGCATAGTGCTGGAAGGTGCTTTGCACAAAATCCGAAAGACCTACCAATAGGTAAGAGATGAGAAGGAGCAATGCTTTTGATCATGCAGGGGCTTTCTATCTCTGCCTCATTATCTAGAACACCTCACTAAATTCTGGGGTAAGAGCTGAGAGTGGAAGAGCGATCAGGGAAGGACACATGCACAGGAATATGTTCCTGGCTAATTGCCATGTGGTTTTCTGATGTCATGAGTTCCCAGAGTACTAGTGAATGTTGTCAGGCAAAGACCATAGTTCACAGAAAGTCACAGTCTGCAGAGTGAAAGTGTTTCCAAAAGCATGGAAGGCAAATGTTTCTTTCCTATATCTATAATAGCTGAGAAGTATTAGTATTGACATGGCAAAGGAGCAGGAGAGAAGGAAGAAAGTCCACATATCTGTGCCTAAAGACAGCTTGAAATGCAAGAGTCACAAAAACAAGCCCCACTCCATTACACTCCGTGTGTATAGTGATGCCACCCTGGCCAGCTGAAAGACAAAGTCCAACAACAGCAAGAGCTACTAAGTGCTTGTTCCTTTCAAAACAGAGCTGAATGGCCAGCTATGAGCAAAGGCTGTTTCAGGGGCTGTCCAAATGTTAAACCCAAAATAACGCCATACAGAGGCAAAAAAGGAGGTGTTCAGAGACCCTCAGTACCACCAGAGGTTAAGAACATTTGGGACTACAAAATTTAGAATTACCTGGAGTCGGTAGGGTGGTGGTGTATGTTGGTATTGGTGCGGATGTGCTTGACGTAGTTGAGGTGGGTGTTGGTGATCCACCACCAGTTGTGGTTGTGCTCGGAGATGAGGTGGTAGTGGTGGTGGTGCTGGGAGTCTCCCGTGACATGGTTGACAATTCTGGTGTAGTGGATGCTGTGAGTGGTGTGGGTGGAGGTGTGCCTGTTAGAAACAGCAGGGAGAGAGAAAACAGACAGAGGCACAAAGCCATGAGTGGGACGCAATGTCAACTCAACAAAAGCTGCACAGGAGGCCGCTGACACAGACCTAGAGAGATCACCCCACCTCTAGCACAGCAAAGGTCCCTAGCACCAGCCCTTCCTTTCTTGCCCCAGAAAGCAGAATCCCTGACATCCCTGCACACAAAGCATCACAGCCCTCCATGCCTGGTGAAGATACTGGGGATAGTGCTGGAAGGTGCTTCTCCCAAAATCAGAGACATCTACCAACAGGGAAGAGAGGAGGGGGAGTAATACTTTTCATCTACTGGGGGCTTTCTATCTCTGCCTCAATAGCTGAACACCTCACTAACTCATGGAGTAAAAGCTGAGATGGGAATCTGTGATCAAGGAATATGCACAGTATCAAGAGGATCAGTATCTCCACAGAAGAGGAGGACACAGACCCCTGTATCCTTGCCCCATCTGAAACCACCAGCTCAAGGGAGACCTTTGGGCAGAGGCCATTTCAGGGGAAACACAGCAATTAGTCCAATCTCAGATCCCATATGGAGGCACAAATAGAGGTGCCCAGAGCTCTTCAACTCCCCACAGCAAGGAAACACATGAGAGCACAGATCAGAGAAGTACCTGGAGTTGGTCTGGTAGTGGTGTATGTTGGTGTGGGCGTGGATGTGCTTGAAGTAGTTGACACGGATGTTGTTGAGGTAGGAAGAGGAGTTGTTGTCTGTGAGGTGGTGCTGCTGCTGGTGGTGGTGTTGGGCGGCATCGTGGTGGTGGTGGTGGTAGGGGTGGTACTGCTGGGAGTCTCCCGTGTTGGTGGTGTTGGAGTGGTTGTTGATATTGGAGGGGTCACACTGCTCGTTGTGGATGAAGCTGTGGTGCTCGTGGTGCTCGTGGTGGTCATGGTGGTCGTGGTGCTTGGAAGGCACTCTGGTCTGTTGGGGGTGCAGCAGACACTGATCTCGTAGTTGAGGCAGACTGGCATTGGTATGATACCTCCTATGTGCTGATCTCCATTCTTACAGATGAGCCCCACGTTAACATCACATTGCACTTTCTGCCCTAAATCTGCAATGGGANCACAGAGACAAAACAGGAGAGAAAGGGAAGAAGGTCTGCACAGCTGTGCCCAAACAGAGCCTGAAATGCCACTGCCACAAACTTCAGCCCCACTCCAACTGCACATCTTGAGTCCAGTGACTACATTCTGCCCGGCTGAAGGACAAAGTCCAATAAGCAGCAAAAGCAACATTCCCATCACTTCAGCAGCTGTCTAAAGTGGGCCCAAGCACAAAATACTTCCTTGGACCACTGCTGAGTCAGGAAACACAAGACCTTTCCCCAAGGACCTCTATATTCTTGTTCCTTGTGAAACAGCCAGCCTGAAGATCAGTTTGGGTGCAGGACTTTTCCTGGAATGCCCAGGGCTTACACCCACCCCCTGATCCCATCCAGAGACACAAATCCAGGTGCTCATGGACCTTCACTACTCCCACAGCAAGGCCAGAAATAACAACAGAACCAGAGAATTATTTCTTGGTACTGTAGTCAGATGCAGAGGGTTTTTAGCAGGAATTATTTGGTTTTGGAACATACGTGCAGGCGTTGGGATGGTTGTTGTTGTTGTAACAGTTGTCGTTGTCGTAGTGGTGGTGGTGGTGGGAGTGGTGGTGGGAGTGGTGGTGGGAGTGGTGGTGGGAGTGGTGGTGGGAGTTGTGGTGGTGG
>VZDJ01007753.1:6642312-6841204 GCA_008694505.1 Cyanoderma ruficeps
GGGGTTGTGGTGGTGGTGGTGGGAGTTGTGGTGGTGGTGGTGGGAGTGGTGGTGGGAGTGGTGGGAGTGCTGGTGGAAGTCTCTGGTGGCAAGGGAGTCCTTGTCGATTCTGATGTAGGCGATGCTGTGCTCGGTGTGCCTGTTAGAAACAGCAGGGACAGAGAAAACAGAAAGAGGCACAAACGCATGAGTTGGGGTCAGTGTGAATTCAACAGAAGCTTTGCATGAGGCAGTGCCTCATACCTAGAGAGGTCAACCCACCCTTAGTAATGCAATGGTCCCTAGCACCAGCCCCCTCTTTCTGGCCCCAGAAAGAAGAATCCTTGACATTTCATGCACAGAGAGGGTAATGGCTCTCTTTTCCTATTCAAGAGATTAGGTTTGGTGCTGGAAAGTGCTTCTCACAAAATCAGAAAGACCCTGTCAGCCTGAATATGGAAGGCTGTGCAGCCCCACCCAGAAAATGCCTCTAGCAACTGGAGTTTGAAGCATGGCCTACTCTTCTCTAACACAGCAGGTCCTTCTGGGAATTTTGTATTCACCAGAAACTTAAGAGTCCAAACCTTCCTAAGCAAGACTTCCACGCAGATCAACGTTTTCTGTGATTGTGACCTGCCTTTAGTAGCCAATAGCTCTCCATTTCTCCAAAGGCAAAGTGAGACCACAGAGTATTTTTCTGTTAAATACCTGTAGACGTTGAAGTTACTAGAGTGGGAACTATTAGTGTACACTCACTTGTTGTGGGATGGGTATGCACAGGCATGGTGGGTATTGTTGTCCTGGTGGTGGTTGAAGTTGGAGTTGTTATAAATTCAGGCTTACAAGGAATTTCTTGCCATTCGCAGCAGTTTACTCTGATTTCATAATTATAGCAAAGTTGCCACATAGTTACATCTTGCTCATCATTTTTGCAGATTAGCCCATATTTAACATCACACTCTACTTTCTGACCAAGTTCTTCTATGCTCACATCAGGTTGAGCCGTAGCCCTGCATTCAATTTCTTCAGGAGTTGTACATATTTCGTATCCATGTTTTCTGATTTCATCATATGTTTCATAGTCACCACTGCCTTCTTCAGGTTTAGTAACATCAAACCACTGACTCCAACCACAGATTAGTCCAAAGCATGGAGCTGCAAAAAAAGACAGAGATTTCAGACTTTACAGAGAGCATCCTGAGAAGACCCATTTTTTATTTTCTTCCATTAAGGACTAGAGGACTGCATTGCAATTTGTCATCTTACCAAAGAAAAGAGTTCTAAAATAGGTTCTGTATTACCAGGTCTTTAAACTGGAAGTTTTGCATCAAAATAAAATCACCAAGCTGAAGCCTTTAAAGGTCCTTCTCTATATACTAATGGCACTTTTGAAATTATTAAAAAAAATTATTTTTAAAGATATCTTTATGTATTGATTATCTTTAATTTACTCTTCCTTTAAATATTCCTTTGACATTCTTAACCTTGTTTTGTATTTATAACTTACTTGTAGTTGGTGGATGGCTTGTAGTGGAAACTGAAATAGAACAAAAAGAGATTATTCTATAATTTCAAAAGAATTGTAATAGTATTTTTTTGCTGACACTCCAACATTATTTCTACTATCCCATTAGGATATTGAAATGTTAACATGCTTTTTTCAGAAATAGGAAGGCACTCTGCACATTTATAGTTAGGAGTTCTTTCATGAGAAATAAATCAACTCAAAATGCTCAAAGTCTTTCTTAGTGTGGTGTGATAAAACAATCCATAAATATTGCTCTGTGTCAACTATAATCCTATATAATTGTACATTCGATATTTAAAATATTTTCCTTAAAGAAAGCAATTTTTAGGTCACATCTGTATTGATTATTTACCTGTGGTGGTGGTGGTAAGAGTACTGGAGGGGAAGGACGTTGAAATGGTTGTAGGTGAAGATGTTGGACAAGGATAGACAGTACTAGTAACTAGAGAACCATTTTCTGCACAAATGTATGTTATACATGTGTTGCCATCCTGTACTTGTCCCACAATAGAACCCACTTCATAACTCGTTCCATTGATGACACAAGGACACCCTGGAAGAAAGAGCTTTACTGTGCAATTTTCCTACTACCATGTAAGAGGCAGAGGAAAAATAATTAAGGACAAGAGAGCATTTACATGAGTCATGCAAATTTTACAGAGCTGTACCTGAAGCTTAGATCTACTATATTGTGCTAATTTATCTTTACATTTGAAGTTTAAATGTGAAGATATTTTTACATTTTTACATTTAACACTAGAACATATTTAATCAAATGCTGAATAAAATGCCTGGTATACAGACTTAGAAAGTAGGTTTTAAAATGTTCTGAGAGAAATAATAATTGTAATTTATTATCTGATACTTTTTCCATTAATAACTACATGTTCAGGAAGTGCAAACCCGCAGTGAAATCCATTAGTTTGGATATGGAACAAGGGGAGAAAGACTGAAGGGGCATGAGAAACAGGTTGAACCAGAAGTACTAACAGCAAGATTCAATGAAAGTGCTGCCAAATTTTCTTTAGTCAAAACTTTCACTAGCATTGGAAAGAATTATTCTAAATCAATACTAAGTCTTTTGTAGAGTCAGACAGAGCAGTTCTATGCATTCTTTTTTCTTTTTGTTTCCAGAAAAACCCAGATGTTATTTACCTGGGACTGGTTTACACTGTATGGATCCTGATGGGACACAGACACTAAAAAAAAAAAATTCAAAAATTAAAATGTTGCTGATGTTTTATGACACCTGTTAGCAGAGTCAAGAGCACAGAAATATAGATATTTGTCACTTGATCTTCATTCACACTACTGGATATTTTTCTGGGTATATTTTCTAGTATTGCCTACCATTTTTCTTTCAAAGTCACCACTTTCAGTACAATTGCAAGTTGCAATACTGCAGACACAACTGTTTTGCAGAGTGAACTCACAGCTAGAGCAGGTTATTCTATGGTCGTCACATAGAGTCAGAGGTGAAATTGCTGTCATTTCTAACACTCTAAGCAAACACTTGGGATTCAACTATCTCTTTCAGGGCAAGAGTATTGCAGATTACAGTGATTTTGAAGTCCCAATTTTAAGTGAGAATGCAAGGCAGAGTAGCCTCTCTCTTCCCAAAGAGTCATGAGAATCGAAAGGTTGTTTTAGAAGTTCACCCAGGTTTCATTATATAATTCATGAGAGTTGACAGGTTTAATTAGTCAATTTTTAATATAGTTATTATAATATGACTACAAACCTGAAATCTGGATTATTATGGGTTTGGAAAATTACGAAATGCAAGAATGTATCAGCTCATCATCTGAGGTTACATCTGTATCTGTTTGAGTCCCAGTGAAGTAAATGAGGAACTCAGCATACACAAAATATTCCTGAATTACTGCAAGTAATTTTTATATACCATATTGTACAGTTTTCCTTTGTGGGTATTTCTTGCCCAGGGGGTACATGAGTTCCATCCTCCAGGTAACATCCACATTGATCTTCAGTCACACATTCCTTTGTCTCTTCATTATAAATAGGCTTGTTGTTAGGGCATCTGGGGTAGCAACCTATTGATGACAGGTAGAACAGAACACAGGATGAAGAAAAAGTACAAAAAGTTAACTCAGTGATATGTTACCTTCTGAAGGTAAATTATTCTCCTGGAATCAAGCATAGTAAAAGAAATCTAAAACTTCCCATTCAAATCAAGCTGTGGACAATTAGTCTTTCCAAAAAACTTCAACAATTCTCATTGATAATACTGGAATGAGGAGGATTAAGTAAGAGGTGTTTTAATGAAAACTAGTGAGATTTCTTTTTCTTAGTTCAATACGTTACAGAAACCCCTAATTTATACTCATTTCTATGGACAGCTAGTAATTTTCAGACAAAGAAAAACTTCAATTTTTGCATAGATCACTATATCAATAATACTTTTGTGAGGAATATGGAAGCAGATTTATTAACAAACAGGTTTTTCACTACATTTATTGGAACATTAGACCTTGTTTATATGCTTTAAATACACCAGGTATCTCTACCTCAAACAGATAATTTATATGTGTTTTTTCCTTACCCTCAGGCTGTGATCCAAACTTCACTGCAAGGGATTAATTGACTGTCAATTCTCATTCCATTTTTCATATAAATACACTTAAAGATATTATTCTGTTATTATTATTGATCTTCTTCCTTCAAATAACCCCTTACTAAGTCCAATTATTAATGACATGAAGTCCTCTTTATACAATACTAGAGTTCTAAATACTCTTTAAACTGAAGCACCATCTAACATCAGTCCACACCAAAAAAGACTTTATGGCTAAAAAATACAGCTTTTTTCTCCAGTTTTACCATGTGGTAAACCAGAAGATACTTGTAAAGTCTTTCACATTCTTGGATCATTGCAGTCCTTTAAATGTGAAATTCCTGTTCCATTATCAACTGCAAGGACTGTCACCTACTAATATCTCATCTACAAATAAAACAGAACCTCCATTATGAATCCAATATATAGCAGCATCAGTGTGTCTGCTATGAAAGATATTTTTCACTGTAAATGTAGGTGAATGTTGCGCACAACCTAATCTAATCTAATCTAATCTAATCTAATCTAATCTAATCTAATCTAATCTAGGCAAGACGATCTGGCATATTAAAAATGATAAGGTTAAAACCACCCCAACTATCAGTGACTTCCTTCTTTGTTATATCAAAGATTTTCCTGCTTTTGAAATACTTTTGCATGGGATTCAAAATAGCCATGCCATAGTTACAATGCATGTTTCAGGATATTATCCAAGCAGACACCTAGTTTTGTGGCTGACAGCAATGTAACTATCACCCATTGATGTTAATAAATAATAAATTACGTTATAAGAAACATTTATGTAAGACTGGAGGCAAACTCAACATAGCAGATCTAGGAACATCTCATCAAGTTGACTGATTAGTCCATATGTATTAAAAGATATCCAAACAAAGTTTTACAAAACACAATACAAAATGGCAAGGAATTTATTACCTTCCAGTAGTGGTACTGTAACGTTGGTGCTGACATTATTGATCATCCTGCAGGTTAAGATATTCCTGCCACAAGGCTCGTAGTGCCATTCACACTCATTGCGAGGGTTGTAGTAGTCACAGAATATTGCTGATGAGAAGAGAGAGAAGCTGATTAAAAACAGAATGCAGTTCTGAGTGGGCCTTTAAAGGTACAAGCTACATAAATCTACAAGCTAAGCTAGCCAAATTTGTCTTGAGGTACAGGACCTGGACTTTTCGCTACTCTGCTTAAACTTAGGATGCATCAAAACACTGGTGCCCAAGATTTAAATTTTAAATATTCAAGCCATTGGGTAAAAATGCTTCAAATCATAAAGAGAAAATATTTTAAAAAATTATTTTAGTTTAAAATTAAAGATACATTTCTGAGAGTATTTTTCTTCTGTAGCTACTAGCAAACTCCTAAAAATTTTTCCATTTAATACAAAATAGTTCCATCTTGCTGTATCACATAGGCTGAAAGTCCGAGAGAAAGCATATGAGCCATTATGAATACAACCTAAATTCAGCTTAGATGACTGGAGATAGAGAAAGGAGCTTCTATTAACTTATATATCAGAGCTGAATGAAACTTAAAATTTTTGTTTCACTGGCTTCTTACACTTAAAAGCCCCAATAAGTCCAAATTCTGAATCTGAATTAATTTTTTAAATTAAAAAATATACATTTCTGCTCTATAGAATCTCAAAATTTTGATTTGAGCATTTTTTTTGGTAATATTAATTTAAATGCTATTTTACATTAATTGATGGTGTACTGGTATGAGTACTAGTACCACTAATGGACACTGCTTAATATACATAAAGCTGATTAAGTTCAGTGCTAAACCATGGTAGTGCTAGGTACTTTTTTGCTAAAATCAAATTTTGAGTAATTTAAATAACTGAGAGAGAAGAGAAGAGAAGAGAANAGAAGAGGCTGAACAGACAGTTGTAATATACAAATTTACTAGCCCTGTTTGTTCCCTGATAAGCTGAGAAAAGATTTCACCCAGTAGCCAGCATGACCTTGCAGTGACAGTATTAATGATTTATTTGACTGGCTTTCTGACAGCAGCTAGAAAGATACAGTTGTGTTTGTCTGTTACTCACGGCAGATATCAGGAGTTCTCCAGAAAACACAGGCCTCAGCCTTGATGCACTCCTGGGCGTAGGCTGCCACGGCAGAGCAGAAGCACTCGCAGTCTCCACCACTGTCACAAGAGCAGGCATCATGAACACAAGCTTCATAGAAAGGAAGTGGGTTCACCTGTCAGGGAAAGAAATGATATTCCAGTTAATCTCCAAATTAATTTTCAAATGAATACATTTGACAACTCTTGATATATGGGAATTGAGCTGGGAAGGAATGAGACTATGTCTAAAAGTTACCAAATCATAAACATTTACAGGCTTGAAGCTGCTCAATATATTTTGGGGAATAATAGACTTAAAATAATATAGCTCCTGCATAAGGTGCTATGACTGAAGAAACAAAATATGAGTCCTTGGCAGTGCTCACAATTTGTAATAGAGTTCCATTTTAGTGCTCCCAAAACCACGTTGAATTGATGCCAGCAAAGTCTTATCTTCCATCAAGCTTTTCCAACCAAATGGTGAACAATGTCAGAAAGGCTTCATTCACAGCAAATATGAAGGATATAATTTTGTGCCTGACAATTTTTGGAGTTTTTCCAATGTCACATCAAAAAAAGCTTCTTCTTTTTTTTTTTTTTTTTTTTTTTTTTNTAGGCTGGATTTTTGCTTCTGAAGTAAACCACGTGGAAACATATAGTAAATTAATTAAATTAATAATTCTTCGTGACTTTTCCACTGTGAGTTAAGAACACTGTTGTTAATATTACCATACATCAGGAAAGAGATGGGAAATAAAGAAGAGTGCTCTCTGTGCACTGTACTCTGGAAGGTGTTGGCTGTAACAGTGTCTGCTGTGGCAGTTTGGAGGCACAGTACCAGCAGCTGTCAGTCTAAACTATGTGATGCCACTGGTGTCCTTTTATGGATTGAATACTCCAAGAATAGCAGCCTCTTCAACAGCCACCTCTCATGTTTAGTATGAAATTCCATCAAGAGATGGGTGTGGGGATTGTAAGGTCCTTCAGGACTTGTAATACAGACTATCTCTCAACAGGAGATGGTGTAACTGCAGCAAACACAGACCTGTTCAGGATGCATTTCTGAAGCTCACTTGCAGAATAGTAGCAGTGGAACTGTGCTGATGAATATGGGTTTGTACAGCCGGGGCTGCCACCACCACTGACACAGATCCACTGCCACAGAGACTAATTTGACTAAGGCCACATGAAATGTGCTGACACCTATAGCTGTACTAAAGACTTAATTGAAGAACAGTCTATTTAACCATCTCTTCATTCATTTTTAATGGTCTTTTTGGTTCTGTATGATCAGAAATGCACTGTGATGTCCCATCACCTACTGTCTTCTACAAACCTTGGAGTGACAAATTTTGAAGACTTCGCTCTGGATGATGCTGCACTCTTTCTCTGCCCAGGACTTCCGGTGTGGTTTCAGATCACAGGGCTTAACCTCTTGTGTGACATCTGGGCACATGGGAGATTGTTTCCAGGAATTTCCAAAATTCAGAGGATTAGTCTCCTGCAGTCCACTCCTTGTTGTAAAGTCATTGTTTCCCTTGTCATCAAAGTTGCCACACAAACCGCACACTTTTCCCTGGAAAAGAAAATTAAGTTTTTAAATATACCATGGAAGTGAGAAACAGGCTCTGGTAAAGTAAGAGCAAAACATTGACATGAAAAACGACAAATGACTGTCTGTGTAAAGGATGACTTTCATCTTTACTGTCAAATCATTTGTACAGAAAATAAATCTTTATTTGTCTGTCCTTAGCAAATTATTCAGCTGCCATGTCTTCCCTCCTTGAAATCAATATGTCTAGTGTATTTCTATGTCTCTGTCTCCATATCCAACTAAAAAATTAAATGATGCCCAAGCCTCTTACAGCTGAGAAGAATTATGTATTCTCCATTTTTCTCAATCTATCATAACTCACCTATTAATATAAGCCTGAGATGATTCATTTCTGCTCAAAGCTGTTTTTGTTAAAAGGTTCTATCATAATGAGCACCCTTTCTTCATTCATGGAAAAGAAATGACAGGGACCTATTTTTCTTGAAAGAAAATGTATCAATCTGCCATCAATGGTAAATTTTTGGTATTGTTATTTAAAGCCCACAAGTCCCCTCAAGAAACAGTAGGTCACTGTTAGTACAATGCCTCAATATTCTCCTATTTAACATGCTGAATTTTCAGGAATCAGAAACATGGCCATACATTGCATAAGGAGTTTGGTTTTAACACAGGGCTGAGATTGCATGTAGGATTCCAAGCACATGTGCAGTGAGTCCACATCCCTTAAATTATTCTGAATGATTGGCTATCAATACTCAAAAACTCATGAATATTGCCTGAGATGTTTATCTCTTTTGGAATGACATCATGTGCATTCTGTGCAATGAATTGTGATAGACTGCAAGAAACTCCAGAAGCACTTCTGCAAGCTGTGATGGTAATAATGCAAGCTAATCATCAGTGCACAGAGGATATAGGAATTAGACATGGAGTCAGAATAAAAGAACACTTATGTTTCCTTGTCTATTCACAATACTACTTCGGAAAAAGACAGACAGGCGCTAACTTTGTAATCAGGGCTCAGCTTGATGAAAACAGTAGTCTTCTTGTCCCAGATCAGCATCACACCATTGCTAGCCTCAATAACCAGGTACAGGCCAACTGTTCTGTTCCAGTACTGCACATCATCACCAACATCTCGCTGAATTTCTTTGTACTCTTTGTTCTCCAATTTCAGCTCAGTTTTCTGAAAGATAAAAGAGAAGTATTTTAACACTAACTTCTATGATGAGATAAAATATTAACACTTGTAACAATGCAACTCATTCTGAAACCAATAACTCAAACTCTGGGATGACTTCCAAGATGGCAGAGAGTGGTGTAGCACTTCTGTTTGAGAGAGTTTTCATCACCTGAGAACCTGCACCTTTACAGAATAATTTGATAGGGCCTCTAAACCTTGTTACAGCTGCTCTTAGAGGCATGACTTTGGAGCGTTACATCTTTGGTAACACTTGATTACTGATATGTATCGACTATCATCACTCACCCCTAGGAACATTTTGATAGCCTTCGAGCAGGTGACTCCTGTAGTTCCACAAGGGACATTTTCTGTGATGATACTGAAGGAGCCGCTGGAATTTTTGTCACCACAGAAGTCCTATTGAAAAAGAAAAAAAAAANGCAGTTTAAGCTCATAATAATTACAATCATCTAAATCTTCACAATGTATAAGTAGGTACTGCTCCTTCAAATGTGAGATCCTACACATATTTTTTCAGATGCACATTTTTTCAGATGCACAGCCATATGTGCATACTTCTATGCATATATATGAACAGTTAGCACAGTCTTAGCCTGGGAAAAAGTGGCACAATAAAACAAAGTGAGGAATACATCTTTAAATATAAGTTTCAAGTTTCTAAGCTTAAAATTTGGATATGTTTCACAAATGATAGTTAGCTCTCACTGTAACATAGTTCTGTTACATGTAATTTATGATATCTAGATCTGAAAAAAAAAAGAGCCACATTTACACTGTTTGCCTGCACTGAAAATACACAATTTATCCTGGCAGAATGTGTGAACACCTTGGGGACAATGATGGCAGGCAATAAGGAATGACAAAAGCAAAGAGGAAAGCAGATTTTCAAGGCAATCAAATTCCTTTTCAGCCCTCCTGATGAGCATTACCTGAGTAGCCACATATTCACAGCTCCCATCAAAGTCATAGAATTTCCCATCAAAAGTGTTATAATGGCCACTTCCATAGATCGTACAAGTCCCGTAGCACACATCATCAGTGCATTTCCAAATCCCTTTCTGGCAGGTGCTAGAAGAGAGCAGAGAAGTTGAATTTTCAGATCTCACCAAGAGTGTGCAGTTTGAAAAACTGCGGAACAAACCAAGCAGCTGCCTGATATAATGTGATAATGTGCAAAGTATTTGAGCCTCAACTTCAATTGTTTAGTCTGTTTTTAAGCCTATAACATGATTTTTACTCTATTGATCTACAATCTTTAGATCTGATAGCATTTATTTTTAAAAAATGAGTGAGTTTTCCCAACAAATTATGCCTGCTGAAAACAGAGGTAACTACTACCCCCAAACTTTCAGCAGAATCTCTGTTTTCTGAGATAGCAATAAGTATTCCTGAAAATTAAAGATGATACTTCTAGCTTTAGTACATAAGCCTACACATGACTATGAATATACTGCATAGGATATATTCTAGAAGAGAGTATTCACTTATAACCCACCAGGTGTTGCAGTCCACTTTTATCTTCTCTCCAGAAGAGTACAACTCATTGTTATGAATGCATGGGCAATCTTTTTGTTGAACACAGCCCCCTCTGCCATCATCAAACAGTCCTTCAGGACACACACAGCCTGAGACACACTCTGTCTGGAACTAAGGAATATAAGGAGAAATGGTTACCTTATGACAAAGCACGGCATCTTAATTTCACTTCTTCATAAGCACTCTTTAAAAACTGCATTTACAACCACACAGTCTAATATTGATTAATTTTATAATGTTCTTCTTTTATAGGTTTCTAATGTTTTTCTTTTCTTTTTTGATTGTCTAAGAACCCAAATTCCTTTTCACATTGAAATTATGACTCTACTGAAGACACAGTGAAAAGAAAGAGAGGGAAACCATAAGTGGAATCATAATGAAAATGGCAACAGATTCATATCATGGGGGGAAAAAAATGGGTAGATTAAACCAAAGTGAAATAAACTTAGTTACAACTGTATTTTCTGTGTAGCACCATGTCATGTCAAGAATACAGACTAAAGAAAGCAAGACACAAAGAAAAGTTGAATACATACATGATTACTTTGAGGAGTATGACAGCTAAGTTGTACAGGTGTTTGTGAAGTCCACTTTGAGGATGCACTGCAGTCAAAGTAGGTCTTGTTAGAAGAACATTCTTTTTCACCTGAAAGGTACATTGTTGGTTTAGATCAATCAAGAAAAGGCAAAAGAAATGTGAGTGAAAGGTGGTAGTTTCTGAGGCAGAAATATAAGTCTATCCTTATGAAAAAAATAGGTTCAGTGAAAAGAGAACCAAGTGAAAATGTGTTACTGTTTTACATAAAGAGAAAAAACATGCAAAACAAGTAAATGGAAAATTCAAAAGGAAAGTAGGTTTGGGTTGGGAGGTTGGTTATGTGTTTTATTCTAGTTTAGTTTACAGAATGTCACTTACTTCTCATTCTTATTTTCACTGAAGTGCACTGGATCTTTGCATTTCGGCAAACACTAGAAAAGTGAAGTAAGTAGAAATTGTTTTTTAAAAAAGTAAGCTCAATATCTTCAATTTAAGTGTAAGTATTTGCTTATATAAATTTAGGAGTATTTATTAAAGATGTCCTGTATAATTTCTACAGAACTTTCAAGGTCATTTCTATTGAATCACACTCATGTATTTTTTTGTTGGAGGAAAAGTGTAGCAAGATTTTAGGCCTAATGCACAGAAAGGTTATGTTTTAAGGAATGACAGCTATTCTATTAATCTTTAATACTATGTTTTTTGATAACTCAAGAATTAGGTAATAATGACACAGATAATAATGGTAATTTAAATCAAAGCCTCCATTTGGATACACAGTGTATTTTCATGCCTATTCAATTTATAGGCTGTAAATTTGTTGACCTATATGCTTCTTCTGCTGGATGAGAGAAGGCATTTCACAGTTTGCACTGATGACTCAGGCAGCAAACCCTTGCCAGAGATCATGGCAAAATATAACAGAATCATGAATGTTGTTTTCAAAAGCCCATGCTACAGTGAATACATATCAAGGGCATCTTCCTGCAGTGGAAAACACAAGCAATCTGTGTCTGCTAGAAAAGAAAACATAACACATAGTTGGCCTTTTATCTTCCTTTCACCCTTCTGCTTAACAAAGCTGTATTAACACTGCAGTTTCAGAATAACATTTATCTGTGAAGGCCAATGCTCACACCTCCAAAGCAAGCTGCTATTCTCAATTATTGATAAATTGCATTGCAACAGGATAATGCTTTGCTCAGCATGAAGATGTTGTTGTGAAATGCATTACAAATACTCAGTTAAGTAACAAAAAACCAAACATCTACTAAGCAATTTTAAGACTTTTTTTCTCCACAAACAAGCCAAAATAAAACATACCAGCGTTCTCCATCTTTTGTGAAATATTCCCCAGATTCCAGGTATGATCCCTTGTAATAGCATGGGCACTGGGAGATTGGCACACAGTTCTCCTGGTTATCCAAGTATGTATTGGGTGGGCAGCCACAGCCATCCACGGCAGCAAAGTCTTGCAAGCAGTACTTGTCACCATCAGCAAGGGAACGACAGGTTTGCTGGCACATTGTAAGATTGTAAAGGAAGACTTGATTTCCTGGGCAAGAAGATGCTTCGCTGCCTGGAGGGAAAAAAACAAAACTGATAAATAAAGGATCCAGGATGGACAATTTGGCCTTGACATTTCCATTCTGGTTTCTTTGGCTGTCCCGAATGTAGTGATTAAAACATTCCCTTGGATCTTATTAAAGTAGAAAAATATCAGAAGTCACAAGTAACACTAGACTAACTTTACCAGTTGAAGACTTATTTTTAACCCCTACTTGTTTCACATACTGATAATCAGATAGAGAGCACAATACAATAAACTCCTCGTCTCAAACATACTGAACTGCTGATGAAAAGCGAGCATGATCAGAAACAAAGACATTGATAAACAAATGCAGGGTAAAAGCCCTGATGGCAGAGATTCCATTAGTAAATGGAATGATATTAACAAGACTGGGGAAAGAAAGTGAAAGTTTAAAATACTGCTTTTTATTTTTAAGTATAAAAATTTCAAAGGACATCTGAAGAATATAACATCAATTAGTAAACATTATCAGCATTGTCTCTTTCAGGTCAATTGGACATTTCTAAGTTATTCCAAAACCTTAACAGTAAGATCACTGACAACCTAATTCAGAGAGAGCCTGATTATTTGTCATGATTAATTATTTCCACAGGGATTATTGTTCCACTACTTACTGCAGACACTCTTTCTCCAGCCTCCCAGTATGACCCCTTTGAAAGCACAGGCTCTTGAGTAAGAGGACAGGGCAGCACACAAACATTCTTCATTGTCTTCACAGAGGCAGGTGTCATATTTGCATTTCTGAAAAAAAAGAACAAAAGGATCAATAAGTCCACACGAAATCAATAGGCAATTGCAACTTGATTGCTACAAAATGTCCTGATGTTGTTTTATTAATACCCATGACCAGAGAACAATGAAAGGAATGGACAAAGACCAGAGAGTTTAAGTGCTGCTTCATTTCATACACAATGAAAATATTTGGATGCTTACTCTAACCTAAGCCAAGCCTCTTGAACCCTTAAAAAGTAGCCAGCCTCCTAAGAACACCTTTTTCAAAGGACACTGATACTGTTAATTCTCAGTTACTAATAAGAAATGCAGAGATCCACAAAAACTAGAATAATAAAGGCAAAATATTAACCAGGTCTATGAAGACTTTACATTTGAGCCCACACTGACTTCCAAATATAAGCAATGATTTTGGCATTCCTTTTCCTTAGTAAGCCTCACTTACTGCTCAACAGAGATGAGCACAGGGGAAAAGAATTCATGAGGTTCTGGCATGAAAAAGATTTGGTGTTACATTCCAACCAATATATGGTTGGAATTTTCCCCCCAACTTTATAGAAACTAACGTTTAAGAGTAGGCTTGGACTGTGCACATCTGAAACTCTTGAATCTTCTTTTCAGTCCAGATATCCAAACCAATAAAAATGTACATGAAACACAAAACATAAGAAAGCAAAAGAAAAAATGTACATTTTTATTCAGCAGCAGCCCATAAGGATCTCATCACATGAGATACTTTGGATGCTATGCTACTTGAATCAGTCAATGCAAAAACTTCAGCATCTCATATGGACAAGCAACTCACTGATGTCTCAAATGTTCAAACAATGATAAATGCCTACAGTTAACCATCTGAAATAATGCAGTACTAAAGGAGTGCAAAATTACAATACCTTATAGTATTCTGAAGGATCAACAGCAAGGTGACATCTTGCAAAAGGACCCTTTGGGTTTCTCAGCAAAGAACACCAATGCTCAGCATAATTTGCTGCACAAAAAATAGAGAAATTCATCATATTTCCTTATCTTCCTTGTGTCATGCCTAGTTATGCTGACACATAAATGCAGTGCAGCAATACAAATCAGAGAACTGTGTGCATTTTGGGGAGTGGAGAAAACTACATGCAATCACCATACATGTATTTCTAGTCCTCAATTCAGAGACATGCAGTCTTAAAATCAAAAATTGCACTGTACTTTTGCAACTTGTACACATGGAATTGTGACAGCTCTTTCCATTTGGGGGACCATAAAGCTGAGTTAAACATAAGGACAGATAATGCTAGGAGATACAAGCTGTCTTTGCAGGTAATACAAATTAATGACTGGTTTTCCCATTCTTCCACCTAAGAATTCTTTTACAACCACCCCTTAAATTTTCACTTCGGTTTGATGAAATGCTTGTATGTATATGTACTTGCAGCTATTAATAATTAATTTCATAGTCCTGTAAAAAATCTTCAACACCCCACTACAACTCTTACATACCTATTGCAGTAACACTCAGCAGACACTGCTCATCCTGGCAGAAGCCAACCATCTGACTTTTTAATGTGCTTACCACTTTCAATGCTGAGACTGCAAGGGTCTTCCAGCTTTTCTGCTTGGTCTGTGCAGGTGGACTGAGCTTTCCAGGTGTTAGCAAAGGCAGATCCCGTAGCCTCAATCAGCCCACTGGTTGTTCTAAAGTCATCTCCTTCCACTCCATTGAAGTTTCCACAAAGACCTATTTCAGAACAAGGTAAAAATTTCACATAAGCATTACTTATTCTTATACTGAAAGGTCAAAGGAAAGGGACATCTGACCACAAACATTAGAAACAGCTGATTATTCCACATCAATTGAATGCATCCTATAAAATCTGAAGTTTTAGAAGGCGTGTTTTAAATCTTCAATAACTTCAAGAATAGTAATCATGAAGATATCTGTACTTCAACATGAAGATATCTACCTAACCCATATTTTTTGTGCTTTCTGATGATATTGAAACCACAAAATACACCAAAAACCTGGTTTTGTGTATAGTTAAAAATTAAACTGAATACAGAAGTAAGGAATATTCTAAGAAACACCTATGTACTGGCACCAGAGTGATAGGTCATTTCAATATCAAAAATAAAAATACATTTCTAGTGTGCTTGAGTTGATTTTCTTTCTGTTTTCTCCCCTTGAATCAACAAGTAGCATGAGTTATCATTCATACAAAGAATACATGACTATTCAGCTGTGAAGCAGCATGGCTTTTCTTCCCATTTGCATAGACACTTGCCTTGAAGTTTTCCTTTAACTGATTGCTCCACAGTCACAAACAGCTGCATGACTCGAAACAGCTGGACCTGAATCTGAAGCCCAGCAGAAGTTTGTACAACAATGTAGTTGGAAGATGGCTTGAATACTGAGAAACTGGCTGAAAAACAAAACATAAACTGTTGAATTAAACAGACACACAGGCTGCCAAAAGAAACACTTCTTATTAGATTCTCATGTATCACCCAGCATGAAATCTCTGAGATCAGGATCAAATTAATTTTTTTTCCTTTAAAAATCACTGGCCAACTAGATATGACGCTGGTTCTCACAACCTTAACAAGCTGATTACTTATAAACACTTATAAATATAAATTACTTATAAATCTGGGATCAGAACCAAACAAGCATGCCCACACCATGTTTGGAAAGTGCTAAATTCCTCTCTTCCACTTCAACCTCTATAAAAATACACCCCTACATGAGAAGTCATGTGTGTGACACTTGACATACAAAGCTGTGTCCCTCACCTGAGGCATGAGGCACATTCAATGTCATCTCATTCAGGAGCACGCTGCCGTCTGATCTGACAACCAGCACCTGTGTAATGGCAAATGGAATCAATGAGGTTCCAGGGACTGAGGAAAATGAACTAATACAAAGAAAATTAACAGCAAAGACATTTTGCACATTTAGGCTCTGTCTAGAACTCTAAATTTTTGAAAGGAAAACTCTGTCTGAAAATTGAGTGTGGCAGCAGCCCTATTAGGGTACACGTAAGGTTTTGTCTTGCTATTCAGTGTTTCTCTTACATCTGCCTACAAGAATTCATAGCAATAATGAAATTCAAAACTCATTTATATCGGGCACTTTGGTTTCAGCAAGTGGAAGAAAATATTAGGTCTTCAGGATCTTTAGAAATTTGTTATTCCTTATTTAAGCATGTGCTACAGCTTCTGTGTGATGGTTAATATGATTCTGACACAGTAAGAAAGCAGCATATTAAACTTCCTCAAAAATGCTACTCTGTACATATAGAAACATAAAATTATTGGGTTTTGATTTGGTTTTCTTATGTTCTAGTAATGCTGGCAAGGGCATGGGAGTCCATAAATATGTGAGGAAAACCATGTATATATGCATGTAAGTTATGTATAGAGATAGTCTATATATTCTCATAAATAAAAAGGATACTAAAGTGAATATTTGAGAAGATTGGATTGTATCACCATTCAAAACCAGGATTTATTCTGAAAAAGACTCAATTTGATCTATAAAATTATATCTGAATTAAGAAAAAAAAACTATGAGTGGGAGAAGAATGGTACTTTTTCTTCCAGACACCTGGAATCCTGTGAGAATAATCATATCGCACGAAGCAGAGGAAAGAAGAAGGGGAAATGTCAGTTGTTTTGAATCTCATATTTTCTTAAGTTTAGGTCTATTTTGAATTCTTGAGGCAGAAGCCTGAGCTGTTTGTCAGCCTACGGTTCCTTATCTATCCAGAATAATGACTCCAGAAGAAAAAAGTATTCACCCACATTAAGGGGAATATGCTAATTTTCAACATATCTAGCAGAACCCACACAACAGCACTTACATTCTTTTTGTTATCCGCTAGCAGCACAACAGTCTTCAAGCAGGTCTGTTTGTCTGTGGAGCCACAGGGAGCCAGCTCTGCCAGGAGAGCATAACCCTCATTTGCAGTACCCTACAATCACAGGGAAAGAAATGTCCATTAGTCAAACTAAAAATCTTGTGAGATGATTTCCACAACAAAGAATAAATTCATCAGTTACAATAACTTTCCTAGCTCAAAAAGATTTTCCTCATTCTCTGGAAGAATGGACACCAGAATTTTAGGGATAAATGAAACAGCTGTCTACCTCTTTTCCGTATCTGACTTTGACACTCAAACTTAGAAATAGCTGTTACAGAAGTGGGCAAGAACTTCTAATCCTGACATCTTTTGATTTCTTATATACAAAGGACTTCACTGGGTAATGACAGAATAGGCAGTCTTCTATCTCACTGAGTTAATCACCCATTGCAATAAGTCCCCAGCTTCCCCTTGGGGCTACTACAGATAAATCCTGAATTTTCTAGTACAACTTCCAGCATTTCTGTTTCCCTCACCCTATGGAAGTAGAATAGAGCAGTAACTCCCAGCTGATACACATCAGCCTACAGACACTGTTTTACTCTTCAAGAGAACAGCCCCACAGTACACAGTACCTTGGCCAACACATAGTAGCAGTCTCCATGGAAGGTGTATTTCTTCCCATCAAAGGTGGTAAAATGGGAACCTCCTACCACTGAGCATGTGCCTGGGCAGGGTAAATCTTTGCAGGTCCATCTGCCTGAATTACAGGTGCTATAAACAGACAAATAACACAAAAAAACTTTGTTGTTATTACAGAAGCCGAGAGGACTGGAAGTATCTGTATATCTGGCAACCAGCAAGGTGTTTTGAAACTGCATCCTTGAGATTTTCCCTCTAACATATGCCATAGAATCATGAAAACGTTTCAGAAATTTTGTTCTATAGACATGCAACATAAACATTAAATTCAAGTGCTTTCAGGACATCTCCTATGACCAAGCAGAAATTTGAAAAATGCAGACCCATTTACAATCATTCAAAGAAAGGTATACAACAACCAGGATCCTTACCATTCTTCACATTCTTTGGAAATGCTTTCTCCAGGTGCATATGCCTTTCCACCGAGTTTGCAGTGGCACTGGCTAACAGGGATGCAGCCTTTTTCACTGATATCATCATACACAGTTCCTATAAAACACAACATTAACTATTTCAGCTCTTTTTCAAATTAATAATTTCCACAGAGGAAAAGCTCTAGTTTGCCACACAGGCTGAGTTTATCTAAACTGTGAAGAATACTGTCTCTATTTTTTGTAGTATAAGACAGATGGAAAGCATTTTTATTCAGCTTTGAAAATCCAAGTCTGTTCATTTATGTAACTATACACAGATAAAAGGGTTATTGCAAGCACATAAGAACAACCCCAGAATGTCACAGGTTTAGATTTTTAGTCTTTTTGGCTGTGAAAGACTATCACTGTGATCTTCTTTCCTAAGGTTGACAGCAAGCCTGAGAATTTCACTCCCTGTCCCTCATTGCCACTCTGGGCAAATGATGTCCATTGTCTCAGAACTATTCAACCCAAAAAGCATGATTTTACTATATAGTATCAAAAGCCCACTTGTTGAGAATTAAAAAGCAGGTTTATTACCTATCACTGTGTTAATATGTTTGAACTATAAAACAATGGATTAATTAATCAATTATTATCTCCTTAGAAAATTTTACAGTTATGTTCCTCTAGGGGGGAAAAGTAATGAGTAGCACTACTTGTTTCTAAGATAGAATTTGACTACATGTAGTATTTTAGTATGGCTTGCTTAGCCAGGGCTCTTGCTTTTGTCCCAGATGCAACAGCTAGAATAACACTTGCCTTCAGGGCAGAAACAGCCATCCATGTAGTGCTCCTCACAAAGGCTGCTGATCTCCAAGTGTGAGCAAGTATCCATGCAGGGTGAGCTGCTTTCTCTATAGACCATGGTAGCAGGACAGCTCTTGGCTGAAAGAATAAGAAAGACACCAGGAGTTATTTGAGTGTTAAGTCCATCATTCCCGAGAAACCACAGATCTTACACCCCACCCCCTTCAAGTCAGTGGTGTCTCAAGCCAGACTCCACATGGCAAAGCATGTTCATCTAATTCTGAACTTCTTTCCCTGTTTTTTATATTTACTTCTTTTGGTTTCAAATCTATCAAATTATTCCCATCTCCTGCAGCATCAAACCTCAGGTATTTGTAATGGGAACAGAATTTGCTGAGAAATATTTCTTAATAGCAAATGTAATAGAAGAAGAAAATAGGGAGAACATAATATTTCTAGTCCTACTGGTATGAAATTTATAATACACCCCAACAGTTTTGTAAAAAAGGGATAAATTTCAATTTCATGGTGCTACATGCATGAAACATTTGGATCTTTTTAAAATTTGTGCGGCTGCTTACGGCAAAACTTCTCTGTCCTCCATTCTCCCGGGTGGCCGCCGGCGTGCGAACACTGGCGGGAATACTCGGAGATGGTGCTGCAGAGGCAGAAGGAATCCTCCTTCCCATTACAGGCACACTTGTCCTGCATGCAGGCTTGGATGTACATTTCCAGATTAAGGCGTAGCCGGCAATCAGCAAATGCAGGAGAAGTCAGCAACCTCTGGCACTCGTCACGCTGAGGAGGAAGAGGAATAATGTTTAAGAGACTTGCAAGCATCTGAGCTTCTGGAAATTTCTTATCCTGCAAAAAAAACCCCTGTTGTGTTTTGAACAGCTAGGAAAAAGTAACCATTTATCGTGGAAGGGACAGTCCTCTCAGCTCCTTGCAACTAACTCCCTGTTGATAAAGGATGTCTCCATGTGCCCACGTAAATGAAGATCACCACAAGAAATACTTACATGCTCATTACAGCTTGGGACAGCCTTAGTTTCATCTGGATCTTCACATTTGGCAGTGGGTTTGCTGATCTTCTGCATATTCCCAAATGTAATTGGGTTGTAGCTGGTATCTATGAGAGAAAAATAGAGAATTTGCTGAGCCCCAAAAATTGACAAGGAGCACCTGATTCCTGGAACTCTACTGATCAAGGGAAACAGTTACTATGGTAACAAATATGCCTGTTAGACACAGGTACCTGCTCTGAATGATGTCTAACTGTGCTTGAAAATGTAAAGAGGAAGCAGGAAAAGAAGACTAGTAAAGAACAAAAAGATTAATCTGGAACAGAATAGACTTAGACAAGGAATGCAGCGCTGGAACTTAATGTTTAGTGTGGGGCAATCACAGAAAGCTCTCAAGCGAAATTTGCTCTCCTGTGATGTTTCTGCTCACAGGGCTTAGCCTATCTTCAGTGACAACTGTGAGTGTGGTGGGATGACGCACCTCCATTGATGAACTCATTGTAAACTTGAATTCCATTGTAATCCCCACAGAGACCACAGGTGCGGTTATTAAATTTGTTGTCCAGCTCCACCTAAATAACAAATAGAAAAAGAAAAAACATTAAGAATTATCTTTTTTTCTTCCTTTTTTTTCCATTTTTTTTCCTACTGAGATAGACAAATATCCCAGGAAACCCAGGAAATACCAATTAAAAATACTTTGATCATACATACCATCAGGGCATCCTGCTGGTTCCACATCAGAACCATGCCTAATTTGGCATAAATCTTGGTGTAAATCTTATCGCTCTCAATGAGGACACCAGAGGCGTAGTAAGGTGTCTTCACACTAGGAAGAAAATCACAGACTTAGCATTAGTTAGGAAACAAAAAGACTGACATGGATGTCTGTAATAAGCCAAATACCACAAGGAATAGAGAAACTAGTCTGACCACCTCATCCTAACTGCACAGGATACTTTGATACTTTAATGAGGCATAAAGTCTCTCTCTGACACTTGGAACAATAACTCATTGCAAAAACTCATTTAAAAGGCAAAGCAATTTCAGAGGAAAAGCCTACCCAACACTTTGGGCTCTTTAACTTAAAAAAACCCCAAAATGACAGATATCTTCAAATTAATAAATGAAAAAAAATCATCATTGTGTATTAACAGAGGATATTCAAATACTCTGTAATAATTTACGTCAATGAAAGGAGCTACAACATCATTTAAAGTGTTTCTTTACCTAAATATCTCATAGCCATTTCAGAGAGAATTAATGTTCCATTGCAAGGAACTGCCTCCTTAAGAGAGAGCTCATAATGCAGAGGCAGTAACAGGGACTGCTAACAAAATTTTGAAAACAAAGGAGCATGTGTCCTGGGTTNGGAATTCAGTAGCTCTTTCAGTAAGTAGTCACTTAGTTTCAAGTAGACAGGACTGAGCTTGTTAATGGTGACAGAAGACACTTTGCAGAGAGGGCTGAGCATAGCTATTTTTGTGTGATAACAATTTGTGTCTCTTACAAGTAAACTGAACGGCTGAATTTCATTCAGCAATAAAAGGATTGTGGCAGGCAGTCTTACCCTATAAAATCTAGTGCTCTAGAGAACTAGAGTCTGTTCAAACAGAAGTAACATAAACTGAAATCCAGTCAAAATAACTGGTTAATTTTCTACAGATTTATCAATGTAATTCCTATCCATCAGGATTCATGCATGTGTATGCACATCTCTTAACTAGTCTCTTGACTGGGAAAGCTTTATCTCCTGATTTTCTGTCACTGGGGTTTTTTACAGCTATTTACTCCAGGCCTTTTTTTAACCTGCCCAAATGATTTACACATCTAGGTGCAAACTCAGAGATCATTATTTCTGCTTTTGACTACATTGTTCATCAATAAACGATGAAGTCCTGAGAGATTATGTTTCTTGAGGGGGAGCATAAAAATGTTGGACATCTTTTTAGCTTGTAGCTATCACTGCATGGAATATTTATCTTTTTTTTCTAATAATAAGACATTCAATCAATCAGCGGATCAAGTACCTGAAGGCTAATCCATGCACTTTCCTACTTTACAGTTTTCACTTCAGCACTGTAAAATGCTATTTTACATGACAATTGATCAATTATCATTTCAGGATCAATATGGAAAATTAAGTTCTACCAAAAAAAAAAAAATTCTCCAAGCAGCAAAAACCTGTTTGGCAGGTATCTGTGGTTTTATGACAATAAAGTCTAGCTAAGACAAAAATGGCTTGGTTTAAGAGAAACAGTTTTAAAAGGACTTGTAACTTGTTTTTCATGGAGTTCTTTTTAAGACTTGAGTACGCAATAAAAAGCTTTTTCAATATGAGGCAAGAACGCATTTTTTGTAACTTTCTGTCATTTTGTTATGCATTCTAGTATGATCTTTGGAAAACTGAATGTTATTTTCAATCTTTGAACATATTTTCATTGCAGTGGCTTCCAAATTTTAGAGCAAAAGCTGAATTCTGGGCAAAACCGAGGTCTCCAATGACAATTAAAAAGTTCTCTTTTTTTTTCAATTATGCTAAAACATCCTAATTAACTCATGAGTTGCTTCACTTGCTTCAGAGTATAAATGCACACACTCCAAGGATAAGGTAATGATAGGAAGGACTAGTTAAGACACTACTTAGCACAGCAATGGTGTCAGAAGAGTTTCTTGTGTAATCATGTTATAGGAGGAGAAAAATAACACTGAGTCTGAAAAAGTACATATTGCCACAGATAAATTAGTGTAAATTTTGACCTGTGTTCTATCTGTGAAACTCCCTTGAAGTATGGTCATCAGATCTTAAAGAATTATTTATGAAGATCAGAAAAAACTACCTTTCTTCTGTCAGAAAGTAAGAGGAAAAGACCCCAGAGAAATGCATTTCCTTTTCAAGGATTTGCCAGGCCATCTGCTAAGGTAAACTCAGGATGATGCCATTAAACAAATGAAGCTATGTCATTTGAAGACAGTGAAAAATCTGGCTCATGAGCTGCACTGTTTTCTGCACAACTGGAAGGACAATTCACTCAAACCGATTCCTGACTTGCATTTAAATAATCCCTTATGCCAGTGTAGAACTGACAAGTAATACTAAAGCCCCTTCCCAGAGCAATTTTAATGCAGAATTTCAAAAGGCTTGTTTGTTTTTGTTTGTTTGTTTGTTTGTTTGTCTGTGGAAATGCTTTGCAGCAGTTTCTGTAATGGTACATAGACAGTTGTGTAAAGAATCAATCCTGCTTTTATCTTCCCAGCACATTTCTCCGAATACCATTATAGTAAAGGAACTTACATCTGCCCCTCCACCACAGCCAGGTTTGGTTTGAGGAGGATCGTTATATCCTTGAGTGTCACCAGAATATACTGGATCTCAGGATGGCCATTGCTGTTGAGAGCACGCTGGATGTGGACAGAGAATTCCTTGTAAGCCCCTCGGCAGTCGGAAACAAAATTATACTCGCACATGCCAGGGAATGGGAAGAAGTCTCCATCAAAAGTTTTGAAATGGTTGTTTCCCCAAGTGCTGCAGACATATTGGCCATGGCTTCTTGTCCTTCCTGTTAAATGATGAAAAAGAAATAGAGATGAAAAGGAAGGCTCTAGTGTGAAAAAACATTAGTTCCATTTTACAGGAACTACTTGGAATTATGTGCACAATGATTCCATAGATTTCAAGCCTGATCAAGTATCTACCAAGTCAGCAGAATATATGAAAATCTCTAAAAGAGGATAAGATATTAATAAAAAATTCAAAGACCAAGGTATATCCTATAATCCTCACTGAGGTGAAGGAACTTATGAGGTGGGGACACTTAATACTGACCCCTGACTTGGCTTCTGTGCCAAGCATATGATTTTGTTCTGAATCGCAGTATTATTTTTATCAAAATTAAATTTTTTCAAGAACTGGTGCAGCATGTACTAGAAACAAAACAAGTAGAAAACCAAGAAAGTACTACCTACTCTGGAAGGCAAATAGTTTAAAGGTTATGAAAGGGCTTGTGCATGACAGGAGATTTCAGGGAATTATTTATTTTCCTAAAAGTAGTAGTGATTTCTATTACTGCAAGACAGAAATTTTTCAGAAGATAAGTCAGAAAATAGCCATGGCAGGAGGGAAAAAAAGAAGTCTTTCCAATAGCAAAATATGAAGATGTTTTGTTCCTCTCCCTGCCATCTATACCAACAAATAATACAAATTACCACAATATCTGATAAATCTCCAAATACTGTAGATTAGGGGCGTGACATAAAAGCTGAGCATCCTTGGGAATTGACATATCTCTCATTTTCACAATATTTTCTTGCAGCATTTAACATGAGAAAGCAAAACTGCTAAGAAAACCTCTAGGTTACTGCACTTTGATGGCATCAATCATACCAGATACATCCAGCCAAGCTGGAACACTTTCCTCCCCAGAAGGCTCACAGAGATCCTCCCAGAGCTCACAGCTGGAAGACCAAATGCAAGGTAAAGCTTTCCTCCCATTGCTGAATTCAAGACACAGCGGACCAAGCTCAACAGCCCAAACCTGGTCACTGGATATAATTCATCACCTATTCCTCTAAAAAGCAGATTTCAGTATGAGTGCTCCATTCCATGACTTCAAATTTGATAGCAAATACAGTAAGTTAGAGCTTTTGCAAAAGGGTTAAACGTGTTCTAAACGACAAAATTAGCTTTTTTCAATGTTATTACATTCATTTTTGAACAATAATTTATGTTGTTCCAAAGTAACAGGAGACACAATCATCCACTTCTATCATTGCTTTAACAGTGAGCCTCTCAAAGTCTTACACATCCTTTCTGCCAAGTCGCTGCCATACTTAGTGAACACTCAATGCATGGAAAGAAAAGCAACATTGAAAATATTTTCCAAGCACATCAAACTAGAAATCAATGCAGTAGACATAGGCACTAATTTTTCCAAAGAAAATAGTATCTACCAATTTTGCCCAAGCAATGCAGCCTCAGTATTTGAAAGCTTAAGCAATTTAAGGCATCCTAAAACTCCAAAGCATTATTTAAATGCACTGTCTCATTCTAGCTCCGCAGCGATATTTTAACTCTCTCCCTCTTTTCTAGGAGGCAATCTGCTACCATTTCATCTCTAGAGCTTACCTTTTTTGATTTCATTAGCAGAGCAAAGAGCCAGCCAGAGGAGGAAGAGGCTGGCTGCTCTTAGCCCCATGGTGGCTAAGGTGGTGAATGGGAGCTCCACTGGAAACTCGGGTTTTTATAATACCCACCGAGGCAATTGATTCTATCGCAGGGGAGGAGATTCAAAGCGAGGAGACAAGAGGAGGGGTGAAAAAACAGGCGTGATATTTGCAGAAGATAAGAAGTAAACAGACAATCATTTTTCACCATAAATGAAGGAATTCAGCATACAGGAAACGGTATAATATTGATTCAGTCATCATGTAATTTTTTTATTGCTCTATTTCATCTACAGGATGCTGCACTTTTAAATCCTTCAAATGCTCACGCCAAGTTCAACCTTCAGCAACTCCCATAACAAATAATGAATTTTGGAGTGACTGAACAAAGAAGTCCCTTAAAGAAATTTTAAGGTGAGACCCTAAAATAAAGGCTTCAAAATCAAAGAGTTTTTCATTTTTCATCATCACATAGAATGATTTCTGTAAAAATTAAGTGATGCTTGTGAAGCTCTTTGTAATTAACAGTAACCCTTACAAATAAAATGGAACATGGTGTGTTGTGAAATTATTTTTCAGGCAATTATTGAAGCTCTTGGGAACTTTAAAATCTAAACCAAAATACTACCCATACTGCATATTTTGCCCAAAATATAATTGAGACTGAGTAACACAGTAAGTTCAGGGATTTTATAGTAAAAGAGGTGCTTTTTCAAACCCTATCATGGTGCAAGAACGTCCATCAAAGCTGTAGAGAGTCTCACATAATATTAAGCTTTAGAGTAAAAGTAAAAAAAGAAGGGAAAATGGGAAAACCTTACTGTCCTTTACCCTTCTTAACATTCTTGCTCATTCTGGCTTACTTTCTACATAAATAATAAATTTATAGTCTGCTATCAGATCCTACAAAAGCTATAGGGGCAGCTTTGCTTTGTGCAGAGAAAGATGGGAGGGTCCTTGGGAGAAGAAGAAAGAAAGCAGAAAACAGAATTAGGAACCAGTTCAGAATGCTGCTTCAGAAATACAAGATTTCCACATACACATTCTTTTGTGCTGAAAAGTTCCTTTGAGAAGTCTTTCTGCAACTCTCTTCAGAAGACGAAGCACACCTCCTTCTTTCCTCAAGCTCCTTGAGGTAAAGCACACTTCCTTCAAGACATCTTGTAGCACATCTGCTTCACAGAACTAACAGGGTTTACTTCTTAAAGCTCCCAGGCCAGTCTCTACATTTCCTCATCAAAAAATTTTCAATACAGTGACCACAAACCTGTAATCCTCTTGACCCTTTAAAGTATTTCTTATTTTTATTGATCATATTACAAGTAGAACTTATATATTTTTCAAAACATCAAGGAAGCTTTTTACTTAGCCCTTTTGGCTGCTCCAGTCAACTAGAAACATCCTCTTATCACAAAAGCATATTCTTTAGCTGCTGTTTTTTTATTTAATAATTTTATCTCAACTATAGCCTAGATTTTATCTGAACATCTTCCTGTTTTCCCTCAATACATCTCAAAAGGTTTTAGATTTTCTCCTTTCTCTATTTGAGAATAGAGAATGAAAATTTTAAAATTTGCACTTCTCTTACCCTTACATAATGTATGAGTGAAATTAAATAGCATCCCTTTTCTCCCTCATGAATTTATCACTGGAAGAATATAACTTTATTTTCCTTACTGGAAAATAAAAATAAACCCAGTAATAACCAGTTAGAACAAACCATTTTTTAGAAAGCAAAGAAAAAACACAGTCTGCGGAGATCTTCCCTCAGTGATTTTACCTGATTTAACTTCTTGTGATACCTCAGAGACATCTCCCAGCTTGGCATTTTCTGTCTTTTATGCCACCAAAACTCTTAGTTTTTAGAAGTGTTTTCAAAAAATACTTAGGAGATTCCTAAAGGACTGTATTTTGAGCTTTTCTTTTCCTCTCTGTGTTTTTCTAGGTAGCCTCCTGGCTAGAAAACTATCACCTCAGAAAAAAAAAGGTTTCTATGACTTAATTCCTGTATGGTCTTTGCAAACTGCAACAGCAACTCCATGTACACAGCAAACCTGTACAGACCTAACCTTTTTAGATTAAATTGGATGTGTATCCCCACAGGTGTAAGTTGGAAACTTGCTTATTTTCCTTTCAAGTTTCTTTGTCACAAAACTTGTAGATCTCAATTGAGGCAGCCTCATTCATTTCTTGGGACTGGAAAAGGTAATCGTCCTTCAACTACTAGTTGCACTATCCCTCAGTTAAATATTCTGGTATTTTTATAATTTTAATATATTCTGTGTAGGAGAATATTCTGTATTTTTAGCTAAGCACCTCTAAATTTTAGAGACTGATATACTCTGCTCCAATTTTGTCCTGCCTGTACAGGGAGCAAGATTTCTTCTTTATCTGTAAAGTTACACGGGACAATTTTCCTTCTGCAGTCTTTGCTTCTCAGACTGACCAACAACTTCCCATTGTTGCTTCTTCTGACATATATGTGGCTTGCTGTGACATCCCAAACTGGAGAATAAGGGACATCAACATGTCTTTAAGCACTGAGACCACTCTTACAGAATTCACACTTGAGCTCACACGGCTGTGATGATCTGAAGAGAAACAAATACATATCCTTATCTCCAAAAGTATCTAGGTATTTTTACTTTTGCTAGCATTAGAAGGTGTCCTAAACTATACTGTCTCTGTTTCCTTATTGCCAGAAGGGTAATGATCCTGTCTACCATCTGTTTTATATGTCTTTCAGGGAGACATCAGTCTTGGAGCTAGAAATCATAGCCTGATTTATTTCTTGCTCAGCTACCTTAAATGTTTTTGGACTATATAATTTAATCCAGAAGAACCTTACTGGTAACAGAAAACACCTGTATGTATGCATCAATTTATTTACCACAAATTGTTTGAGAACCTGAAGTAACCAATCATTTTGCAACCAAGTTAATTCCACTTTGTCATTATCATCTTTGCCCTAAACTTACATAAGTTATCTACACCCGAGTTGACCATTCTGTGTGCCATTCCTGCTTCTAATTATCTAAATCAGAAGTTGCCTTCCTCTTTCCAATGTCAGGTGTTCAGGTGCTTTTATTACCAAAGATATTACTTATAATTCTGCATGCTGTCACTGTGCAAGAGGCAGCAGAACTAATGACGAGAAGAAGGATTTTCATGTTTAGGTTCCACAGCTGAGTATTAACAGAGATGGTTTTTTAAAAGTTCCTGAAGCCTATGAGTAGCAATATAACTTCCCATAAGCTTTCACTCTATTTCTGACCTAGGAACACCAACATCAGTGCTACAAAAATCACTGCTAAAATCAAAAGCATAAAAAATAAAAGTTGGTTGCATGGCAAGTGTGCTTGTTATGGCAGCAGATGCAGAAGCAGAGATAAAATATGTGATTTGAGTCATGGTTATGTCAATGCATTGTTTTCCTACCCTTAAACTTTTATGAGACTATTCTCAATCGTTCCATCAGCATAGCTAACCTTCAATGTTCATTTAGTTACAGGGTAAATTTATTTGGCAATATACTTGTTGTTAAAAAGAGAATCTACATGGAATATTATCTTCATTCTGAATCACACTGGAGACGAAAAGGGCCTGTATTATAATTTGTTTAAGATAAAATTCAGCTGAGACTTGACTGTGTTTATTGATTTAGGAAGAATAACATTTTCTCAAGAATGTGGAGTCTGTTTCTATTAGTTAACATACCAAGAGGAAATCTAACTGCAGTCTTGCCACAGCAATCACAGCATGGCCACTGTACAAATACCTCAAAAAGTACAATTACACTTGGTGATTGAGGTCTTTTCCCTATCTGCTTTTTTAGTCCTGACTTGCTGATCACAGGCTGCCAAACCAAGCAGCAATGTTCTATCAGTAATGCTGTGCTGCAGAAGTGGCCATAAGATTTTGTTCTGCTACTTTTCTACCTGCCAGAATTTCACCAGAGCACACACAGCCTTACACATGTCCATACAACTGCACAATATACACATCACTCCTTTTGGGTCAAGCACAGAGATTGTCTGAACTGAGTCGCTGGAACTCCCTTGGCAGACATTCTAAAATAGCTCTGGTAAAATCTAGTCAAATTATGAATTCAGAGATGTATCATTCACAATCACTGTATTTCCTTGACTGAGGCATTTAAGCCCTCTATAGCACATCTTGACAAAAACTTAACAAGCAACAGAGACAAGCAGCAGAAGGCTGAACAGTGCACAAAAGTGTCAAAGCAATGACATAGAGGCAATGGGGGTGAATTTCATTTTGACGTGCACACTGTCAACAGATTAATCCAAAATTATCAACACAAAAGGAGCCAAAATTTAGATGGATGTAAAACCAATACAGAATCAATTTCATGACTGTGACCTTGAGCAGACTTTAGGTTACGGGCATTACTTTTCATTCTAACAAATACAATATTGTAAGGTGTCTGCTGATGCTTGCTGCAGTATAATGTTCTCACATGCCCTTCCTTAAGTGGTTTGGCACGGAAATTTTAAGAATAGCATCCATTTTCCACTCATAGCACTTCCTTCTTTGGAAGTCAGAAGTTCATCCTCTGAGACCAAAGTTGCAAAACATTTCCTTCTCTTCCAGTTAAGTACAAGTAAGGATAAGCATGTGACACACAATTACTGAAGATTAGGAAGGGATGTAGGAAATAACTTCAATCAGTAAGCTTTCCTACCGACACAGCTTCTGGAAAATTTTAGTCTGCAAAAAGCCTCTGCACAGCAGCTTCTACATCAATACATAAAGAAAAATATTTGATGATTTAAAATAGTATTAGAGCAGCTCTCCTTTCCTCAATGATCTGTGGGATTTACTACAAGGAAATAGACTGAGCCAAGAAGAGATGGCATGGAAAAGGCATCAAGGGAATTACACTTCACACACCATACTCTGGTAATACACATACCATACTCTGGTAATTTTACCCCAGGGGAGTGGGATTTTCCAAATATTTTAATTTTTCTGTGGAAAAAGTGGGGGGAAAAAATATTGGCCAAATGTGCTTTTTTCCTGTGTCCTCTGGAGAGGACTTTTTTTGACAACACTTAGGTGCTAGTTCACTTAGATGATAGAAAATATTCCAGAAAAAACTTGAGTACCTAAACCTGTGCTCTCTCAATGGAGCTCACATAAAAAGGAGATATTAGAGAGAATTTGAACAGGAACAAAGTGAGCATACTTGTTTTACTTGCATATTTCCTCTATTAATACTTTCTACCATCTCCTTGTCTCAAAATTCCTATTGACACTGAAGGTGGAACTGCAGTAAATTTGCCTTTACTTAATATTTTTACATGGGGAAATCAGACTGACTGTCACAAAAAAATGGAGAGCAAACCCTTCAGTCTTTCTTTCCTTTTTGTAGCAGCATATCAATAGTACCTTCAAGTCAACATTTGCCATGAGCTATTTTTTAGGTTTCAAAACAAGAATTTATGAAAGACACTTCAAATATTACTGCTCAACACAGTATATTCTTGCATTTTTCAGCATGGCCAGCCTAGTCACTTGGCTGCTGAATTAAACTTTTCCCATATTCCCCCAACTCTTAATGGAATGGCTTCATTTATGGCCCGTAGTCTACAGTTCTACTGAAGTGACAGCTTTTCATAAGTTTAAGATTTAATAGCAAATAGCTGAGATAAACAATATTCTGAGTTGTGGTAAAGGTACGGTGATGGTTCCACAGGACAGTATGAAAGTTGAGTTCATTTGAAGTACGAATTGCTAAGAATCTTTAGTCTTCCTCTTCTTACCACTAAATACTACAATCCTGCTGGTATAATATGCTGTGCTTGCAAAAGAATAGCAAACTTGCCACAGTTATGGTAAAGTTTAACTTTTTTCTGGTATGCAAGTCAGCAGTTACGTAGTTAATAGTGTCTGTATTGTAAGACAAGGAATAACTGCGTCAAACGTGAATACGTCTGACTTGTATCCGAGTCTTCCAGCTGCCATGCACGTTGCCTAACAACATTACTTTATAACTTACATTTGAGTCATCAAAAAGACAATATTGTCAATACAGCACTTTATCAGAGCAACATTGTGAACAACAGTGTATATAGAACAGTTTGTGAGCTGATAAATTAGACAACCTGAGAAAAACTTTCCTTTACACATTTCCATGATATTTTGCACTATTTGTTTATTTTCCATCCACTTTTAAAATTTGAATCAGATTATTCGCAAGGTCCTTTGAAAGGGGAGAAAAGGAAAGCAAAACTAAAAAATACTTTTGAGCATTCCTTCATCCTTCTCCTTTTCAATTGCTGCTTTTTCAAATGTCAATTCTCAGAAGTCAATTATCCTGCTCCTTTTCAGTTACTGCTTTTCAAATGTCAATTCTCAGATGTCAATTATCTGCACTATAAAATGCCAGTAGTGAGACTGACAGTCCATCCATTCAGTTCATTACATCTACTGGGTCTACCCACATTCAAATTTTGTATCGGTTGGACAAGAAATGTTTGGAATAAAAAAATCTGATTATAACTGAAAATTGTGAGTAATTAATGTTTGAAAGAGCTGTTACCCAGAGCATCAGAATATCTCAGAGTTTTGATACATGCACCTCCACAAAACTCCTGTCCCAATATGTATAAAACATCCAGCATTCTGAACAGGGAGATGCCTGTACCAGGCAAAATGGAAAATCTTAAAAAAAAAAAAAAAAAAGCAGCTGGGAGAAAACTCTGGAGAGACCTTAAAGCACCTTCCAATACTGAAAAGGGGCCTACAAAAAAGCTGGAGAGTGACTTTTTACAAGGGCATGTAGTGATAGGAAAAAAGTGAATGACTTCAAGCTGAAGGAGGGTAGATTTAGATTAGATATTAGAAATAAATTCATTACCTTAAGGGTTGTGAGAAACTGGGTGAGAAACTTGTTCAAAGCCAGGTTAAATGGCAACCTTTGAGCAACCTGGTCTACTGGGAGTTTTCCCTACCCATGGTAAGGGGATTGTAAGCAAATTATCCCTAAGGTCCCTTCCTACTCGAACCATTCTATGATTCTATAATTTCCTCTGAGAATACAGTTGGACCGGATGTTTGTTGTAGGTCCCTTATAACTGATCAATTCTATTTTAATACCTGAATCCCTGGGCTCTAAGGTTCTCCCTTAATTCTGAAACACTTCAGTTTTGCAGAGTGCTTTCTTTTTTCATTTTTCCAAAGACCAGGTAAGGAGCATGAGTCTACAATGCAGAAGTTAGAGGGAATCACTGGTGAGAAAAGGGAGAAGAGACGTGATCGCATTTAATCCAAATATTTGATACAGTTTATGGGAATAGAAACTTTGGTATGGATATAAGCCCAAATTTTTTAAGGCTGTCTACCTTTAAAGAAGTTTCTCAGATTATGGAAAGAAAATGATTATAAAAACATAAAGCTGAATTCTTATCTTGACCTGGAAAGTAAAACTTAGCTGAACTTAACACAACAGACTATTGCTGATGTGAATGAGCATGAAGGACATGGATAACAGAGTACAATCCCCTTTCTCTGCCCAATCTGCAGAACAGTTATTTTTCTGGCAATGCTTACGTAGCTAAGAAACATTATAGAGGAAATATATTTCATAAAAACTCTGTGAGAGATGTTTGCTGAATGCAAATAGCTTAATAAAAAAAGTTAAATCAAAAGCAAGTCCGTGAGATAAATGATAACATCTTATCTGTACTTTCCCAAGACAGATACTAGAGTAAAGTTTCCAGCTCAGAACAGTGCTTCACCAATGTTGCATTAAGTGTTGCTGTAGCCTGGAAAATCTGTAATTAGACACAAAGAATCTTTATTTTTCCAGCTGTGGTGGGTTCAGCTTGTCTGCCTGCAAATCCTCAGCCAGCAGATCTCTCACTCCCTCTCCTCAACAGAATATTTCTCCCTCCCCTCTCTAATTGTGACACAGCATTTTAGCCTGTCTTAAATATATTTCCAACCTTTCTTAAACACATTTCCAAACACACAAATCTATTTCCAAGCCACCAGTGTGGCTGATGGGCTCAGCTGTGTGCTGTGCTAGGTCTGGAGCCAGCTGCAAGGGTCTGTGTCCAGCACGGGGCTGTCCAAGTCTCTTCCTACAGAGGCCCCTGGGCAGCTCCTCTGCTACCAAAATCTTACCATGTACCACACACCTGTACATAAATTATTACAGAAACATCTCTTCACTGTCTCAGAGGGCTATATGATTAATAAAAGATCTTTTTCTGGTATTTTAGGCCATACTGAACATGCTTGTTGGTAAACTAGCAATGCAACTAGGTATTTACTCTGACGGTATTGAATCCAAGCACTCTCTGACAAGAGGAGAACATTCTTCTGTAAATCAGCCATCATTTTCGGTTGCTTAAAACATCAAAAATGGTTAAACATGGTCAGACTTTAATGAAGATTTGTTACAAAGTGCTCAACATGGCTTAGGATATTACAGAAATTGAAAGACTGAGACAGGCACATGAGCTTTTGAATAAGAGTATTATAATGTAATAAAATGTAAATCATACTTCTAGGCTTCACTTGAAAAATTGTTTTCTGTTAATGTTACATGCATTTGGGAGTGAACTTCTCCCTCTCCTTGCAAAAAATTTGTGGTGATACAGATATGTCAAAGAAAAGCATGTTCAACTCTTTCATTTCATTGCCTAAATTTGGGAATTTGTTTTGTTTTGTCATCACAGAAATGTTTCAGATTGAGTCATCCAAATCAAAGCAAAAAATACTCCTGAACTGACTGATGTTATACTAGATTTTATTCTGCTACTACTTATACAAATAGCAGTATTTATTATACAAAAACCTATGTCAAATACACAATATGAATAGAAATACAGGTTACAAAACATGGATTATCTGAGTTTTAATAGGAGCTACATTGTAGCTGTCCTAGAAAAAACTCCCTCTTTGGTTGAAATTGCCATTTTCATGTCACGACCCTGGACTTGTTAGGTCTCTCTCATGTAAGCCCGTATGTGGAACTGAGCCAAAATAAACTGCGAACACAAAAGGAATAATTTTTAACTGAGGGGAAAGTGCACTTGAAAAGAGCAATTCCCCTCATCCTATATTGGGATGACATTTTCATGAAAGGTGCAGGCAATATTTCAGTAATTTTGAACTAATAGAATTTGGTTTTATGAAGCTAAACAGCATTTATATTATCCTGTGTGTTATCAGGACTCCGATTATATAAATAATATTAAAGTAGGCCAGCAAACAAAGCACACCTGGATGAACTTGGAAGTGATTGATGCGTAACTTATGGCATTTACCTTCATAATAAATTCTCTAATTGACTAAGGAGGTGTATCCTCTTTGTGTGATTGCTGAGAAACTCCCATACAATCTGGCAACTCCCATTTCACAAAGCAAATGTAAAAAATATAAAAGGAGTCTGATGTGAACAGAAGATTAGTGCATGCTACTGAGTCATGAGCATGAGTTAGGTAAGAGTACGTGCACAGTCTACATGAGACTTAGGAAAAAGCTTTCTAGTTTGATTAGCTGGAAGACAGCAAAATAGTGACAAGAATGCATAGTTAAAATTAAAAGAATAGAAGACTTCAGTTTCTAACTCTCTACGCAACCCATGTCAGATATTTGCATCCAATCCAAGACTTGTATGTCAGAACAAGAATTGCCTAAATACTGTCATTTGGATTAAAAAAAAAGAAGAAAAGCAATTTGTATCTTTCATTGCCACCATTCATATTCTCATTTGTATTACCCCATGTACTAATCAAATGCATCTCCCAAAAACTACTTCCTGTCTGGAACAGTGTCAATACAAAAATCACTAAATAGCATGAGTAAAATTTGCAAAGGAACAGTAAAAAAATCAAAAGCTATTAAAAAAAAAAAAAGTTCAGTACTGTAAAATACCATGAACCAACAGGAAAGCAGGACTACATTACGTGCAATGGTTACTTGGCAAGACAAAATTCCTGCGCTTTAAATGTGTCCCTCCCTTTCTTCTTCTTCCCCCACTTTTACATTGCTGAGCATGAAGCCATATAGTCTGGAATATCCCGTAGGTCAGCTGGGGTCAGCTATCTTGGCTGTGTCCCCTCACAAGTCCTTGTGCACCCCAGCCTCCATGCTGATGGGGTGAGGAGCAGAAAAGGGCTGGACTCTGTGTAACCCCTGCTAAGGGATAACTAAAACATCCCTGCTTTTTCAACTGCCTTCAGCACAGATCCTAAACACAGCCCCATACCAGATACTATGAACAAAATTCCATCTATCCCAGCCAAAACTAGCAGAGTTTCCTGGGAACCTTTATCTTGATTCTGTGAAAAACCTAATGAAAAGATTCACAAGATCATGAGCATTGCTAGTCACAAACATATTTCTGTGAGATAGAGCCTGATCTCTCTATACCTGCCCAGTTCCACAACTGAGTTTGCAACCTCCTCTGTAATACCTCAAAGAAGACACAGTGTTAGAAAGAATAGACCTTAGAGTACCCACAGGCTCAACACCTCTATCCATATGTTACACACCAACTTCAGGAAGTTGACACAGCTTTCTGTTACAAGTTAAAAGCTGATCCTTGTGGGATATAAGTAGTTCAACTACTGAAACAGTAGGGTCAAGGAGGCATTTTTAGCTACATTACCAGCATTTTTTTAGAAGTTCCTTTTCTTGCGGGGTAGATTCTCAAATTCTACAGCAATACATTTATAGCAATGACAATTTATTGTTCCCTAATTGCTAGGGGTTGGGGTTGTTTGTGGAGATCTTTTTGTTTTTCTTGCCCATGGACATTAGCTAAGAACAAGATCTTCAACAAGGCAGAGACTACCAGTGTTGGAAATCTGAGCATGAAGCACAGAGAATCAGGTCTGCAATGTGGAGACTTGTCTGCTATATGTAGGAACAGAGATATGAGATGCTTTAATAATACTTTAATGTATATAATTCAACACCTGTGGGAGTAATAAAGCCATTAATAACAGATTAATATTTAACTTTAAAAATGGGAAATACTCATGAATGAATCAATCAAAATAAATAGTGATCCCATAGCTGTTTACAGGCACCATATCAAAGCTCAAATGGGTGAATAGTACAAACCAAAACAGACCTAAAGGGACCAGGAATGAGAATAAAAACCAGCATGGCCAAGCATAGCAGTAACAGAGACAAAATAACATATTAGTCCAAAATAAACAAACTTCCAAGACTGGATGGCATTCCTTAAATCTTCTAAAGAAGCTCAAGTACAAAACTGCTACATTTCAACAGTAGTTGGAGGGCAAACTCCCATGGGTGGTCACCTTGTGGACCACAAATTTTCTAGGCATTTAAACAAGCTGTAGGAAAGTCACAACAGACAGAAGTAACTGATGGGCTCTGTCAAGGTTTAAGAGCAGTGAACTGTGAAGCTACACCATTTGTTAAGATCCAAGGTTATCCAGGAGAGCCAAAACTAAACTAAAAGAGAACTGCAGAAATAGCCTATAATGCCGAGAGGGTGAAAAACAGTGGATAAAATTCATGATTACCCGTATAAAGTGTTCAAAATTCGAAAGAAGAATACCAGTGTGTCCACACTGTCTTCCCATCCTTCCTTCTTACAGACTGTCTTCCTTCCTACAGACACATAAAGGGCACAATCATATTTACCACCTGTCAGGAAAACGATCTTGAAATCAATGTGACAAATACCAAATAATACCACCTAAGTAACCAGTGATATTCAAAATGTTCATATAGTGATATTAAAGGCATAGAGAACAAAGCACAAAGGAACATTGTAATATTTTATATTGCATTCATGGAGGGACCACATTTTAAAAAAATCCCAAAATCCTCATTCTGGTCATTCCATTCCAAGAAGCATATTTTCTTACTAGAAAAGGTCAGAAGGCTCACCTGCAAAGTTCTAGCTCTGTTAACCATTTATAAGGACCTTGGAGGTCTTCAGATGTCTCTCCTTGATTGAATATGAACAGCTATGGACACTATGGATGACTATGGCTGTCTGTATTTTCCTACACCACTTTTTCCATTGCTAAGCATATATCTTATATATGAAGTACCACTGAGTATGGGTTACACCATAAAAAATCAATGATTTTCAGAACTGGACCCAGAACTAGATGATGGTAGTAGGAATGTGAATGTATATGAAAAAGAATGTGTGTATGTGTAAGCACTGGAAGAAGTGGAAGAACCAGGATTGAAATAACAGCCAAAAATTATGATTAAGAACATTGTTTCCAAGACACTGCTACCAGGGATAGAGTGGAATTGTCTTGTTTGCATCCAGAAAAATAAAAGGCCTGTACTCTGCTAAGACCACAGAACAGGTGACTTGACAGTAGAAGTAGCACCATGTCACATATGCCATTCCTTTTCCATTAGTTCACCAAGAAAACAGACTACAGACATATGACTTAAATGGGGGAAACCAGACAATAAGCAGTATGCAGATTTAAGATTTCAGAAAGCTGAAATAAGCCATATTCTGTGGCAAATTATCATGTCTTAAAAGCCAGAGACTACAAAAGGGTATACACATCTGTACAAAGTAGTTTGTCACCACCAGTCAAGGAAAAATAACAAATGCAATGGGCATTGATAGCAATGTCTCTTGTTCTCTACTTTGCAGATCAACAATCCTGGCCAAACCTGGTAAAACTTGCCAACCCAAGTTCAATGCTTGCAAAATGTGGGTGTGAAAGGGCAGCTGAGTGAAATTCAGGAGAGAAGGAATGAAGACAATAAAATTAACTCATTTGGAAGTTTTGAAAATAAGAATCTCTCTCCTTTTCCAAAAGATTCCACACATAGTTTTATCACAAATGTTTCTTGCAGTGGATATGCCACTGATCACTAAACAATTGGGCAGGGTGGGGAAGGGCATGAGTTAGGAAGACCATTTTTATAATTGATACAGAGGCAGAAAGAGAAGCATAATTGTGCACACCCTCAATATTATTTATTCACTACCTAAAGCTAAACTTCATCTTCAGATTCAGTTTTGAGTTTCTTGCACTGTGTTTGTCTCATACTTGGAATATTCTTCCTGGAATAAACATTTAAACCCCTTACTTGAGGTACTTAAGAGGAAGCTAAGTAAGGCACTATGTGTTGAAGGGCACATGGCCATAGTTCATTTCGGGCACTATTGTCTTTCACTTCTGATTAAGGGTTTATAAGTATGGTGCAATTTAGCTTACTTACTGTCAGCTCTGCCTTACAGGAGAAACAAACACACAGTTAATGACTGACTATCAAGTGAAGGAGGAAATCAAGCAGGTTTATGCCTGGTAAATCTCGCTAATCATATGGTACTGATCATCTACTGAATATCCAACCAGCAACATATCCACGGGAAGGTTACTTGTTGTTACAATTATTTATACATTCGTGTTTTCCCTGTTACATATCCCGGTTTCCCTGTTACACATCCCCTACCTTTTGCCCTGGCCATGGTGCTGAACACAAACATGAGCTTGGGCAAATCATGGACTCCTAGAATGGGTGGGTTGGAAGGGACTTCAAAGATCGTGTACTTCTAACCCCCCTGCCATGGACAGGAACACCTTTTACTAGACAAGGTTATTAGAGCCCCATCCAGCCCCCCTGGCCTTGAACACCTCCAGGGATGGGAAGTCCACAATGTGTCTGGGCAACCTGTTCCAGCACCTCACTGTCCCCAGAGTAAAAAATTCTCCTCTGTTATCTAATTTAAACCTACTCTCCTTCGGCTTAAGGTCATTCCCCCTTGTTCTATCACTACATGCCCCTGTGAAAAGTCCCAATCCAGCCTTCTAAGGCCCCTTTACCTACTGGAAGGCTGCTATGGGGTGGCTGCAGTCCAGTCCCACAGTTGCCTGACTGGCTTGAGAACTCACAGACAAGGTGAATACTTTCCAGAAAGAATGTCTAGTCAGCAAAGAATTTTTTCAAATTACTTCAAAAGGTTTTTGCATTTTGGGGGTAGGGATGTTTTTTCTTCACAGGTGTGTGCTTTCAAGAGTCCATTTCAGCATCTTTGAAAAAAAACCCAAAACTGTGAGAAAATAAAGAACCAGTCATTTTGAACGTTTAACTGCTGTGCATGGACACTGCTAAGCAGACACATACTCTGTTCTCGCAGCTGTATTATCTTCTTTCCTTCCTTTTCCTGACTAATTCCTCTACTTCTGACTTTTCCTATGTTGCATGAATAATCAAAAGTGCACTGACCTCCTCTTAACATGTAACTAACATTCTCCCTAAAGTAGGATGGCATTTTGAGTCTATAGCTACTACAGTGATTTCTGCAAGCGCAGTGATTTCTGCTCCATTGTACACACTACTCAGTGCAGACAAAAAATAATCTGATTTTTTTCCTTTGGATTTAAAGAAAAACAATGTATTTTGTAGGAAGGGGAAAAAACACCAATATTCAGCACTTTCTCCCAGGATTAGAGTTGTGAAATAAAAGTCTCTGTTAGCCCCACAAGTCAAACACTAACTAATCCTCTCACTCAGAAGGCTTGACTGCTTATTCCTGTCTTTCCACCTTTGCAGAGATGTAAGTTATGTAAGACATGGGTACTTGGTAGTCTTCTTTTACAGGGTTCATTTCTTAGGCAAGACTTGTCCTCTCACCTCTATTTACCTACTTTATTTAAATGTATCTTTTCTACAAAGTAGACTGCTTATGTACACAATCGTTTTATAGACACTGTTGTTAGATCCTTCTTACATAAGGGTTACTTCAAACTATTGGGAAAAAAAAGGACTTACAAATAAAAGCCACATTAATAAAGACTGACTATAAAGCTATATTTGATCAATTAAGCACATACTGGTATTTTCTGTCAAATACAGACAAGTGTGATTGAAAGGTATTCTGTAATTTATTTTTATTTACAGCACACAGCTCTTTTTATCATCTCTGCTTTTTGCAAACACTGTTTCTTTCTGAAGTATGCTTTTTAATTTCTTAAATCTAGGTGTGAGTTACTCAAATGATGGCATTTGCAGAAGCTTCCACTGCAAAGTCACCTTCTCTTATTTTTGAACTCCAGAGAAAATTTGTATTCCATTCCTTGGCATCTATAGGCTTTGGCTATATAAAATGTTAAATTTCCCTTGGTAGAAATCTACAGCTCTAATTTTTCCTTATTCATGAGTTACTCATGCTGAAACGATGAATAGTTATGCCTTTCTTAAATGCATGGTCATCTTTAGGGTGTAATAAACACACACATTTTGACAGTAGCAAATAACATGTATTGTTAATACCTGCAGTGCAGCAGATTGCCAGGGACAATCTAACAGTCCCCATCAAAGGGAAGAGGAAATATGATAATGAATGAACTACAACAGGATGAGTATTATTATCAGAAAAAAACCCAAACATATATGACATGTAGACTGATTCTTTTGCTACCATTAATACCAAGCGTCTTCTAGCACTTTGTACTGATCTCAATTTTTAAAGCAATAATTGAGTGGGGGGAAGAGGTTAAGAAGTAATAAATAAGAGCATGTCATTACAGCTTAGTCTTTTTCTCTTACATGCCATCTTAAAGTCATAGTTAATTCATCACACACCCAGTTTGAAAGAAACCTTCACAAATAACTGCAGCTTTTCTAGGGATCAGACAAAAGTAAGAATGATTGGAAAAAGGGTAAAACACTAATACTGAGAAGGGGGAAAGGGTAAAATATAAATACATAAGAAGCAAAAGCATGAAGAGTGAACGAGGTGTCATGATTTGCATAGTACCATACAGTTTAGACCATTAATTTTTTTACTTGTTAATGGTATTTAGATCTTTTTTATATCTTGGCCAGAAATTGAAAAACAAGTATGATAATGATACTGAGGTTAAACCACTACAGCTTTAGCAGTACACATGTGAAAGTAATGTGTTTTTCTAGTGTCTATAGGCAGGCATTCATCTGACTCAAATAATAATCAAATGCATTGATAATTAATATATCTTTTTTAATTAGTGTCAGTGGTCATTCTGCATCAGCAAAGCTGAGATGAGACAGAGTGTTGAAGCACAAACAGGCACTGACTGTGTTGTATCAACTATGTGGTTATATGAAATGCTCTATAGCCCTAAGCATCGACATTTATTCTACTCCTTAAGTACTGAAGTATTTTTTCAAATAAAAAATGCATATGCCACACCATGTTTCAGTGCATACACTTCTTTTCAGAACAGTGAAAACTAGAAAATAATTACCAGCACTGTTCACTGAGGATTCTTTTAATCTCACAAATACCGCCTGCTGCTTGTAACACTATCTGACCAAACACTGTAACTCTATCCTAAACACAGGATTTCTGCCTTTTGGAACTGCATTGTAATAAGCTGCTTGAGCATGCAGCTCAAGTGAATGATATTTTATTCATCACAACGCAGATACATACTTTCAGTTTATTAGACATGCTTATTTTTCATTTACTGGATCTGTGGAGGAAAGCATCTCTAAACTTGGATCACTTTGGTACTGAAAACTCAGACTAGCTTTCGGGAACAACGGTAAAGAGAAACAGAATGTTCTGAAGTCGTTTTAAATTCTCCAGATGCTGCAGATGCTGTAATCCTGAAATTCTGAAAATGAAAACTCTGTTTACAACAGAGAAAGAACAGGAGTTGTTAAAGAGCTGCCTGGCCCAAGATAAACATCCAGTAAAGACACTCATTATTTAATCTCCGCCCAGCTTCCAAAAGGAACAAACAATACACGTTCCAGGAGGAGCTGAAGAATTAACAACAGCTGCTTGCCACAGCTGATAAAAAAATAACAAATATGAGAGTGCCTATAGGTGGAGTTTGCACCCATCTTTACGTTTGTGACTTGACTTATGGCAAGTTCCTGGTTCAAGGAAAGGAAGTTCCGGTTTTGTAAAGAAATGCTCTTCTTAAAACTCTGTGACTATATGATTCTACTAGCCATCTCCTAAGAAAAACAGCTTCTTCCTATAACTTAAATAAACACAGTCCTCACACGTGCTAATATGTCCGGTTTGTATGCAGCAGCGCAGGTCAATGAATTTTGATTCTGACTGTAGGTAAAATGCCACTTATTCTGCTGCACAGGGTCTTTTGTTACAATCATCATACTGAAATGAAGTGACTGTTAAAGCATCTGGACTGAATGCAGGGCTACAAACCGAATTTTAAAACATGAAGGGAAAAAAAAAATGCCCAAACAATATTGTTTAGCTTATGTTCAATAGTTTAATGCATTGACCACTTAAATATATCTCACTTTAATGCCTAAGTATATTTATTTTCCTTCAAAGAACATTTGAAGATGCAGTTCTCCCATTGCAGCCGTAGCATAGAAGAGTCCACCCACACATGAACTTGTTGTGCTAAGCACATAATAACCTGTCCTTCAATTATATTCTTCAACTCAAAGATTTTTTTAATTCAATGTCAATTCCATGTCAAAATCAATGGCATTCACACATGTATAAATGTGAATTTGTTAACCTTATGGCAACTGTCACCACTGTGCAAAAAATTGCTTTGTACATTCCAAATAATGGAGCAAAAATCTTATCTTTTTAGAACAAACTAACTTACCCAAATGGGAGTGAATGCTGTATTTTGGTTTGATCTAGCTAATGTAGTTTAGCTGTTGTGGCCAAGACTGACAGCTGAGAAATTCCATATAAAATTCAGGATAATACAGCAAGAGAAGAAAACTGGAAATCTAAGGCCACGTAAGGAGCTGTGGTAGAAATCTCCTTAACAAGAATATTGCATATTTTGAAACTTATGACATTTTATACAGAAAGAGGACTTGGCATTTGGGCTAGTAACTTTTTTGGCAACAACAGATTTTCTTGACAAGCCATACACTGACTCTACCATTTTGCTTCACCACTTAAAAAATAATCAAAACTATTTGTGTCCATTTCAAATCATTCTTCAGTTGAACTTGGCTTGAGATAGCACAATTCAGATAGCATAATCTTTGAATAGAGAATTCAAATCCTGAGCATTTGCATGCCATGTAATTAAATACCCATAAAAAAGAGCCAGAGTAAAATAAAATTTACTGTTCCACAGCTATGGCTCTGTTGAAGTCCCACTCAGGTGGAACACAGTTGTTTTTAGCCATCTGAAAATTTAATGGTAAACACAGATTAAATATTTTTAAGAAATGCATTAAAAGTTATTTGCATAGAAACTAAGTTTGCATAGAAACTCAGAAAGTAATTTCAGATTAGTTTTCATCAATCACAAAGTTGATGGGTTCACAGTCACAATAATCAGAAGACATTAGATACAATGAACAATATAAGCCTTGTGGTCAGGGTTTCTCACTTCCAAGCTAACTGGGATCCCTCCTTTCTATCAGGGCTCCCTCTGGTTAACTTGCTGACTTTCTCGCAGTTATTTAGCCTCAGCAGGAATGGAGGGATTTCCACTATCACATTCCCACAATTTTGGTGGTGAAGACACTCTTGGGTTTATGTTTAAACTTTCTCAGGCTGCAGCAGAAAATAGGAGTATTGGCCACGCAAGGATTCCATTTGCAGTGTGAGTTCACAGAGCTACAGGGTATTGTCAACTGACCTACTGAAAACCCAAATCAAAGAACATTCATGGATCATTCAGGGTTTTTAATGTCCTTTTGGTCTACCTTTAATTTGCCCAAGTCCCAAGTACTCAAACTTGACATAGCAGAACAAAAGACTCTTCAAAACACAGAGAAATAATGGGATCTGAAATTTAATAAAAGCAAATAAAATTAGGTTAAAGGAAGCAACCTAGGTTACAGAAAAGTCTGCCCTAGAATTTAGGGCATCGAAGTTCCTGTTAGTGCCCTCTCTCTCACCTCCCAGTCCCTTCCCTCTCAACTCCCAATTCCTCATTCTTCTGCTCACTTTACCCCACTTCTTCATTCCCTCAAATTAACTATATAAGCTTTAACTTCCTGCTTCATCTCCAATGCAGGTTCCTACTATGGTCCTCCAACCTCAAAGGCCATCCACCTTCCTGCAGGGCCTAGGGATGAAATGATGGGAGACAGCTTTCTCCCTCCACTACATCCAAGGAATCTCCTCTTCCTCTTTCCCCTCCTGCTGTTACAAAACGGAGCATATGAAGAAGCAATGGAAATTCTGATCTAGTTTCAACCATGTGGGGCAGGGAGGATTAGCTTTTGTTTCCTGCATCAACCCTCTTTTCTTCTGCAGGAAGTTTGAGAAATACTTTCTCTGCGGTATACACCTGCCTAAAAACCAGTCTGTTCATTAGAAGCCTGTCAGATATGCTCTGTCATGTGCAGCAACCCCAACCAGTTGCTTCTCCCAGGAGATAAGGAAGGAGGAAAGCTTTCAATTCAAACAATGTCATGCAACAGCTGCGATCTGAGATCTCTCAAGATCTGTCCCCACTGCCATCAGTGTGGGCCTAAACTAGTGAGAGTTCCTTGCAAATTCTTGCCATGTTTCCTTCCTCATCCTTCCTTGGACTTAAGTAGAATTTACTACAATTTAATTGCCAAAACCCCGGGAAGTCAGAATAATTTCTCTCTAGACACCTGTGCTATTTACATTCACCACCTTATCATATGGATGAGATTTGTAAGTTAATGGAAAGCAACAACTTCCTCTAGTCCACAGCATTTGATATCCAACACTTCACTGATGTCTGGGCATCAGACATAGCATTTGTTTGTGCAGAGAAGAAATTTATAATATTTCATTTCCAACCAAAATGCACCTTTTTTCATCCAGCAGTTGGTGAAGATGATCAACATCAGAAATACTGTTCTCTTTTTCTGAGAGAATGGTGTAGTAACACACACACTTCAGAGCCCCTCTGTGGTTACTCATGAAAAAGCATTCTCATGGCCTTCAAAATGCCTGGGCTTTTAACCATCAGCATCCTGCAGCATACATGAAGTCTGCAAAACTAAGCCAGGTCTAACCAGGAAATTTTCTCCATCCGTCTCCTCAGGATGAGCAGTTTTATGAAAACAGGAAGAAGAGTATCATTATTTTGTGTTCAGAAGACAAAAAGCAACAAAGCCAAATAGTACTGTATTAATGCAAAATATGTTTCAGATAAGGAGAAAAGGCTGTTTGATCTAATTTATCCTTTTTTTGAATATAGATATTATACATTTTCCTTTTAATGTTTCTCAGCACCTGGTAGTCATCTGTGAACAGAATTTCAGATGTTCTCTGGTGAAACAGTTCTCTGATGGATTCACAGTGGATGGTGGAGGTTTGGGGACTGGTTGGAGTTTTTCCTTTTTTTTATTGTTTTTGGTTTTGTTTGTTTGTTGGTTGGTTGGTTTGGTTTGGAGTTTGGGGTTTGTGGTTTTTTTACTTTTCCTACATTTCCAGGAGTTGCAGTGAGTTAACATTTAATATCTGGGGAAATAAGCAAAATGGGATTATAAAACTGATCCAAGAAATGAGTTAAAGACAAAGTTATTTTACAAAGGGGCAGTGGCTTGAGAGAAAAGATTTAAAACCTGAGTCTTGTGAACAAAAGTGAAGCCAGTCTTGAGAAATTTCCCTCAAACTGAGAAGCGGAATATGAATTGCTCTTCCAAGCTAAACTGAGATGTCCTAGGAATAACCTGCCAGATATGGCATCAGACCAATAGAAGTGTCAGAGAGACATCTGTGGTTTTTCTGTATCTTTCTAGACAATTGCCCAGGTGAAGGGTATCTAAGGAGTACACATTTCAAGAGCACAGAAGAATGTGTCAACTGGCACCAAATCAGGATCTTGTTCTGGTATCCCCATCCTTGCAAAGTAGCAACATTGTCCCAACACTCCTAGCCAGTATTTTACAGCATTCATTCATGACCTCGGAATTAAAAGACTTTTTCTGAGGGACCACCATCTGCATCTTCCTGTTGGCTGTACTGTTGAGACCTCTGACTGAGATTAGAGGACCTGAAAATTTTTTTTTATTATGAAGGTGGCAACAGAAAGGACCTCCTGGTTTACAGAGAAGGCATAAATGTATTCCCTGTTTCATAGGAAAAAAATTGCATTAATACTGTTTCACCGATTAATTAAATCATAATAAGGATCACATCATTAATGTTTAATTAAACTCCTTTATTAAGACAAGGCCAATGGATATTTGAAAGGAAAACTTTCTATGTAGATGGTTTTCTGATTCAAACCATCATAAATAACTCATGGACCTCACACAGAAATAATTGCCTCGGTGTGGTAAAGATATGGCCAAGATCAACGAATCAAACACGGGGCGAAGAAAGGATTTGTTATTCATCAAGGGAATACACCAGCTTTATGAAGAAAGCATCAGAAGCGGCCTGTCCTCGTCCTCTGCCAGCAGATGGCAACATGACTTCTCATTAGGGAAAGGGATCAAGGGAAAAGATCTGTGTCATCGACAAAAGCTGTGGCCACTGTGTGGATATTTTTGCTCTTTTATTTTCGCATAAAAATAGAAAGCTTTGCCTAAGGTGCCATGTTTATGTTTCAGCGGACAGCGGCGGATAAAAGGAACCCTCTGACCACAGCAGGAGGCTGTGAGAGAAAGAGACAGAAAATACTGAAACTCACTGAAATGGCACACTACTGATCTGGTAGCTTATGCCTGTGAAAAAGGTTCATAGAGAGAATGTACAGAAAGAGAGAGAATGTACAGAAAGATATCTGCATCTAGTTCAGACCCCATAGAAATTGATAGATACTGAATAGTTATTTATAATGCTTTTGCATACAGAAACTACTTTGACTACTTTTTTTCTTTAAATTCCCCTGTGCAGATGGACTCAAGCCCTGAATCACAATACTTGTAAACAATTCTTTTACTTCTGCAAATAAATTCATTAATAAACGGATTAATTATTCATTAATAATTATTCATTATTAATGAATAATCACTACTATTCAAAATTAATGAATAATCTTATTAAACATACCTAAAACCCCTGATAATACATAATGGTATGAAGCTGTGTCAAGGGATGTTCAGATTGGATGGACATTAGGAAAAGGTTCTTCACCCAGAGGGTAGTTGGGCACTGGAATAGATTCCCCATAATGACAGAGAAAGAAAAAAAAATATACTATTATCCTTGTAACCAGTGCTTCGGGAAAAACAAATTATCTGCGAATTAGCATCCATTGAAAAGAATAAAGGCCCCTTTTTTTTCCTGCTCATATCTCCACAGATTTTGCATCTAGATTTTAAAATCCAGTCATCCTCACCTGCTTTAAAATCCTCATCTGCTTTAAAATCCTCATCTGCTTTATTTACTTTCAGCAACTCCCACATCTACAGACCATCAACTGACATTTTTTCCTGAGATCCTCAGAGTTTCAATGCTTTATCGTATATCTCAGTATCTCTCTGTAATGACAACATAGCTTTACCAAGCTGAACACTGGGAATGACTGATGTCTTCCTAGGGATGTAGCCTCACAATATTGCTGCAATACCCAGGAGCTGTTCCACAGCATTGCTTGAATACCAAACATACATTTCCGCTTCTGAGTCCCCTCCAGTTCCAAGAACAGAATCCAGTGGAAATTAACACCCCTATTACTACCTTGTGTTTAGTTTTTCTCTACCATAGACTGATGAGAGAAATTACTGGAACCAAGCTTCTGAATATACTCAAAGCCATCCTAAAATGACTGATTACCAACACTGTTCTGAATTTGTTCAAATGCTTGGTGAAGAGGTGCTAAGGTCTCGGCCTTAAAAATTCTCTGAAAGACAGAATAAAAGCAAACTAGTAAGCCAGCAAATGGGAGAACTATGATTTTATGTCACACTCTTCAGAAAAGTATTTTATAATAATGCTTGTATCAGATCTAATTTGACCTGATACAAACTAACGGATAGTTCTGTTTTTCAGCACTGAAATAATTTCCCAACTGTAAAATACAGAAAAAGTCACATTCATGCATCACAGCTGAAGTACTGTGATTCCACAGCTGGATGCACACAGCTGCAATGAAGCTTTTTGTTTACTATGTCTCAACATTGGGTGGGGCCAATAAATTAGGCTAATACCAGGGAAATCGTACTTTTTTAGATCATATTCTTAATTATCTTCTTTTTTTCCTTTGAAAGTGTGTATGTACATGTATATGCACACATATTCCTGCAGAGGTGTTCAACAAAACCCATTTACATACTTTTATTCATATATCTGGAATGTGTCCAATAGTACTACATCTACTGCTTTCACTTTGGCATATCAGGATAAGTATCAGGAATAATTCTTGCACTCTAAAGTTATTATTTATCCACCACTGAAGCACAGTTAGACCTGGTATGAAGTGTAGGAGCTATTTAAGCAACAATACATAACAGTTCTTGCAATAACATGAAAATGTACAGTCATATGCAGAAAATTAGCCTGGGTGAAGAACATAATGCCCCAGAAGATGGAATCCTGTCAGGCTTCATTTTTTTTTCTTTTTTCTTTTCCCCCCCCCCCCCCCCCCNCACTATACTGGGACACGAATTTACTACTCAGAGAGAAAACATGTTATTTGTGATGTTTAAAGATCATCCCAGCCAAAGGTGCTTGAGCAATCAGTTCCATCTGTCTCCGCAGACCAGAAGGGGAGATCTGCAGACTCCCGGCTGCACAGACCCTCCCAGACTCCCAGTCCGAGCTCTCCCGCAGCCAACCCTGATTTCTCTGGACAAACGGAGAGGAGCCGCTGTGCAGGTGGGGACGGGAGCTGGGGCTTCCAGTTCTGCTGAACAGGAACCCCAAGTCCCTCAGCGGCGGCGCCGAGCGCAGCGGATCTCCAGGCGTAGCCGGTCCCCACGGTGATTCACCGGGACGGGCTGTGCTCGGCTCCCTGACTCACTGCGGCACCGGCTCTGCTGCGGCAGCCGCTTCCAGCTCCCTCTGCGACAGGGACGGCTGCACACGCCGCTTTTCAGTCACGACTTCTCCGTGGTGCTGTCTCACCTCTCCCCCCCACGCCATTGGCAAAGTACAGATGCTAGATGGCAGGATAAATCGAATTGGTGAAGCTGCGGTAGCTGAATGATGGAGCAGTAATTTATACAGTATTGTAATTTATACAGTAAATCCTACAATTTATCCATTATTTTATGCTAATTTGCTTTATATTGCATTGCCTAGGAAAATGGTTTTCAAAGATCAGCTGATGTTGGCAAATGCACTGAATTGCTAAAATTATAATCTTACTTCTAAACTGTAAAACTAAGAAGGAAGTTGTCCTTCTCAGCTTGGCACCCAGTCTCCAGAAACACAGGTCAAGCAGGATTGTCACCTAAAGCACTTCAGGATTCAGTGCTGGCAGCTGCCCTCTTTGCTTTGCTCACTTCTGTCAATAGATATGAAGAAAGTGAGCACAAGGAGCAAATGCAGGTAGATTAAAAGGTTGACTGGAAGAAGACAAATACAGAAGTCTCTGTCACAGCAGAGGATGGCTATGTCAGCCATCTGGCGATGAAGCTGGGTAGTCAGAAGAGGAGGAGCTTGAAAAGGTTATTTTAAATTACTCTGATCACATACCTCCATTTTTCTGAAGAAAAGGGAAATTCCTTTGCTAGGAACCATTTCTAGACACAGTTCAGTACAGAGCTCCCTCTCTCTAGCAGCAGTGCCAACAAACTTTGCAATCATGGATGAGTCACTTCTCCATTTTCTGCTGCAGCAAAACTAACACCATTTGCTGCCCCAGCCTTGTGAGAATTTGCAAGCAGCAGACGGCCTTTATACTGTGTTTCAAAGATGAAACTATTGGAATAAGCATCAAGCAGTAGTATTTTGTCAAAATTCACTGGCAACATATGGTGGGGCTCAAAAAGAAAGACATTGCACAGGAAATGGAAAATATTAAGAAGGACCTTTCCCTGGTAGGAATTCATCTACCATAGAAAGGGGCAAAGGACATGAAGCCTGCAAACAGTAATACCAGTCTCTCTTGATTACGGTGTTTGCTCCCTTTATTCCTGAGCAAGCCCAAAGAATACAGACCCAAACTTGTTCCCACAGGAGGGTGACAGTTGCCAGTCTCATGCCCTGTGTGACCTCTAATTAGACCCTCTGTCAGCCAACTGTGCTGTCCAAATTCCAGAATACAGAAAAAAAAAAAGCGCAATAGACCAGTCTGTGACCTCTGAAAGTTTGCTATTTACTTTTCTGCGTTAATGTGCTCTTCTGCATGAGCTGCTGGTTTCCCATTGGCTTTTCACTGCACATGTTCCAACACACTTCAAAGTGAGCACTCCGAACAAGACACTGCAAACCACTTCATTGTAAAGCAGGCACCATGATCCAGGTCACTGACAATAAACCAACCTGAGGGCACTGTAACTTATTAACCAGCTTTCTCTCCTGGCATTGTTCACAGCCCTCACAGCCACGGGCAGAACTGCCGGGAGCCTGTTGCAATCCCCAGCAACCAGCCTGTCTCAGGAAGTTACTCATGGGTACTACCAGGAGGGAAAGCTGTTGTATGCAGAGTTCTTGGAAATTACTAATAACAGAATGGGTTCAAATATGGCCTATTACTGATCCAAAATTAAGCTTTGCAGACACTTGTAATGATTTATCTTTCATGTTCAGTGTCATGAGACACCTCATTGGTCTTCACTGAGAATTCATGAACTAATTTGTTTTCTTTAAACTGCAGTATTTTGGACAATCCAGCACATTTTTGCCCTGGATTTATGGAAGGATAATGATGACTGGAAGACTTTAAATTTCTCCTTCTACCTGACACACCAGGCAGAAATACAGAATAACTGTTTCCCAGGAGAGCCAAATACATCTCAGGGAAAACAAAAAAAAACAGGAGCCATCAAACTTTAAAAGCTAATAATCCTGGTTGTGAAAATCCTGTGATGCTACCATAGTGGTTAAAGGTGAGACTGATTTTGCTCCAAAACAGGAAAGAACTGCTACTCCCAGAGGGAAGCAAGCGCAGTGTTTGCTCTCTGGAATCATGAAGCAACACAATGACAATTCCAAAAGGGCAGGAACTCTACTTCCAGCCAATGAAGTTATAATTAATACCCATGAGAAAATTAGAAGCAATGTGAGCACACAGAACTGGCTCAGAGAGTCAGTGCAGAAGGCAGCCACACAGCTGATCTTGAATGAAGATGGAAAAAAAAAAATGACACAAAGACAATTTTCTACCACACTTTTGCATGTGCTGCTTTCCCTGGCACGTAACAGGTGGAAGTCACAGATATCAGGACTATTTAAATAACACAGAACAAGATGATGTATTATGCACAACTATCTGGAATCAGTTTTCCCTTTCTTTTTATCAGCCAGTAAAACCTGCCATGACACAGAACTGCACTGTTTTGATTACACAAGCCGTTTCTTAAAATGTAACCTGACATTTCAGTTTTCTGAGGTTGGGATTTGGGGGGAAAATGCACCTAGAAGTAAACACTGCCTCCATTTAGATTAGTTCATTGTCGAAAAAAAAAAAAGTGTGTAAACACATCTTTCAAGTGATTGGCTTCAGGACTTTAGCATTGAGATCTGTAAGAATTTAGTACTTCTGTTTTGGCAAAGGTCTGTAATGAACACAGCATTACAGCCACGAGCCTCCCTTGAACCCTGCTAATGAATCTCCCTAGTTTGGTGCTAAAGTCCACTAGGACGGACAATTTAATCCTTTTTAAACTGCACCCAAGTATGTGTGAAATCATAATAATGCTGGTGACAGTGTAACACAGGTAATTCCAGAATTACTACTGGGTTTAAGAGACAGCATAACATAAAATTACTGAGCTAGAGTTTTCACAGGGCCTAACAGAGATATATTTCAACCTCCCAGATGAATGCCCTAGCCCAGAGGCTAGTGGGCCATGATCCTTCTCATTTGTTTTATTTCCCTTCCATGAATCTTGCTGCATTGTGTCACAGCATCAATAAGACTGTAAAAAGGAGCATTTCTGCACAGACTAGGATGCAGTTTAATGGCGATCAGTGCACCCTGGTGAACTGTAAGAGACATGGGTTTGTACTCCCACAGACTGAGGAGGGAACAGAACTGTCTGATTAGCTTATTAGTGAGGACAGGAGTTCCTCAGATTTGTTTTCAGCCACAAATCATTTGGCAGGCAGAAAATATTCAAGAAGCATACTGAGAATTTATCTAATGCCAACATATGTACAGTCTGGCAATTGCAAATGACAAATGTTCCCATCAGTAAAAAAAACAACAGTTATTCCATGCCCCAGAACAGATTGCCTGGTATCGCTTGACACTATGAATAGACATTCTTCTCATCTACTGGGGTAGTTATAGTGACTGGAGAAAATTATCCTTTCTGTCTGTTCCTGCCTTCTTTTCATTATTCCTAAATTTCCATCACATAGAAAATAAGATATGTTGTGGAATACTGACCCTATGAAGCAACAAACAGGCACAGCAGAATACTGTTACTTCTATTATTTGGAGTTAAAATCTTGTTTAGCTGAGCTAAAGTTACCATCAAAATGGTTTCTAGTCAATAGGCAATAGCACAGTTCTTAGCTGACTGACATGTACAGTCTACATTTTCCAGATGCTGTAAACTACCTTTCAAAACCTGCTAAAAATGGAGAGTATCTTGCTAGATTCAAACTAAACATCCCCCATTTATTCTATGCAGATGCAACAGACTGGGAGAAGTGTTAACACCCATCTGTGATCTGTCTCCTAGGTGCAGTAAGACTGCTCATTAACCTGAGTTTGGGAGTCCCTTGCTGTGAATGCCTTCTCCTGCATTCCCAGCTCTGATAACTGAGCAGGTTATTTGTTGATCTGCTGTACCGCTCGGCAGGGGAGAGCCCGTTCCCTTTTTCCACAGAAGTGTGCCACACAGAGTGTGCTCACTCAAACTCTACACACAACAAGGGTTTGTCCATAAACTTTATCACTATAAAAACAAATCCAGTTCTTTTATTTTCCTCTTTCATTTTTTCTGTACATTAAATCAGACCTTTTGGGCTAGATGGCCTGGCTGGTGAGGGAAAATTAAAGAATCTTATCACGTTGGATTCCAAGATTACTGAATGTTTACTATCTGTTAAAGCAACAGACATAAACACGAGGAAGAGGTTGAAACCCTGTCTCAGTATCAGCTCCAGATACCCAGTGTTGTTCTTAAGCTCTTGAAATGTCAAATAGAAATTACTCACCCATGAGACTGCTAGCATATTAAAAAAAAAAACCACCCAAGCAGTATTTGTAGCTGACATGCTTCTTGCAGTCATGTAAAAAATCCCTTAATTTATGAACACAGAGACCCTCAATTAATATAACACTATGATTTTTATGATAAAAATATATAAAAATATTTATTTTAAATTCAATCAGAGTTTGGTAGTGAAATAGACATCCCACTCCTGTGTATCTTTTTAGAATTACTAGATATCAAAGTACACAATTTACACTTATATTCTTAAGTATTTTCTTATTGTTTATTGGCATTCTAGCCTCAGCATCTTGTATTTGTGGTGGCATTTAATTTTGGCTTGTTATTTACTGGTTTTTTTTCTGTATGGTTGGAAGTTTTTTCATTACTTTTTATAATTACTTGTCTCATTCACTTCAGCATTTTAAAGATGTTTGCTAAACATTTCAAAAATAGAACTATCCAAGAAGTGAACGGAGGGAAAAGTGTTTTAAGTAAGGTCATTCCTTTACCAATACCTTTGGCAATTTTGGATCCTTTGTTTCCTACACTTGCTACTTTCTCCTTTATGACCACGATTGTCTCAGCCTTGCTATAACCTTAGTTATCTTTTTACAGCAGTGGGAAATCACACTGGATTATATTCAGTTTGAGAAGGTATTGGATTTGTAAGAGAAAATTGTGTGCATCAACAGCTGGATTTTGTCTTGGTGGGTCCCTCCTCTTGTGCACTCCAACCCTGTGACCTATCCCACCACGCCTCCATGACCCCAGCGGGGTGACAGCTCTGTAACTGAGACTTTGAACTTGAGCTTGTTCCCCACACTGCATCTGTCAGTGTCCAGGCCTTCCAGAGCAGCGCCCAGGAATGCTGATTGCTCAGAACAGGAACCAACCTGAGGGATCCCAGTCATCCCCAAACCCTTCCTTCAGTGACAGGACCAAGCTGAACACCACCTCCAGACTTTGTCACTGCCCCACGGCCCTTCAGCCATGCCTGATACTTCTCAGGTGGCCCTTGCCCTGGCAGTATTTTGGCTGGTGTCTCAGAGAATTGCCATTTGATGGATTCTTCATCCTTTTGGATTCTTCACAGCTTGTGGGCCTCCTCCCATGGCTGTTTCACTTGGAGGAAGAGCTCACCAACAATTTCACAGTCCTAGGCAGACCAGAACACCAAGTGCCTCAGGCCCAGCCCAGCCATTCCAGGCTGCCTCAGACTTTAGAAGCTGAATCCTCCTTTGGAAGTTGTGTCTGGGTCCAAAAGTCCAATAGCAAAGAGACAGTGACTGCAAAACTTGAATTTGGATGTAAACCAGGCCTTGATTCATTGCTTTTAAGCTTTCTTTTAATAACACCACATAAAGAAACAAGAGGATATTAAGAAGGCTTTTGGTAAAATCATAATTAAAGATCATGCTAAATATCAAAAAATCTTACAAAAAAAAAAGGAAATAAAGCCTTTCACTGAAATTGTGTATTTGCTTTTCTTAAAAATAATTAAAGCAAAAAGAAAAAAGAATTTATTTGCTCTCCCTCACAGGTATTTATTTACTTCTCCACATGATTAACAATGGAAATTTTAAGTTACATGAGGCAAACTCAATTATTTTGTGCTGAGATTTCTACAGATATCTTCCTTGCTCATGTATAAGCAGGCATTCACAAAAACCTAAGCACCTATCTATCACTAGACACACCTGATCTTGCCAATAGCACACACAAAACCTCTTGCTTACTACTTATCAGGACTGTACCAGTCATGTCCGTGCAGTTCTTACATCAACAAATATAAATATCAATATGAATAGATGTATGTTTACAAATAGATAAATGTTATTGTGTGGCACCTGTGTAAATCCAGGGACTGATTCCTATCGAGCAGTAGATTTTGCCTATGTATGTCAAGTCCAATTTTTTTCCTGTTCTATGTAACATTAAAGGAGAAAACCTGTGAACCTTTTTTCTTAAATAATTAATTTGTGTGCAGATCAAAGAAGAATTTTTCGGCTTTCAAACTCAGAAATGCCCAGATCACTTTGCACAATTGGGTATAAAATATGGGCAGTGCTGTTACTGTGCTGTCAAATCTGACAGCCATTCTGTACTCAGCAATATATCAAACACCATCCAAATGCAACCATACAAATGTCACCTCTTGCTGGTGGAACTTTATAAATGAACCAATATTAATCAATTAAGAGACAGTGGAGTGCATGCAGAATCACCCAAGTCTCCCTGAGGATTACAATAGGGAGTTCTGGGTGGGCAATCAAGTTTAAACTGCAGACCTGCCAAGGCACACGGATTCTCTGTATGATACAGCGGATTTCCGGTCACACGCTGAGGAAAGCCCAGAGACTTTTTCCCATGGACAGACAAGAGTCAATTTTGCTCTTAAACCACTCATCTATTATTATATGCTATTACAGCATTTATCAAATCTTTTTACTTCTGCTCAAATAGATTTGTGTGATTAGGTATTAGGGAGATCATCCGCATGTCCACTTAGAATTTATGAAGGCTGCATTTTCATATGAAATATCACGCCATGGAGTGATATCCCTCTCCAAGGTTGCTTGGGAAGGGAAAGTCCTGTCCAAGTCTCTGAAACAGAAATGGAGACCCCAAACACACAAGCTAAAGTGAATTTGAAGAGTCACCAGTACCATTTTAATACCTATTTATCTAGTAGCAAATAGACCAGAAGAATAAAAATACATCTTGCCCTTTTATTGCTAGGCTTAATGCAAGGATGTTCTTTCTAAATTATCTCCTTGTTCGTCATATCAGACTTCCTATACCTGCAGTTTTAGGAGTTTCCTTTCACAGAGGGGAAGCAAGTGCACAGTATCACATACTCCTGAGAGGAGAGGCTTTTCAGACAGAGCAGTGCACACCAAATCAGTTTCTTTCCACCCTTGCCTTCATATACTGTAGGGGTTTATAAATTGTGTACTGCTCTAATGATGCCAACCTTTTGTTATAAACTAGCCCCAAAAAAAATGATAAACATTCCTAAATGATGATGTTCAGAATGGCTGCCATTCTCCTTATCTTCAAAGGGGCCAAAGCTCAACATGGCCAGCACTTCCTCAAAGTTGTTACCACAGACGAAGGTGCAGCAATTGCCTTCCAGGAGCACAAAGTTGTTCTCAGGAGAAATGGCTGCAGTTCTGTGGTACCTGCTCAGCCTGCACAAAGCCCTACACAGCTGGGACTGCAAAGCCACATGGAGTAGGTGACAGCAGCAGAGCACTCAGAGAAGATTGCTTCTTGACGAAGGTTTGTCATTGGCATTGATAAAGCAGCCAATCACTCAGACTCACAGATCCTGAAGGTGAATAAAACAACCATAAACCCATATCTAATTTTCTGTAGCACAGACTGGTACAAAGGATGTGTCAGTTTGTGCTGGTGAGTGGTTGTTAAGGGTAACCTGAGAGACAGGTCCTGCCATAAACCCTTGTCAGCCACACAATCAGTAAAGGCAGATCCAGCTCCAATGCTATCACTATCTCTCACAGTATCCTCATCTTTGGATTGGCATAAATAATTTTCTTCCTGCCTGGCAGAACAAGGTTTACCACACCCTGTTTAGGAAGTATAAAGGATCAGTAGCAGTGGCAGTAGGCATTAATAATGGAAGTGGGGAATAGTAGAGATTGAATCACAGCTCCCTACCCTAAAGTAGAAGTCACCTTGCTCTGCAACTCAGGGAAAGGCAGAGGAACCAGATCTTGCAAATTAGCAATTGCATTTTGGGCCCTGCAGGAAAAGCTCACCTTAAAAGAGAAACAGGCTCTGCATCCCATGATTTTAGTCATGGAATCTACCCAGGGTCTGTAGGAGACCTTTAGGTCTGAACCTTCTACAGAATGCTGTTTACCATTTCAGAGTGCCTTGAAAGATTCTCTGCCTTGGGCTAGAGACACCAACATTTCTCCTCACCACCTCCCAGTGATTCCAGTCTTTCTGTCTGGAGATTACACAGCAGGCATTAGCACAGAGCATGGTCCAGAGCTCAGGGAGGCCCTGGCACAGGGAAGCAATGAAGAGAGGAGACATCTGGGGGAGGATTGCTGGGATCTTGGCCAGAAGTGTGTCCTCAGACAGCAGGAAGGAAAGATCACTAGAATACAAAGCGATTAGCTTTGGCTCTTTGAATAACTAATGGTTACTAACGAAGAGTAATGATTCTATTTAAGGAACTGCTTTTGTTATACTTACTGGAGAATACAGAGATAATTGACAGGAGGCAAGCAAACAATTCAGAGCAACTCTAAATAATTCCAGAAATTTTTTGAATTTTGGAGATGCTGGTATTGTAAGCAATACTTAACAAATCAAAATAGTCTGCTAAGCCACAGAAAGAGGTTTTTAGGATTTTCCAGTATCAAACTGACAGCTAGGAAGATTTCTTTGCAAGTAATTGGTTCAAATTATTTGTAACAGTTGATAGAAAAGGTGAAATCCTTCCTCTAAGGGAAGGTTACAGGAAATTAGAGGCTGGTCAGCTTCATCTCAATACCTGGGAAGGTGATGCAGCACCCAATCTGGGAACACATTTTAAGGGACATGAAGGACAAGGAAGTTCAATCAGGAGTAGCCAGCACTGATTTACCAGTGGGTAAATCTTCAGTAACAGATCCAACTCAAGTCTGTTTTACCTGTGACAGCAACTGATGATTGATCTCTCCCCACCTTTATCTCAACCTGTGAGTCTTTAGCTATATTTTCTCTACCCTGTCCAGTTGAGAAGGGGAGTGATAGAGCACCTGACATCTAGCCAAGGTCAACTCCCCACAGGTTCTTACTTCAGATAGGCAGCCCTTTGCTCTGAAACACTCTCCAATAATTTCAGCATTTGCCACAAAGAAATACTGCCAGAAGATGTCATGCAACCATTTTCCCCACATATGCTTGGCTTCAGACAATTCAGTTTTGTCTTTTAAACAAAATCTATAGAAATATCCTTTAGATATCATAAGTACAAGATGAGATAAACTTGTCTGTTAGACCAACAGTGCAAAAAAAAAGCCCATATGGAACTTGCAGAGATATCGCAGTCTGGTATCACCATCATCACTGAATGTAAATACTAAATAGTGACTCACTGGCTGCTACCAATATGTAACCAGACACTATCTATTGATTACACAGTTGAAGTCCTGGAAAATCAGTTAAGAGTAAACATTTTAAATTTTAATGGATTCTTGATATAAAAATTATTGTTCTGGAGATTACTGACCTACTCAGAATCCTGGTTTTCAGAGATACCAAAGTCCCCATTGAGTCTCTTTGGATTTGAAACAATAATACTTATAGTCAAGAAAAATTAAAAAGCAAACAAGCACGTTTTCTCCTAAATTTTGTTTTAAAAGGTTTTTTTAAATCCTTTTATTTAATTTCCTGCTTATGGCCTAGAACTCATGAACAGATCTTCTTAACATGCTATATTTAAACTGCATCAAAAAGATTGTGTTTTTGATACTTCACTGGTAACTGGATTTTAAAGCAGAGCACATAAAATTTTGAATAAATTACATCCAAAAAACTGAAGAACATGAAGATCAAAGTTTCAATACTCAAAATAGACCAAATCCACACCCCAGCTGAGTTCAGTTTAATACACTGCATGTGCACAAATGACCTTTCTGTTTTATTAGTACTGAGACAGAAAACAGATCTAGGTTTGAAAGAAACTCCATTAGATCTACGCAGGCCAGCATCACTGATAGACATCTATATTTTGGTATTAAAAGAAAAGTATTGGCATTGCGCAATACCTGCCATTCCCACCTTGCTGCAGAGAGAACCGGGGTGTACCCAGTCCCACCACACATTCTTTGAAGCACTTTCAGTAAGTGCCCCCTGAGAGTGGATGACAGGAGATCATCCACAATGAGGTGTCTGAGGGATACACTACCTGGAAAACCACATCAACCCATCCTCCTGCTCATTTTTTTCGAAGTACAAGATTCAGTACACAGTCTGTCAAATTGCCTGCAATTTAATGTGTATTTGACAGTATTTTGCCTCAAAAAAGAGCAAATGAGTGGTAAAGTAGAAAACTGCCTCCTTTTCACCAGCTGCATAAGGGCACTTCACCTGCAAGTAGTGGGCATCTGCAGGGAAGGGAAGGTTTTGGAAGTAGGTGGGAAGAGGGTTTTAGCTGAGCTCCGTGGAAAGTGAGGGAGCCTGAAGGATTAATGAGGTCAGAGTCCTGAGAACCCACAGGGGGCTGTGCACAGGGTGCCTCAGGTCATGGGGGTTTGCTGAGAGGAAGATGCACCCCGAGTTAAAAGGCTGTGTTGTGAGGATGTTGTGGGTTTGTGTTTACAGTCTTGTCACATTCTTTCCCTTTTGTTTCTAAATCAAAACCATTCTGTGTCTTACTGTTTAAAATGGTAACTTTTCCAGTCTGTTTTTCAGGAAAACTCACTTTTATTGAGAAGCTCGCGTTAAATCCTTCACATAGTGGGGCTCCACCTGCCCCAGGGGCAGTGTTGAAGGCTGAGGCGCAGCTGGTTCTGGTTAAATGCTGAGGCCGGGAGGTGAAAGCTCTCCCACTGCCCAACAGGCCCCAGTGTCCAGGAGCACATTCAGTGCAGGTGGTTTCCGTGAGGAGCTGCACTGGGGGCTGAGCTCTGTGTGGCGAGAGCCTGGGACAAGGGGCCAGGAAGTGCCAAACCTTTGCACAACAAAGGGCCAGGGGACGTGTGGCCCAGATGGGGACACTCGGAGACACAGCAGGTGTGGATGACTCTGCTGGAAGAGTTCAGGTTGTCTGGGTGCACTGACTGTGAGGGTAAAAGCTCAGGAAATCTTTTGGCGGGCACCAGCTCGAGCTGGTACTTGTGTTGCTGTGCCGCCATTAAATTCCTGTAAGGATCCAGACATCTGGGACTCTGCTGTGGGAACCCAGGGATGAGCCGGTAAGGAAGCCTTGTCTGACTGTGGGAGTGTGCAGGGAGCCCGTGGGGGTCACCGGAGCTCCTGCTGTGAGGGGGCCTCGGTCCCAGCTCAGGTGGTGGGAGTGTGATACTGCTGGAGTGGCTCCGGGATGGTTGGACAGGAAAGCTGCCTTAACAATCCTGAGTCACAAACGATTGCTGTCGATGGGGAATGTTACAGCTGATGTTTGCGGTGACACTAAATTCCTAAATCGTTTTCAAGTAAGACTACGCTACCAGGAAGCTGGGCCTTTTTTCTGCTAAAAGGAGCATATGAATTGTCTACAATAGATGGGGTATGGTGTTTGGGTAATTTTCTAGAGAAATGCTGAAAACTTACATGAGTCACTGCATCTTGAGAACTGATTCTGTGGTTTATAATTTGCTGTGTTTTTGCAATAGTTCTGCACTGCTGGACACAGCTTCTGGCTAACAGTTTCAATTTGTGTGGTAGCTGGCTCTGCTGCATTTTGCATAGCTGAAGTGATCAGCTATTCTCTTTCAGGAGAACCTGCCCTAAAGGCATTTCATTTTCAATTAATGTGTTAAAATAGTTTGAGCTCACCAGATGGTTTTGTAATCAGGCATCTCAGGCATCTTCTTCATGCCTACATATATCTATAGTGCTGTTGGAACTTTCAGAGTCATCCTCGAGACTTAAGTCTGAATATGCCAGAATAGCATAGTCATAATGGATTTGCATGAGTAATGAATGATCAATGTTCAGTATAATGTTCAATAGCATGGGAGGTTCCAAAAGGAAGAGTTGACTAGTCATTGGAGAGAGAGATGCTCTTTAGCACTGTATTTCACTCCATACCAACCACAAGCAAGCTGCTACAGCTGTAATTACAGCTGGATTTGGTTTTGGGAGGTTGAGGTGGGGTTGTGTTTTGGTTTGGGTTTTTTCATTCCACTGAGGAATTGTTCTGTGTCTGCATATGCTTTTTTTTTTTTTTTTTTTTTTTTTGTGTGTGTGTTTNTTGATGCTACAGGCCCATCTAAGTAGGGATGCCACATATGAAAATGTTGCAGAAATGACCACCAAAAGTCCTGGTTTGTCACATTGGAAAGGATAGGATCACATCTCAGGAGCTTAGTATTTTTGGATGCTTCTTCCTACTTAGGGATGGGTATTCACAGAATTTCAGTGACACAGAGGTAGGGAAGAATTTCAGAAGTCTGTTAAAAATTCAGGAGTTTTAAGTAAGTGTACAAGCCTAATATTTGCATTTTGACTCTAGGGCACTGGAAGTTGAGTTTACCTGATCTGCTCTCAGGTGAATGTCATATAGCTCAAATCTTCTTAAAGTTGCTCAGCAATTTTTTTCTTAGATGATCCTAAAGTAAGATTATCAACAAAGCATGGTGCCATGTATAAGGTCACAAGTCACGGATGATTCATAACTGCCTTCTTAATAGAGCTCTTTGTAATTTCCACAAATTCTTCTATTATTGCTTTGTTTTTGTATTGCTACATTAGATACAGTGAGAACAGTACCATTTGTGTGGGGAATCAGACAAAAGTTCTCTGAATCAGTGAGAGTTAGACTCAGTAGCAATCTTTAGCCACAAGTCTCAGGGTGTATTACTGGTCATTATGTGGACCATCACTGCTGTCAGATCCCGAAAGAGTTACCTTGGTGATCTTCTATGTTTCCCAGGTCTGCAGAAGACAGCTGGGGAAACCATTATGTTTCTTTTTAAATCTACTTTCTTTCATAATATAGACATTTTAGATGCTGATACTTAGCCATACATACTTTAGTAATGATGAGAGTACTTAACAGGACATGCTTTAGTAATAATGAGGGTTTCTCATCCTTCCCTGCTTGCCAGTAGCCATGAATGGACATTTCCTTTGGCAGAATCAATAGCATGACTTCTCTAAATCCAGGTGCTTCAAAATGGGCCAAATACTTGAAAAGGCAACATGAAAAGAACAGATGTTGCATCTTCACTAAAAATAAGCAGTAAAAAACCCAGAGTCAACTTCCATTTGTGTATTCTTATATTTGACTCCACTAAAGAATATTGTTGTAAATATTTCAAAACCTCAAGTGCTCAAGGATATCCTGATGTGGTGAATCATGATTATGTCATTGTTGAGATATCTGTTGAGTTGGGTGCATGCTGATGAGAATTTTAGCCATTGTCATTTAACTACTTTCTGCTGATCCTTTAGGATTTTATTTAGCAAGTAGGCACTATTAAAGTGCTAAATCTTGAACAACACACGATATTATGTTCACACCTAGTTAAAAAAATATTGAGAATTATAGCCTTAGTGATACAACTCAGTGTAGCAGTAAAGACAGTGTCTGAAGCATTTTGCTGCTTTTATCTGTGACTCTGGAAGAAACTTTCATGCAGGGACAGGTTTATAACAGTAAGTGTACCCTTCAGCAGTCCAGTGGATCCCCTATTGGACTTATTTTTAGGAAACCAGTTGTGGAAGAATGATCATCAAAGTTATCAGTGTTCTCAACCCAGATTGTCCAGAGAATGGTCATGACTGTTAATCTTGTTTGCTCCAAGACAAAGTTCTTTCCAAGTAAGAATCCATTGTCAGGGTTTATCCCCAGCTGCTAACCAAGTACCACAAAGCTGCTCACTCATTTCCTCCTGCCTCTGCTCTGCCATGGGGTGGATAGGAGAGTCAGGGAAAGGAAAAAAAGCATGCAAACTCGTGGGTTGAGATAACAGTAGTTTAATAAACACAACAAAATATAACAGTGTCTCAGGTTTGGTTTCTTTGTCCCGAGATTTAGGTGGTTCAAGAGAGTCTTGTTTGCCCTCTGAAGGCTTTGAATCAGGTGCAAGAATGAATTGGAGTCTTCTTTTTTTCTGGTTTCTCGCGTGTTTATTAATTTTTATTTTACAAGTTTCTTTGTGCCCGGCTGATATGCTCACAGCAGCTCAGATGCGACTCCTCCTCAATGGGAGATCGCTACCTCTTATACAGATAATTATGTGTGTCTTATTTACAATTCTGTGCCAATGCCTATTACCTATACTAAAGGGGTCATCTCTGCTCCAACCCAATCTCCTTAAACTACTTGGTGCCCAGGTCACTGCAGAAAATGGATGTCAAGGAAGAACAAGAAGAACCAGGGTTCCACCCTAAATCCTCCATCTTGTTCCCCAATTCTAAGAACCCAAAACTACAAAATTTTCCACCCGATGATAAACTACACTACTGTCTGTCACACCTTTGTGACTTGTAATTCTTCTCTGTGTTGGAAGTTTTTCTCATGGACTGAAATTAAAGCCTGCATCTTCTTGGGTTCTGTGCCAGGCAACCCCCCTGGACAGACCCCAGACCCTCTTTCTCCGGTCTCAAAACTCTCTGCCGAGGTCTGTGACCTTCCAGGGCAACTAAAGGAATGCCCTGGACTCTGACAATAGTGTTAATTATAAAAATTAATATTGATGTTATGTTACATTAATAATTAATAATAAACCTTGGGAAAAACCCAACCAGACAAGTGATGCACAATAGAATTGCTCACTATCCAATGCCCACCCTGTCCTCAAACAGTGACTGTACCCATCTATATAATTCACTTCAGTTTATATGCTGAATATGATGTTTTGTGGTGTGGAACATCCCCTTGGCCAGTTCAGGTCAGCTGTCCCAGCCATGTTCCATCCAGTTTCTTGTGCCCCTCCTCACTGGCAGAGTGTGATAAATTGAAAAGTCCTTGACCAAGGGTAAGCACTACTTAACAACATCCAAAACACCAGTTTGTTTTCAACATTGTTCTCGTACTAACTCCAAAACACAGCCACTACAGAGGCAACTAGCTCTATCCCAGCCAAAACCAGGACACCCATGATGCAGGTTGCCTTAAATGAGTTTCTTGGTTGTATCATAGGGTCACCACATGCCATTGTAGAATACAGTAGAAAGCCTCCATCTCCCAACAGCAGCCACCCCACTGCTCTCAGTTGTGAGGAGGAAGGTCATTCAGGTTTAGCTGTTGTAAAAACTGCTGGAAAACACAATTTTCTCTCTCTCAGCTGTGTTCATCAACATTGCAAACAGAACAAAATAGAGGAAGAGACAATTAGCACTGACAAAACCAGAAGAACTGTTTTCACAGTTATTAGTGTACTTCTGCTGAGTATAAAACACTTTGTAGCTTGCAGCCCTGTGCAGAAAAGCTGCCTCTGTCAGTACATGCTGTAATGAATGGGTATTCTCAGATAGCAATGAGTGGCTACAAACAGTTTTTTCTGTTGTCTCCCATTGGATATGAGGCTGATAAATATCTTTCCAACAAATGGCACGGTCTTTCCATTGCTTGACTGAAATAGAGGATTATAAATTGAACATGAAGTTTTCATTATATGGGAAATGATAGGCAATGAAAAATGCTGCAGAGCACCTTCTCATCAGTCCATTACAAATATATCGCATATCCTTTGTTACCTGTGCTGCCTTCCCATAGAGTTTCAAATCCAGAACCAGCCTTTCATCAGACCCTTTAGTCTGAATTCAGTATTCAGAAAGCTCTGGCAAAAGGCTGTAATCCTCAGCAATGCTCTTCTACCAAACTGGCAGCCTTTTCTATAAGCTGATATTGCACCTCAATGAGCTTACCTGAGAGCAAGAGAGGACTGCTCTAATGCTCACTGCTTGTCACGCATTGTGTGCCAGCATTGACCTCAGCTTTCCTAGTGCATCTCATGATGTTCATTAAACACCAGCTCTTTAAACAAGAGCCCCATCTTTCTCACCTTGGGGAAGAATGAGGGATTCAAGCAATACCTGTCAGATGTGTCATCTAGTTTTGTAGTGCATTACTGGAAGAAAGCATGAATATAAGAGTGATGCAATAGCAATTAGTAGGAATTCAATATGATGTTTGAAACTCAAAGATATTGAACTCTCAAAATAAAGGTGTGTGGGAAGCCAACTTTTTTATATCAAGCTTAGCAGAAGTCAATGAAGATGCTCTAGGGACTAAATTTCCTTGCACCTGTAATTGCAGTTCTTGCAGGAGAAGAAGGGACAGCACAAAGAAGATTCTCCCATTCTTTTCTGACTGTATGAGATCTCACATTGTGATGTCTGCTTCTTACTGAAAAATCCAGAATTTGCCAAACCTCAGAGTAACCAAAAACATATGCTTACCAGTGAGGGCAAGGAATACATGACATTTCCTGCACATTTATGTAGGCATCGCTCCACCACGTTGTGACGGATTGTAATAATTGGTGAGAGCATATGTACATATTGTAAGCTCTAACTTTTCAGGTGAGATCAGTGAAACACAATTAAATAAAATTCTTTCTGGAAATGTGTGGAAGACAGATAAATACAATAAAAGAATAGCTGAAGGTCAACTTCATTTATTTATTTATTTTCTTTATTGTCTTTACATACTGGTACTTCTCAGATACGAATATTCCACTGCTTTTGAGGCTTGAAAAGTATTACCTTAAAAGTATGTGAGAGTTTTATCATAGACTTCAGCAACAGCCAGAATTCATGGGTGTATTTGTTTTTTATTTAATTGAAATCATGTAAACAGAGGAGTAGTTCAGCTTGCCAGATTCCCCACAGGCAGTTTTGAGTTCTTGTATTCTCAACAAACAAGTATTCTGCTGATACTTGGTTGAGAAATTATGGTAAGTACACAATATAGAGCTCAGCAGCCACAGGCTTTGCAAGTACTCTAAGGTTAACTCAGAGGAATTACTTATGTCATACCAGAATTACATCAGTGAAACAAAACCTGCCCCTGCCATTTTTTCCCATGCTTTGGACCACATTAAGCACTTTGATTGGTCAAAGTTTTCAGTTCTGTTTAGAGTTGTCAGCCTGACAGCAGCACAGTTCTCTGGATTCACTAAATAATTAGTCAAAGGAACAGGATGTATAGGTACATACATATAATATATGTATATACCTATATATATTATGTATATGTATGCGTATATACATTTATACACATAGTAAATATTAGCAGGTGGCAACTGTTACAGCATTTAAGTCATCTAACTTATTTGGAAAAGACCTTAGAGGAATTTCACAATGTATATTTTGATTTCTTAGAAAGCATCTGCACATTGCACCTTAGAAAACACATTTGGCAAATATTTTGCTTATATTGGACTGTAGATAGGTAACGTCTGTGCGTGTTTTGTGATTAGCCCCTCTGCTTGTTCTTGAACTGAACAATGAGAAACTAGAGATTTCAAGTCAATAATTAATGGACTGGAACTTTTACCTGAAAGAAAGGAGAATCTAAAACAAAAAAAAGGTGGAAAACAACTCATAGAGAATATTTACTACTAACTTAAGTATTGCTTTGAAGTAGAACACAGGGGAGTGGCCCTACTCACAAGTGTAAGGACTGAAGTTAAGTCTGGATCCTACTGAAGCTCTATGAAATAATCCTTTATATTTGTCCTGTGCATTTGCATATGAGACAACTACCACCTGACCCAAGGGAGGAAAATCTAAGCTTGAGATAATAAAGATATAACTGCATGGCACAGTGCAGTAATTCAGTGCTATATTGTGCTGGGTTTAAAAACTGGGTAATGCATTTGTCAAACGACCAAATAAAGGCAATTTAATGTTTAGTTTTCATTTTCCAACTGATTCTTCGTAGTTTATTATGTTTCATCTTCCTTAGGAACATCATAGTATTAAAAGTGCATGTTAAGTTAATGTCACAGAACTTTTCAAATAGTGGGGGATTTTATCATGAGCAAAACCTGTTCTTTCTGTACCAGTGTGACTGATAATAACATACAGATTTAATTACATTTAGTCATGCACAGAAGAAAAGAGCTTTCAGGACAGAATCTGCAGCATTTATTTAGGTGAAAAATGAGGGCAAAAAATTTCAAATCTCTGTGAGAAAATAAAAGTGCTGACATCTTTATTTTATATTAAGATAAACATAAACTGCCTGGCAGTCTCTCCATGCAGGGAGGTCTTATTATATTAAAGTCTGTCAGGGAGAGACATGACACAAACACAGCTGTCTGCCCTCAGAGACCATGAAGTTGTAAAGAAGAGTTGCAAGTTGCAGCTGCAATTCTGTCATGTTTGAATAATCCAATGTAAAGACACGCAAAAGTGATGCAAGTTGTTCGTTATTCTTTGTATGATGTCTGTCAGTGTATTCTTGTTATGATTCTCCCTACAGAGTGTTCTCTGCCCATGGGCAAAGTAGCCATACTGTCCTTTGTTTTTGAAACTGTGCATGGAAACCATCTCCATCAATCCCTCCACTCTTTTCCACTCTTACCTTTGGTTCATTCTTCTAATAACCCAATTTCTTTAGAATGGAAAGAGGTTGTCAAATTTGAGGATATGATAAAAGTCATGATTTTCAAATCTGTTCTATCACAATTCAGACATCTGTGAGATTTCAGAACTTGGACAAAGTGACTACAGTGGGTGTTTATGTGGGGGTTTTGGTTGTTTTTGTTTGCTTGTTTGTTTTGTTTTGGGTTTTTTTGTTTTGGTTTGGTTTTTTTGTTTTTGTTTGGTTTTTTGGTGGGGTTTTTTGGTGGGGTTTTTTTTTGGTTTTTTTTTAATCAAAGTCATCCAAAATGCATAAAAGAAAAGAAAAAGGATCAGAATATATCAAGTAAAAGGTAAACAAAAGTTTATGCTTGACTTTATTATCTTACCAGATATGCTAGCAGATATTAGCATCATTTGGAGACTATCTGTTCTAAAATGCACACACATTAAAGAACTAGTTAAACATGTATTGCCACTGACTTCCTGTTCCCAGCTCTTAATATTTGTGTAAATAGAGGTTCTATTTTACTTCCTTACCAGTAGAGGTCAAACCTTGTACTTAATGAATTCCTGGTTCACACAATGTATTTGCTTTTCATGCTCTATCTGGTAACAAAATCTATCTGATAATTAAATTAACAGGGCTGTGATGTAACAAGAAGCAAATAATTTTAATTTTTCCAAGTCCGGTTTGAACATTAATTACAAACTACGGATTTAGCTCGGTTGTGTGGCAATTATGAGTACAGCAATTAAGAAAATTTTAGGATGTTTCAAATAACTTACTGAACTGAGTTCTAACAAAGCTGGAAACATTTGAGCCACAGCTTCTTTTTCATGTGTAATGCTTTCCATTCCTTTTCTGTACAGTATGGGGTCAAAGTGCATGCTGCCCAGGAGAACAGCTGATGCTCAGGATTCAGGATACTCCCTGAATTTCCCTTAGAAAAAGAATATTGATTAGTTGTTAAAGCCTAAAGACCAAAAACACCCAAAACCCTGACCTGTGCTTTCACAGATTTTTGTCCATCAGATAAAGGTTCTCCATGTTAATGTAACTCAGAAGAAAAACATAGGTTAGGAATTAAAAAAGTAAAATCAAATTGGTTTCAACATTTTCTATTTGGGGAAAAAAAAGGAGCACTCCAAGTCTGGATTTAGTACAGCATAAAAACAAATCTGTCTCTAGACTTTATATGAGGTCATCATGGATCTTTTTTGTCTCTACTACAAGCAAATGAAAATGAGAGAGTCAGTCTTCCTCTGTAGATTCCTTAATCACTAGAAGATAAGTTTGGCCTTAAGAGAATCTGCACAGAATTTTGTTCATGATTATAGTGTTTGAGAGAAGTTTTAGTTAAAAAGTCAAAGGGAGACAGACACGACTAGAGGTGACAGTCCTTCTATGGTTTCTTTCCACAATCCTAATATTCTGTACTTTCCTGTCAGCACTGTAGCTAAAATGACCAGAATTCAAGATTCTTATAGAACAAACCGTGCAGCTCAGACCACTCCAGAGATCAGAATGCAAACCAGTTTGAGTCCAGCATCAACAACAGGATTCAGAAGCAGGAGGAGAGTGTGGGAGCTGAGAGCAAGCAGAGTTAGTCTTCCCAGTGTTCCTGTGCAGGAAGGGAAACACAGTATCATAGTAGCAGGCCTTGATTTGTTTTGTGTGGTTTATTTTTTTCCCCCCAAAATGGTTCTACTCCAGAAACACTTCAAATATTTTGTCCCTGTCCTCAGGGCAGTGGATACGCTTCAGGGAACTGTGGGAGTGGTGGCTTTGTCAGCCTCTGGTGTTGGCAGGACATAAGAGTGAACTGCACCAACCCAGGTCCCCACAGCTACAGTATCTCAGATATTCATCACAGTGAGTGCCAGAGGCATGAAGCCAACACAAGGAGGTCTCAGGCCATTGTCCCCAACAAATTATAATTAGAAGTTAAGAACCAATCAGTGAAGTCTTTACCATTTTTAGAGGTATGAGTTTTAAATTATTTTCTACATTTTTTTTCCCTAACAGGTATATGGGAAAGACTTGACTCTACAGTCATTTAAGTTCAGAAGTCATTTTGGAACAGTATAAGAGCGCTACTTTTGGAACAGTGAAAGAGTGCTGTTAGTTATTTCTTAGTTCGTATTCAGTTTCATCTATACACACTGTTAAAACAAGAAATTAAATACTCCCTGACACCCATGGTCACCGTGTGTCTGCGTATTGTAACCAAGCATAAATTACAATGTTAAACGAAATTTTACATTTAAATATTTGTAGGCAGCTACCCGAGGACAGCAGAGATGATTCCAACTGAATAGCAGCCCTAACAGTCTATTCAGTAGCAATTTTTTCTGGTTATGTGTGTGAGGTATCTCATCTACTTCAAAGGTATGAAGAAAGGAAGTTTTCTTGATTCTGGGGACCAAAAGGAAGGCAGATAGTGTGGGTTTCTACTAAAGCCATAAGGTGGATGGATTATTTAGTGTCCGGTTGCAAAACCACCCTGGGCTTCTTTTAGGTAGTCTTCGGGGAAGGAGTTTAAGTGTACAAAATGCAAGAAGAAAAGCAGCTGGAAAGGCACACAGCATTAAGTACCAGGAAGTTCTAAAGCTGGGTCATAGGCTGAGGATGAGGGATAAACTGGTCACGACTTTTTTTTTGTGAATACTTCTCAGCTAAAAAATTTCTTATTTACCACAATTGGAACATTCTCGGAATACGTCTCTGTTTTGCTGCCAGTTTCTTTGGAAGGCGTCTTGGCAGCAGGGACAACCAGCTGGCCATGTGGTGCCTGCCAGCTACTCACACAACTAGACAGGAGCTCCTGGTGGCTGCCATAAGCTTAGCCCAGGGAAACAGCACTGTATGTGATCCTCTGCTCCCTGGCTACATTACCTGAAAGACAAGGATGAGAAACAGGAAGGAAAAATGGGAACTTGTTTTCTTCTGTTTAGCACGTCAGTGCCAGATACGCTGTGCTTTTGGCTTATTTTTAAAAAGTGGAATGGTAATGGAATTGGCTTGTGTAAGGTGAAGTGCCACTAATAGAAAATAAATAGTGTTACCTTGAGACAATATATACTAAACAACCTCCTGGATTTTCAAACTTTCTTACTGAAATTTTACAGCTCATTGCATTGTAGATAGAAACTGAGGTTGCCCTGCCAGTCATAGTGAATGTCCCAGTCACAAAGGATAAAAGATAACCCAGTTGATTTCAAGAACCTTATTTAATGTAATTCTGATACAGCATTTTTGAGACAATAAATTTTATATTCGTTATACGTAAATGATTCAATCATTAATATTTTAAAACAATTACTTGAAGGGCAGGCATCCAAAATAGTTTGGAAGTTAAAGTACAGCTGATTTTAATAGTGTCATATTAAAACAATTTATCTTACAATTATTCAAAATTTGAATGAGACAGGAAATCAAATTTCAGAGCTCAAAGACAAAACCCACCAGCTCAGCTGTTGTGTCAGATTGCTATCAAGCTGTAGCCTGTATCTTTGCATTCCACTAAGAGCAATGGAAACTTACAGGCACAAGCTTCCAAAGCTGGAAATTACTTATACACCCACAGGGACTAGGGCTAATCAAATGCCATATTTTCGTCTGACTCTTTTTAAAGATATATAGCTATTTATCCAAGAAATATGCAAGGCTGCTAAAATAATATACAATGAGTATATTACAGGAAGTGGAATGTTTTCTTAGCAATCTGCTAAGAAAAGCATAAGAGCATCAAAATACTCTGTAAATGATATACCTAAAAATTCCTAGAGTAATTAAACTGTAGACAAGATAGTCTGTTACTTAGTTAAAGTGTTATAGCCGTCTCAATTTGCATAATATCTGGCTTACATAAATTCCTTTGACATTTCAAAAATCTTCCAGAAGTATACATGATGCTGGAAACTAAACTATATTTCAATACTGAGAAACTGTTACTGGGTACTAAATACGGCCACAACAATCTCTGCTCTCCTGTACAACAGTAGTTTCTGACAAATAATGTTGTTACTAAACCAATTATAATTATTAAATGGGAAAACCCTCCACATTAATTGGAGGCATTCTCTCACTACAGCTGGACACACAGTTTTCCACAAAGCTCTTCCACATAAAAAAAATTAGCTCTATACTGTGAACTCAGTCACTTCTCATAGTCCTCAAGCAAATGCTTTTTTCTTGATCTGGAATCCTGACTTAAATGCAGTTGTAGATGGATGCTTTTGATTAACTGTGTTCACATCATCACTGGATGTTTCCATAAAATAATGACTTGCTGAATCATAAGTATTTAGACTGACTGAAATTCCATCCAGGAAAGCTGAAGGTAATATCTTTATCCTGACTTCTCAGACAGAATGAGTTCAGCTAAGAATGTTGTTACAAATAAGGGAACTGAAAACAACAACATTGTGGGTATATATTTATAATAACTTTTATCAGTATGTGCATTTCTTGAGAATTTTGTAAGCTTCATATAGTAAAGACATAAAAGGTTTCAGTAAACAAAAAGGATACAGAGAAAAGCTCGAAGCCATGGTAATGGAAGAGGAAAATTAAATGTTACCAGTGATCTTAATTCCATGGTGTCTCAGTCTGCCACCTTTGATAGTAAAAGTGATGCTCTCAAGTGCCCAGCTCTTCAAATGAGGAAGTCATGAAATGCTCATTGATGCCAGCTGTTTTAATTTATTACTGCTTGACAGAAAGATTATGAACGTATATTACAAAAAAATCCTAGTTGACAACAATGATGAATTTTTTTTTGTCTCATCTGTCAGAGAAAGGCAAATTTCTGTCTGACACTATCAGTTATCAAGTTGCTAGGGAGCACTGTAGTCCCTTATCTTCATAAAGAAGATACTTCCTAGAAGTGGAAAAAATTAAATTCTGGTTTGGATTTCATTAATAAGAACTTAGAGCTAATTTGCCAGAAATAATGTAATATGTACAGTTGTGAAATCTTAATTATATATTTCTCATAGTATCAGTCTGGTTAGAGGCTGTTTTGAGGACTTAGGATTCTTTCGGTTTGATCATGATTTTCAGAAGTGACAAGTGATTTTGTTCTTTTACTTTAGGGCTTTTATAAGGCAGATGCAGAACATTTTCAACAAATTTTTACATTTAGGGTTGCAGTTCTATTATCAACAGCCATATACTTTGTTCACCCTCTGTTGCTGGGGAAAGGAATGGGGAGTAGTAAGGGGAAAAAAAACAACCCTGAAAACCAAAAAGGCAGACCTTCATGTCAATTAAAATTTAATGTTCTAATTTTAATTACAACCACGTTGAGCTAGGGCTGAAATTATATTAAGTCGCTGTCTCTCCTGGGCTTCTTCCCACCACTCAGAAGAGATCACTGAGAATTTCCCTTGCCTTTCACTCCCCTGGCCTGACCTTCCCTCACGTGGCCCTTAATGCACTGCCCCTGGATGCTGGGAAGCACCAGGTCATGCACAGTGTTGGCAGCTGTGGGCATGGCTTGTGGTCTGGTGGTTGTGATATTGGTGGGGATTACAGAGGAGGCAGCTCTTGTGCAGGCAGATTACCAAGGAAAAGGCCTCCTCTGTTCCCACATCCTTCAGAGGCTCACCTCAGTATTGCATAGGTGAAAACAGGAAAGGCTGAAGAAATCCATATGGAGAGATAACCTATGCATTTTATATTTTATAGGGAAAGTTTTCTTATATTGAGACTATTTTTTCCACAAGCAATTATTTTGATAATGAAAAATGACAGGATCAATCAAGTTCTTATTTTACTGTCAGTAGAAATCAGTGGTAGCAGTGATGCTTTGAACATATGCAGTGCATTCAACATTTCACCTCTAATATGGAGACACTGAAGTGCAACAGGAGTGGAATTGATCTGTGATTTTGTTGGGAAGGTGCAGATTAACTTTGAGAGTTTCTGGAGTACCACAGAGCAATAGTCTGGCCCATTTTGGAACAGAGTTTGCCCTCTGCCCTTGGCAGTGCCAGGATGGTGGGTAAGGGCTTACTTAGCTCCCTTGCACAGTCAGGAAATCAGCTGTACCACAGACAGACCTCTTTAGCCAGGCGAAGTTTATCAGTTTGCTTAAAAAGTCACTCAAAGGAAGGGATGAAGACAATCACCCACAAGAGTGAATGGAAGTTGATGAAAGAAGAGTTAATACAAAAATCTGAGATCTGTATCTCTGTTCATTCATGTCTTACCCTCTTTTATTCACACAGTCTTTTCAGCACTTCCAAAACCCCTCCACTTCATTCTTCCACTTTGTGTGCTGGTCCAATATTATTCCTTTCCTTATCAGCTAGTGATCATAATTTGTGTATTATTTGTCTTTTTGGGTATAATACCAAATTTGTTCAGTGAAGGCAGGTAAAAGTGTTTGAGCTGTTACAAATAGAAGCCATTATTAAAAACCTTGTAAGAATGATAATGAACTGGAGGGGGTTTGCATTTTCTTTTTTCTTCTTTTCCTGAGTGGCTTTTAGGTGTGTTGAAGTTGATAAAGAGGAGATCCTGTTTGGCGGGTACTCTGCTGTTGCAATTTCTGCAAGCTGTGGGAACGAGGGAGGGCATTGCAATTCTATATATAAAGCATCCAAGCTTGAAGAGGGCAGCCTAGAAAGTGGCAGCATTGGCACTGCCTGCTTGGAACAGCGGGGAGCACTGAGAACACTGCCCAGACAGGGCGTGCATCATGCTCCCAACACTGGTACTGCTCATCTTCTGCAGTTTCCTGCACTCTGCCGGTAAGTCCAAGGTGCCTGGGCTCTCCTCTTGGCACATGGCTTGAAGGAAAATGGGTGTGCTACTTCACATGAGGTTCAGGTTTTGTTCTTCTTTCCAACAACCTGCAGAATTCAGTTGACACGTTTTCTTCTCTTTTGCTTCATCTTAAAACACAACAGGTTATTTAATAAATACATGACTGAAATAAAATGGTTTGTTCTTAACTGTTTCAGAAAGTTGGTTACTGATTTGTTGGATCCCTCCCCAAAACTCATTCCCTAGATAGAGGGAATATTTTTAATGGACTTTTGTTCTGTTTCCAAGTTGCCAAGTGCCTTTGTCTTTCAGATGTTCGTGATCCAGTGTCCAAGTGATGTCATTGCAGAAATATATTGTATATCTTCTGTGTAGAGCGATAATGAAAATCATTTTTCTTTGTTATGTGAACTGCAAAAAGCATTAAGTGTGAGCTGTGTGATGTCATTTCTTTTTTGAAGAATTATGTGATAGAAAGAATCCTGTGCTGGAAAACTGGCAAATGGTTCTGTTTGCCCAAAACAGGCAAAATTGGTAAAAATTTTACATGATTTTTGATGTATTCCTCCATATATTATTCAATACAATCCTTCAGTGTTTCTAAGAAGTCTGTCTTACTTTTTTGATCCAACCCATCTGTATACCAGATGAATGTGTAATTTCAAAAAAAAAAGATTTGGTAGGTAAGTTCATTGGCTCTGTAGCTACTGGGCTGCCTTACTCATTATTCCTCCTGTGCTGTTATCAGTGGATTTTTTGAGAATAAGCCTTTTTTGCCGTGGTTTGGCATTGTTTAAGATTTTTTAAATTGTTATTTATCTGTTCTGTATATTCTCTCTAATTGCCAGTTATTACAGTTAGAATTTCAAGAAAAGATTTCAGGCTGCTAAAAAGCATACTTCACTTGCTTTAGGTTAAACAAAGTTAAATTTATTTCTTCTGTATTGTGTTTACTACTTTTAATGAACCATGTAGTTCAAATTGCATGGGGACATTTATTGCTCTTAAATCACTGACTTAACCGTACCATGAAAATAAATAAAATACAAGCAACTCAACCATTTAGTAGACTCTCAGAGCTAATTTCTAACCTCAACTGTATTGTTATAAATCAGGTGTAACTCCATTCACTGTGTTAGCACCATTGTAACCCATCTCAAGTCAAGGACCTGAATGTGGGTCCTAACCCCAAGTTTTGCTGCCTGCAAGAGCAAAATCTTAACCTAAATGACTTTCCTTTTCTAGATGATAGATGTATTGATATAAATACTTGCAATCAAATAGAAAATTGCTGTAGGCACTTACACAGCCACAAGCTTTCTATGTAAACTTGGCAATCACAAATCAGAAACAACTTCTACAAAGGACTAAGTTGAATTTAAAGATAAAAACCCTAGAAGCAGGATCTAGAAAATTCTTACAGAGCAGTTTTCTCCTTTGGGATGTGTCAATATTTCAGATCCTTGGAATGCCTCAGAAGGTTGAAGATTGTGAAAACAAACAGATTTCATTCTGTCAAGGAAAGATTTGAAATTAGACAGTTTTTGGATGTTGATCTGTACATTCCTAAATTGGACAACATGCAGGATGCTCATTGTTTTGAACTCTAGATCCAAGTGTTGTTTCCTTAGAATGAGTCAGATCAAAGCCAAGACTTAATTCTATTCTTCACGGATCTGCATCCAAATTCTGTACCTTGAGTCTGTCTCTAGCTGGAAACGTAAATATTGATTGTAAGGACATATATTTGATTATTTAATGTGAAGTCTGATGGAAAGTGATAACTTAAGAAAAGCAGTAAGCATGCATTAGCTTGGGTAAAAAAAAAAATCTTTAGAGGCTTCAAACCTGATTAAAACCGTTAGTTCTAGCCTTTGCTTAATAAGAGGTGCTGATTCATTGAATTAATTGAGGCTTCACCCCTTTAGCTATTTCAGTAATCAAAACTGCATGGATCCTTTTGAGAGGTTTGTATACAGTCATACTTTTTCTTATGACATATGTAACTAGGAAGTCACCTTGATTTATGCTGTTCACATATCTGTGTTTGCAAGAGACAAAGAGAGTTAATAATTTCGTACTGAAGAGAAATCATTGTGAACACGTGCAACTGACAACTCCTATTACAGCTACAGCTCTACCAGTACCCTCAGTGTTAAATTTAATTTTAGGCTTCTATAGTTTGTTTTAAAGTTCTTGTCCTTTCCAGAACATCTGACATTTCAGTATTTCTGTTTGTCTCAAATTAGAAGAGAAAAATTGAACCCTTTACAAAACAGAGATTTTAAACTATTTCTGCAAGTTGGAAGTACAAAGATTTAATTTCAATGTTTTGTTTTCATTTGTTTATGTGATGTGAAATACTTTGATTGAAGCCATTACAGCATAAAATTTTATTTTCCCATAGGGATGTTTCATAGTAACCATAGTATAGGAACAAAACTATTTATTTCTTCATAGTAAATCATGTTCCCTGGCTGGCTTGTATTGCTGCCATGAGCTAGACAGGCTGACCACACAGAAACTGCACTTCTCAAGGAAGTTGGTCAGCTGGAGTAGAGTGGTAATTGGAGGTAAAACCTTCCTTTATCCAAGAGAAGTGAAACTCTGGTTAAAGTTCTTCTGAGATAATTCAAAGTAAATATTTCTAGTGAGATAATTCAAAGTAAGTTTTTCATGTCATTTCTCAAAGGAAAACAGGATACTTGCAGTAATAGTAAAATGTCAGTAAGGAAGATTTCAGTACTTTAGAAGTCTCATTTAACACTAGGACAGCCTTTGAAAAAAATAATTCTTAAATGATTGAAAAAATACAACCTCTGCATAGCCATGTAGTACATGATACATCTGTACAGTCTGCCACTTCGTGTGCTTCTGAATGGTTGATAACATTGCCAGGAAGATTTAACTACTCTCTTCAGAGATAAATGTGAGAAAAAGAATGTAAATACTGAGAATAATTACTGTACTGTAATTAGTATAGTAGTTTGATCTGACAGGATACAGACTGATTGGCAGGTAGTCAGCAAATGGCTCTATATTTGTTTTATTAGCTATTCTTTGGGCAAAAAGTTAAAGTGAATTTCATGTCCTTAGTTATTTTCACTCTAACTCTTGTACACCTCCATATAATCCAGGATGATTATTATGCTCTAATTTAATCTAAATACCAAACTTGAAGTATGTGTTAAATTTTGTTTGCCATGCCTAGATGTTTGAGTTTGAAAACCTAACAAACAAGCTTTGTAAACTGATTTGTCTGTTCTAATATAAAATATTTCTCCAGTAATTATTAGACATTTGGCTTTACATCAAGCTCTCTAGGTAGATCTCACTTGAAATAATGTTTTAGGCATATATTCAATTCCTGCAAATCTAATATCCTTGGAAGGCAGCTGTTACACACTCCTAAATCCCATTTATGTGGTGTTTGAAGTTTAGGATTAAACTGTTTAACGGTTGGAAAACTGTAAAGCCAGCAATAATAGATTATTGAACAAATGCAGGTATCAAAATCCAGGTGTTCTAAAAAGGCATCAGCTAACACTCTAGGCATACAGAGTATTAGCTTGAGAGCCACAAACTGACCGTTCCTTTCTGTGGTGTTCTTACTGTGATGCACGGTTCACTGGGAACTTGGAAGGAGCATGCTGGATTTTGGAAGTTCCTGCTGAGTTGCAGGCCAACTGTGGATGTTTTCTAAAACACTGGCAAAATTTCAAACAATTATTGGCCAGTGCTGACCAATTCTAGACAGCAAGGCAGCATGAGTAGGACCTATAATGATTCTGTGATGAGTGTGTCAGACAGCTTGGGAGCAGCTGAGATAAATGCCATTTTAAGCTAGTGGAACATTTAGGATGGGAGCACTTCTGTCACTGAACTTATATCCTTGATTTATTTCCCTTATGCCTCGATATTCATTGTATGCAATTCCACCAATGTAGTTTTTTAGCTCTAAATTTTTATTTAGATTAGTTTGTCCAGATAACATGTTTTTTCAGCTAGAATTGTTTCATAGAAGAGTTGCGGTATAGACTGATGGGAATGTTGGAGATGTCTGGATCTGAGATCCAAAGCAAAAGGATGTGCTGAAACACTCATTCCCTCTTGTGCTTTAACCTAGCCTTACATAAAACACAGAGCCTCACCTGTTTTCTTTCCTGCAGCCCTTGAGGCAGCACCTGGCAAATATTACCTTACCTTCAGCAGCACAGCGTGGCATTGGCTGAGAGTCTGCTACAGCTGGTGAGCTCCCTGGGGGCTTCCACTCACTGCAGTATCCAAGGAAGCAACAGCACCCTGCAGAGCTGTAATGTATATATAGATATGTATGTGGATCTGGCCTGGTTTATTTGATGAAAGAAATCTTCTGCCTCAACATTTTCTATGTTACAAAAGCTCCTAAACATGTAATAGAGAATTACATGGGATAGCGTGGATACTTGCTCCTGCTATCTAAGAAATACCAGACATGAGAAAATTTAAAAATGAGCAGCGCATTTCTGAAACCTCAGGTCTTTATTCCTGCATCTTGTTTTGCTTTTTACCACCCAGCTATTGACTCTGAGAGCTCACTCCAGCAGTGCTGGAGGAAAATGGTGGGTGAAAGAGCCTTTGGGTATGTGTGAGAACGTGGAGCAGCTGTGCTCATGCAGCAGGTCTGTGTTTGGCATGGAAAAGGAACCACCCTGCACTGAGCATTTGCTAAACATTCCTTGGCTTCTCCTGACCAAATCAGGCTTTGTGAAGAGGTGCATGGAAAGGAGCAGGTGACAGCTTACATCATTCTGCCTTAATATGAGCAGCAAAAGCAGCAACTATGCCTGGGGATTTCCTGCTCTTCAGCTTCAGATCCCACGGTTCTTGTGAAGACCACAAGGCACAATACTTTCCCCACATTTTCACACTTTTGGCTATTCCCTCCACTACTTCTACCCAGATGGTGAAACAAGAACTCCAAAACATGAGGAAAGATTTATCCCACTTTTATTTAACAGGAGCATAGGATTTTAGTATGAAGTATAGGAGCTCTCATATTGCATAGGATTTCTGAAAAATTTTGATAACATTTGACCAGTACAGAAGAATTTTCTATTACTTAATTATGTAATAGGAATTATATGATTCTCCATGATAATTTCCTTTCAGATTTGTGTGGCAGAGCAAAATTCAATGTGCTGACCCTGCTTTGACTTGTAGCATGCTTAAAAATAAATAAATATACAAATATTCAACTTCCTTTTGCTCAGAGGATAACTTCATTGTGTTGTTTTTTCCTTTCACAGCCTTTGAAGGAAATTATTGGTCCCCCATTTATCTCCAGAAACAGAAAGAATCTCTGCAAAGAAGTAAGTGTCTGACCTGGTTTTTAATGTTTGCATTCAAGTGTGAGTGACAACTCTATTCAGCATCATGCCCATATTCCAGAAGGCACTGTACAAACCACATAATAAAAATAAGTCTTTGCCTCAAGGAGCACATGTTTTGAAGCATTAAATTTTAGAGATTTCGAATGAAGACTTCGCATGCAAAAAGATTGTAAAATGCCTTGTCTCACTGTGGTATATTTTAAACTAAATGGAAAGTGCTTTAGTGTGCCCTGCTGAAGTTTGGATGCCTAAGGATAGAAATTGTGAGCAGTTTAATAGTCTTCCACATTTATAAATATGCTATTAGGGTAATTTGCAGGGTATGTTTGATTTACATTCCTACATATTACTGCCTAATACTATCTAAAAATTTAAGCTATGGATTCTTTTGATATTGCAAAATCCAAAGCTCATTCTCCATGTAGATTAGGTCTGTGAAAATGATGTTAAAGATTTCAGGTTAAAACAAATTTATATGCAAATAGGCATTCAGAGTGTGGAATACTTCTTCCTCACCTTTATATCCAGCAGCCAGAGTGGGGTCAGAGTAGGACAGATCTCTGCTTCAGCATTCAGCTCTGCCAGCTGCTGCCAGACTTATGGTAGTTTACCAGCAGTTTTCCCTGAACCCCCAAGAATGGTTTGTGTGCATCCATCCAAATCTGTATCCAGAATTAACTCCAGCCACCTACTTACTGGAAATTTGTGCTGGTCCTTCTGAGTCTGAGAAATACCAATAGTAAGGTACTACTATCTTACTTTTGTAAAACAGTGCGCAATAATAAAACAAACAAAACAAAAAAAGCATATTATAGCTTTAAAATATTAGCCATCAGAAGTATGGTTAGAAAGGCAGGTACCCTTAAAATGTTAACTTGTAATTAAAATTTAATGGCACATTTTTACTGTAGTTATTGTGGAATTTTCTGCTACAAAGAAATTTTGGTTCTGTTCAAAATGATGGTGGACAAGGACTTGGAAGCCAGAGCACAAGGGAGGGGTAAGCAGAGAAATCTTAATAGCCTCACCAAATTCCCTGAACTGAAAATAATTGGAGACTGAGAGAATATCTGTGGAAGTATATATGCCTGATCTGATGGTACTCTTCCCTTGGGCAGGCTGCTAATGGTCACTGCTGAAAATAAAATACAGAGCTACATCAACCCTTGGGCAGAACCAACACGCTTTTTCACATGTCCTTTTCTGAAGATATGTGAGGCACTGACTTCTAAATTTGAAGTTTATTCAATAGTCATTTAGTTCCATGTCCATGGCAAGAATGAATAAATGCCATCATGCTAAGATGATATCTTTTATGGGACATGATGTTCCTCTGCTATGGGATACAGTAGGCTATAGCCCTTCTGAAAACACCAAATTTTCACAAGATCCCTTCTAAACTAAGTAGGATATCAGTCCTAATATTCTGACTTTTTTTATATCCTATTCTATTTACAAAGAATATTCCTAGTAATTTTAATGATTTTAATGATTTTTAATTTAAAATTTTAATAATTTTTAATCATGTACACTAAAATAGCATGCTTTACTTCTGCATACCATTAGAAAGCAATTCTCTGTACTTCAAAGCTTGTTGCATATCAGTGGTTGCATGAAATCCTTTATCCAGTTTGGGGAAAATGTGGAGGTGTAGAACAAAATGAATCATATATAATAAAAATTTATTTTAATAAGCATTTTTTGGCAGAAGAAACTGAAAGTGACTTGAGGAGAATTCTCATTCAGTATAAGCAAGGAAAAGCTACATGAAGTTCATCCTTAAAGTAAAAACAGTTGAAAGACTTTTGTTCAGACAAAAAATTCCCAAATATTCAGGAACTCATCTCTCTCTGTTGTCTATTCTTTTAACAAGAGACACAGTAGAGCATGGATATAGACTAATTAAAAGAAAATCCCTAGATGTTATTTAGGAAAAGCTGAACTCAAAAGACAAACACATAATCTAGATTTAAACTTCCTTGAGTTATTGACATTCCCATTTGCTATTTTTCTTTGATAAGATTTAAATAAAAACAAATACAGTGACTGTGCTCCTGTATTTATTGAAAGGGCACCTCTTGCACTCTGACCATTGTGCAGCCCCGGGTCATCATTCCTTGGCACACTCGGGGGCTTGGTGGTTCAGTATCACTCAGGCATAGTATATTAAACCAGCTGGACTGGGGCATGAAGGATCAATGGTAACAATCAGCCAATTCCCATTTTCCAGTCAGACCTTCAGGACAGAACAGAAGTGTGGAAGAGGAGTACTTTCTGCCAACAGGTAACCGCTCATTGGGAAACAGTATTTTCTACGTGACCTGGATAAAACCAGTAGCATTCTGTAGTTATTTGATTTTTTCCTTTAAAAAGAGATGTTTTGCTTTAAAAGAATAAATGTAAATTGCATGTAGACTTTGATAAACTTACCTGATAGTTTGTAACTCTAAGAAATATTCTAAAATACCTGAGCTTCATATGACACCATGAGCAAAAATAATTAAAAAATTAAAGTAGCAATCTATGTCTGCAAATGCAGAACTGAAGACATGATTTTAGGTACTTCAATAAAATTATCAGCTTCAGAGGGACTGTTCAAATGCTATAAGTAGGTGCAGAACTATCTAACAGTAAGTGCGGGAGTTGTATCTTTTTTTTTTTACTCATTTCCTCGTCTGAAAATCTGTCTATTCAGATGAACATTCCAGACTACTTCTTAAAAATGAAAACTGATTAAAACATTCCATATACTTATAAAACTGGATGGAACTTTGTCAGACAAATACACAGCTGAAAGAGTGTGGAATTACAAGTTGGGCTTTGAAGACTGTCTTTGGCTATCCAGTGATTTGACTGTGCAGTTAATCGTGATACAGTAATGCCATAACTTGGTAAATGCTGTGCCTGAGATGTTAAAGCTCTGTCCAGTAGCAAGCTGTCACCTTTGCAAACAGATCTAGCAGACTGAAATAAGAAGCTAAATCTTTATATTACCCATAGGAGTTGGAAGAGTTTTTCCCAAGCTAGGAAGTTAGGGAATTCTTATCTTCTTACAGTACATGAGAATATTGCTCTCTCTCCTAATATTGTTTCACTTCCTGACTTGAGATAAAATTTTGAGATTACAAAAGAAAAAAAACCCCAACAAATAGAGGGCTAGAATGTTGTTTACAGAATTAATCTGAGTAAAAACTTAATATCTTGTCCTAGTATTTTTATTTGAAACACTAATCAGAATGAGAAAATATGCTAAATCCATGTTTCTTTCTCTATAGTTTTGAGCAAGGATTCCTGTTCTACCTGGGGAGGAGGGCATTTTTCAACCTTTGATAAATACCAGTATGACTTCACTGGGACTTGCAACTACATCTTTGCAACTGTATGTGATGAGACCAGCCCAGACTTCAACATTCAGTTCCGTCGTGGGCTGGACAAAAAAATTGCAAGGATCATTATTGAGCTTGGACCTTCTGTTGTCATTGTTGAGAAAGGCAGCATTTCTGTCAGGAATGTTGGGTAAGATTCTGCCATCAATGGGGCGTGAAGTGTTTAGAGGAGGCAGGGTGCACTAAAGACTGCTTTGTGTCAAAAATGAATTAACAAATTACTAAAGGTAACACACCTAACTGAACTCTACTCCCACTGCTTCCCGTCAAGCACACACACTCTACAACATTCTCTTTATGGGTTTCTCTGCTCTTGTCAGTTTTCAGTCATAATTCTTATATTAAAATGCCGTATAATCAACATTAGTTCCACCACACCAACTTCATGGTTACAAGTTGCTGAAACATATTACTATGCTGTAATAAAACCAAACCCAGTGAGGATGCCAAGTCCTATGCAAACAATGTCAGTAGTAGAATCACTATGCAACCCGTTTTCTGGTGATTCTCTATGAAACTGCTGACGTGGATTTTCAACCAACAGAAACTTTCATGTGTTTTGAAATGTCACAGTTAAAAAGGAAAAAAATTCTGTTTCATGTTGCTACCAAGTGCCCAGATTGTGTGTGTATCATATCCAAAATAAATAACTAACACCTGCATAATCTTGCTATGAGGTTGGTTTCACTTCTCTCCTTATTTCAGTGTCGTTCAGTTGCCTTACACCAGCAATGGAATCCAAATAGCACCTTATGGACGCAACATCCGCCTGGTAGCCAAGCTGATGGAGATGGAACTGGTGGTCATGTGGAACAATGATGACTACCTCATGGTTAGTAAAGTGTTCTCATAGAGCAATGAAAATTCTCACTGATTTACTGGAATGGCAAGAACTCTCTGAGCTTAATGGGTGCTTTTGCATGTATTTACTATTTTCATATTTATTCTTCTCCCGTTTTATCCATTCCTCTTGAAATAAACAACTTTGTATGTTACTTGCACTTGCAGCATTAGTAGTTAGCTAAAGCCACCAGTGCTGAGATTTGTGGATACTTTCACACATTTTAATCTTTCCTCAGGGTATTCCAGCAGCTGCAATGTTTTGCCTAAGAGATGTTGTTTAAAGTTGTGTAGAGCTTAATATTCTATGCTGTTTTATTGGGCTTCCCTGGGACATCTTTTGGTTTCAAACATCGAGTGCTTCTACCAGTTTCTTTTTTCTTTCCTTTTTCTGAATCTTTTCAGATTTTCCCTTCAAAATCCCCAATACATTTTCTCAGTGTGACCTGCGATATTATTTTCACAAAAGACACTGAATTCTAAATTGAGCAAGTTTGCTAAAACAAGGAGATGTAGAATATTGTCTGGGAGATTTATCAGCATTATTATCACATATGTAAGAGAAAATGCTACTGTGATGGCTTAATCTGACTATACAAAGACTATGGTTTTATTTCTCTAAGATTTTCATAGTAATTCATTGTTTGTAGCCAATAGTAATATTACCATTTTAGTCTTCAGAACAACAGAGAACTGAATAACATTCTTCTGAAAATAGATTTTTCTTCCTGTAACCTTAAGTTTCATAAGAGAAGACACCTGAAATTTGTGCTCTGTCAACAAAGATATTAGCAAGGCTCCTGCATTATTTTCTTTTTTTCCTGGCTCCTTAGAATTTTATCCCCCCTCAAATCCCTTTGTCTTCAAATCTTATTCTTTTTATTAAATACTAATTTTTTTTAAAAGTCACTATTTGCCTATTGGGAAAAGACTTCGCTGCTTACAAAATTCTTCCCTCAAAAAAGTCACTGAAATTAATGAGAAGAATCACTTTTAATTGGGTGCTGGAACTGAATTTGTTTGAGAAAGGTATTGCTGTATAGATTATTTTACTTAGGGTGATCCTTTCTATTTTATTTTAGGTTTTGGCTGAAAAAAAATACATGGGGAAAACATGTGGAATGTGTGGAAACTACGATGGTTATGAATTGAATGAATTTGTGCGTGAAGGTAAGAGACAAGGACGTTTCAGACAGAAGGAGAATGAGTTAAAGTGAGTCAAGGTTGAAAATTGAATAATGTGATAGCATTGCTGTGTTTCCGAATTGAGTAAAGCAGTCCAGTAGGGCACCAACATATGATTATTCTATACCTTTTATCTCCTATGAGCATAATACAATAGGTTCCTCACACAAGTGATAAGGACTCTTATCTTTTAGAAACAGGTGGTAAGGATCATACTCTCCTAACTTCCACAAGAGGCAGTTGTCATCATTTGGAAGATTAACTAGTCGGACAGTTAACACTCAAAGAGTAAAATCTGAGTTTTGCTGCATTACAGCAACAAGTAAACAAATCAATGCAGTCTTTTTCCTGACAAATTATAATCCTTCAATTTCCAGGTAAATTGCTGGATACATATAAATTTGCCGCATTACAAAAAATGGATGATCCATCAGAGATCTGCCTGTCCGAGGAGATACCAATTTCCAACGTTCCTCACAAAAAATATGTAAGAAAGATCTTTTTGGCTTCTCTGCAGCATGATTCTTAGCAGGGGTGGCAAGATAGATAGAAATCATCAACAGAGAGGCAGTGGTTTCATAAAAATAACTTCCATGAAAACAGGTACAGTCAACATCTGTACAGCATGATATGAGAAAGAAAACTAGTTCTTTGCATTAAAATATATTTGAATAAAAACCCACAGGCATTCCTAAGGCTAGATTTAAATCACTCATCAAAATCAGCCAGCATTTAGCTCACAGCTTTCTGGAATTCCATGCAGGTCATCTCAGGAAATTCGTGGAAACCAGTGAAGCTTTAAGAACTTTTTATCTAACAGCAAGAGACCTAAAGCTATAAGCTATACAGATTTGAAGATATTCACAATGCCTAAATCGTATTGCCAGATAACAGCACTGATAACAGGGACAACCACCATCAGCTGCCATCACTTACAGTTCTAAGTGAAAAGAATATCAGAACTCTTTGAGGCCTTACATTGCAGTAGGCAGTGTGGTAGGCAACACAAACATGCAGGCAGCAGAAATGTACCAAGTGTGTGCTGGAAGAGGAATGAATTTTGTCATCTTCACCTCTGGGATGTTTTTCATGGAACTGAATTGCCATTATACAACACATTTCCTGTGTGTAATTCTCAGACATTTTTAGGGGGGAGTTGATGGTACAGAAAGTGACTTAATTTTCAACATAATGAGAAGTGGAACTATTTCAATACATCAAGTCCTTTGTGTTGTACAATGGATTTATATTCCCTTCTATCTGAATTTCTCACTCATTTTAAAGCAAATATGCATTATTAAACTCTAGGGGGAAAAGCAAACAAACCAATGAGAAAACCATAACTAGCAGTGTTATTCCATTGTACACATTGTTATTCCATTTCATATGAAGGAAACACCACCAGGAACAATTTTCTTCCTCTTTTTATTTAGGCCATGATCTGCTCTCAGCTACTTAATTTGGTGTCACCAACCTGCAGTGTGCCCAAGGACAGGTTTGTCATTCGTTGCCAGCTCGATATGCAGGACTGCAGTGAGCCAGGACAAAACAATTGCACATGCTCTACACTGTCAGAGTATTCCAGGCAATGTGCAATGTCCCACCAAATGGTGTTCAACTGGAGAACTGAAAACTTCTGCTGTAAGTTCAAATGGTTTATTCATGAGAGACTGTGCTTAACTTTTCTGTGTCTTAAATAGAGGAATAATGATAAATAACTAGAATATAAAAAAAAAGTCGCTACTGTCTTTAATCAAATTATTTTCTACAGAGAACAGTGGTCTTTGATAAAGCTCTAAGAAGGAGAGCAGAGAGACCTCAAAGAAGAAAGCTCAAAACAGCTCCTGTGTCTAGATCAGTGACAATGAAACAGATAAACATCCACCAAATGAAAACTGTTTAACCTCTCAAACTTCCTACAGGTGGTTGCTTGCTCTAAGCACAGTTTTCTTATTACTGTACTTGGAAAATTAGCCAGTGAAGAGAGGGCACTTCTAAATAGCCCCTGAAGTCTTTGAACCTTTTTGCTAATAATTGCCATAGCTCCTTTTATTCAAAGATGATTTTCAGTAGTCATTTTACAAATGCTTAACCTTTCTATTAACAGTGACTGATTGGAAGTAAAACCTTGAAGTACTAGAGAAAATCTGATTTGTGGTACTTCATTAGGCTGCAGTATGGCCTGTTTGCCACTCTCCAAGCTTCTGAAAAAATGTTTTACCAATTTTTTGGGCAAGAAAAATGAAAAAAAACCCAGAGTGAATATATGATTGTAACAGAATACTCAGATGATGAAATGAGTATTGAGGCAGGATAAAAGAATGTTAGTGTCAGAAATCAGGTGGTCTTTTCCTCGCTAGGTAGGAGATGAAATATTCTTCTCTGTTTACACTTTAAAAATCTTACATTCCACTGTTTGTTGCAGCTGTGGGAAAATGTTCTGCGAACAAAATCTATGAGGAATGTGGTTCTCCATGTATTAAAACCTGTTCCAACCCAGAGTACAGCTGTTCCAGTCACTGTACCTATGGCTGCTTTTGTCCAGAAGGTATCATTTCATCATATTCTTAATGGATCACACAAATGGTTTTTTGCACATATCCAGTCAAGTGGAATGGACTGCTAAATAATGAACTAGCTGTGCATTTCAGGGCATTGTGCTGCTAGAACTGCTCTTTCTCAGGTAACATAATGTAACTGGAGTCTTGAGTAATCATGGTCCTTAAAGATGGCTGGTCACTCTTTGCAAGAACAGAGCTATGAACACATTTTGCTCACAAGACCATGGTCTGTGATGGGATAATGATATGCCATCTGCTGAAAGTTCTTTATTTAAATAAACATTGATGAGGAAGAAGTAGCATACCTCAGAGGACCTCTGCAATATTATGGGAATTTTGTAAATTCCCTTTAAAAGAATTCAAGATGAACTCATTGCAGAAATTGTGATTATTACTATCATCTGCATTTCAAAATAGGACAGTTGACTGCTTTTTCATATGACAAAGTAGTCAAAAGCTGTTGCCACTTGTGAATATTCAGTTTCATTTTAATTATGAGAAAATTTCCTGCATGTTACATCTCCGAGTATGGGCACAAGAATAGCATTCTCAGTCTAATTTCAGGAAGCATTCAAGCCATAATAACTGTAGTGCTAAGTGAGGATGGGGAAAAATGTTTTGCTTATCTTCTTTGGCAGGAACTGTTCTTGATGATATCTCGAAGAATCGGACATGTGTTCACATTAGCCAGTGTCCATGTACATTGAATGGGAAAACATATGCTCCTGGTGAGACAATGAAAGCAGCTTGTAGGACCTGGTGAGTAGCAACAGGTACTTCCATGAGAGAATGAAAAGTACCTTCACCAGACAATTGGAAATTTTTGACTAGCCTTTCAAAGGGCAGCACCTTTCACGATTTGGGAAAGTTTATTGACAATCCATACAAGAGTTCAGCAACTTTAAATTAAGATGAGCAGCTTCAGCGGGTATATGTAGACAAAGAAAATCAAAGCATAGAAAACATGAGGAGAAAAGTGATAAAAAGTACATATTTCATTACTAGGAAGTAGCTGAGTTTTTAGAGCGTCAAGAAAAGAATAACCTTACACAGAATTTCTCATTTTCTGCAGTAAATGTGTGATGGGTCAGTGGAACTGCAAAGACTTGCCCTGCCCTGGAAGGTGTTCACTGGAGGGAGGCTCCTTTATTACCACGTTTGATTCGAGGCCATATCGATTCCATGGGGTTTGCACTTATGTTCTCATGAAGGTAATTTCCTGCAGTCTAGAAACAAAGAATATTAAATGGATATATTTTCACCTGTTTTTGGTTTCCTATTGGAACACAAACTGAGGACTTAATAAGATACACATTTATTCTACAAATCATTGTTATGCTGACACAGGCTTCTCTTTTTACTTCTCTTTCCTGTTTCCCTCCAGAGTTCCAGCCTGCCACACAATGGAACCCTAATGGCTGTTTATGAAAAGACTGGTTATTCTCATTCTGAGACATCACTTAGTGCTATAATTTACCAATCTGCAAAGGTAGGTATCCCCTCCACAGGTTTCATCCAGCATTTCATCATTATATTAGCAAAATAAGTGCTCAAAGTCATTGCTAGTAGCTTGAACTTAAAAATTATGGAGGATAAGAACTGAAGATATGTTTCTGCTCCTGTATACACAGTAAAGATCTCAATTGCTACATCAACTCAGGAAGGTATTTTCAAAATGAAAACTAAAAGCAGCATGTTATAACTTGAGAAAATGGTTGAATTAATTTTTTTGCTTTTACATAGATCATCGACAATATAGTTGTTTAACTTAACATACAAATATCATCTGTAAAGATAGTTACTTCTAGTTCCATGTTCTCTTCTTACAGGACAAAATTGTGATTTCTCAGAATGATCTCCTTACTGATGATGATGAACTTAAGCGGCTGCCTTACAGATCAGGTAAAAAAAAAAGGAATGTAAGTTATAGCCAAATTAAATTAAATGCATGTTTTTACACAACCCAGCATCTTTCACAACCTTTCAGTTGCTAATACCCAGGAGTTTTAGAGGAAGGTCAGAGTCTTTCCTGCTGCATCTGTTCCTCTGTGGAGAGTCGTGTGTGGGAGAAAAGTTGTAGACAGAGTGCTAGAACATTTATGTATGTGTTAAAATCAGTACCTTGCAGTATCACCAACATCTCTATTTTCAAATGTGCTTGTTCTTTCAGGAGGCATCACTGTTTTCAGGCAGTCCTCCATGTACGTTCAGATGCATACAAACTTTGGGCTGGAATTTGCAGTTCAAACATCACCCGTGTTCCAGGCCTACGTGAAAGTTGGATCACAATTCAAAGGCAGAACACTAGGTAAGTAAACAAGTCCCCTTGCAAAGGAGAAAATCTAGGGAGTATAATTTTGAAAACTTAGTATTCATCTTTTAGGAAATCAATTTTCTTCTCCAGATTCAAAGGAAAAAAACCCATGCATTGGAAAACTGAATTGATTTTTCACTAATAACCTTAAAATTAATTGACGAAACTAGAGGTGTCACATTTTCCATACATAATAAAATGCTGTTCTGTATTTTATGTGTGCCTTTTTCAATATGTGCTTTACTCCACAATGAAGGAGCAACAAATAAGTCTGTGGTCTCTGCATCTTGGAGCACACAGTTCTTTGAATGTAGTGCATGACCACTGTAAACACAATGAGCATAAGAATCTAAAAGCTTCTCAGCTGGTAATCACCAGATGGAGATGTTTACTGCACAGCAACATCAGCCACACAAGCATATTTTGCATTCTGATTATGGGGAATTACAGAGAGGCTTTGGCTTTTACAAAAGCCTATATGCATATTCTCTGTCATTATGCATTTAATATACATAAGAAAACATGCAACTTCAAAAGTTTTCCATGGCCTTTCTCTTTTACATTAAAGGGCATTTTACATATTATTTAAAACCATTTGTTTCTAATAAAAGCGCAAAAACTTCTCTATGATTTTGTCATTGATTAGAAGCTGGCACTCTTTAACTTGAGGAGGCACAGGCTCACTGACTGAATGTGTACTTAATCTAGATTCTCTGGCTACTTGACCTGAGTATTCATTGACACTCTATGTAGAGCTCTTGACTCAATTTTGCCACTGTTATAGAATGAAACATAGGCCATTGTGCACACATTCTTTAATTTCCGCCGTCCCTTGCGTTTCTGATCTTGTCAGGTTTGTGTGGCAATTACAATGGAGACACTACAGATGACTTCATGACTAGCATGGATATCACTGAAGGGACAGCCTCCCTGTTTGTAGATTCCTGGAGGGCAGGAAATTGCCATCCTGCCTTAGAGAGAGAGACTGACCCTTGTGCTTTGAGCCAACTGAACAGTAAGTAGATGATGCCCTTGTAACTGCTCTCTCCAGCTGGCTTTGACACTTCCATAAGCCCCTACCAGGGAAATGAGAGAGCTGGACAGAAACAGAGATTGAGAGGACTGAACATCACAAATTCTGTCACCAAGCCATTTTTGCTTTCTAGAATACATATCAAGTGAAAGCTCATCAGATCCTGTTCTAGAGATCTGGGATTGAGATGATGAATGAGAGGGATATGATCTGTCTAGTGAAATTGTGTTGTCCACGGTTGTCTTAGGCTTGCTCAGCGGTACTGGGACTGAAATCCAGGTTGTGTCTCCCCAAGTCTGTTCCTATTGGTCTTAAAGAAAAAAAAAAAAAAAAAGAAAGAAAACTGAAAAAGAAAACAAAAGGCTCTACTGAGCTGCTTTTATAAGAATAGAGTCTGAAACCTAACAAGCTAAGAAGTTGTCCTGTTGTTCAGTGCATCATTGCCAAAAGTTCACCTAAAATACCAAATTTTTGAAAAAATTCCTTTTCAATTTTTCCCCCTAACTTTCCCTTTTTTAATATTTATTGTTTACTTTCATTAGAAATGTCTGCTGAGACTCATTGCTCCATTCTGACCAAGAAGGGTACAGTGTTTGAGAAATGCCATGCTGTGGTGAACCCTATTCCTTTCTACAAGGTAGGAAGTTATGATGGATGTTGTACAGAGGGAGTCCAAATATAAACCAGATTGAACACATCTACGGTGTCCCACGCATTGAATCAGCAATGCAGAGAGGCTTAGGAACAGGTGTGGTTTTGAAAATTATATCTCCACCACACTGAAAATCTGTTTGGTCACAGACACCAGTCCCATCCCTGTGAATCAGAAAATATTTTTGCTCATGCTGCAGTTGTCCATGACAACAACTTTAACTGTACCAGGTATTGATTTTACCATGTGCATAATTGAGCTCAATATATTTGCCAATCTACACAAAACATTTTAAATATTAAAAATTAAAAGCAACAAATGAACAAAGGCATTTTTTAGGGTACTAAGTATATTTTATTTATATCAGCAATGCAGTTATTCAAATTTTCCATCAGTTTTATTTATGTAATAATAGGTATCTTGTGTGATTAGGTCTGTAATTCAGCATAGAATCATACTGGTTGGGCAAGATGTTTTGAGATCATTGAATCCAACCATAAATACAATAATGCCAAGTCCACCACTACACCACGTCCCTAAATGTCACATCCACACATCTTTCAAATACCTCCAGCGTTTAGCACTTCCAAATGTCTGGTCCCCAGTAACAAAGTGCTCTCCATGTGTTGGCTTTCAGAGATGTGTCTACCAAGCCTGTAATTATGAAGAGACATTTCCTTATATTTGTTCTGCTCTGGGATCATATGCACGAGCATGCAGTTCCATGGGTTTAGTCCTTGAGAACTGGAGGAGCAGTATGGACAATTGCAGTAAGTACCTGAACCAACTCTTAGTGGTCTGCAATCAGATGAATAATGAGGAAATAGTGATCAGAAAGAAGAACTGAAATTGGATAACAAATACCCAACTGTTGGATACTCTTCTAGTGTCTGTCTGAACAGGGTTGTTATCTCAAGACTGAATGAAAAGGATTATTCATATGCTCTAAGTAGAGCATGTGGTTGCTTCCAGAACTTGATAGTTAAGGTACAGAATAGATAGAAAAATAAAGCTGTCCTGTAAAATGAGAAAGAACTAGGGAAATCTGACTACAGATTTTATTTTATTATTTTGCAATTCAGATATAGGCACAGGTTTTACTGTTACTCAAAAATACATTGATATTTCTGCTAAGCTTCCCTTTGCGTTATTAAATTCCAAGATTCAGAAAAAAGCTGTAAGGTATTTAACCTGCATGAAACTTCTGAACAGCTGCATAGTTTGCTATTAAGTCTTGGTCTGCAACATGTTTTGCCAGAGCTCCCCATCCACAGGAAGAGAAGCAACAGGAAGCATTAAGCATTGAAGCTGCTGACACAAAATAAGCAGCACATCATCAGAAAAAGAACATTATCTTTCACAGGGAAAAATATCAGTAAGTGAAGTTTAACATACACTCTTGTCTTGTTTTATAGCCATTACTTGCACTGGCAATCAAACATTCAGCTACAACACTCAGGCATGTGACAGGACATGCTTATCACTCTCCAACCGAGCCCTGGAATGCCATCCAACTGATATTCCCATTGAAGGCTGCCAGTGTCCTAAAGGAACGTACCTGAACCACAAGAATGAGTGTGTTCGTAAATCTCATTGTCCCTGCTACTTAGAGGACAGAAAGTACATCCTGCCTGACCAGTCAACAATGGCTGGTGGCATCACCTGGTAAGTGTGTCATGTTTAAAGGTGAAAAAAACTGAAAATGGAGGTGGGGGGGTCTTCATGTCTCTGTCAAGGGTGAACTGCAGCAAGCAGATAAGCACCACACAGCCACTTACTCACTCCAGCAGCATGTGGAAGAGAATCAGGACAACAGCCAGAAACCTTATGGGTAGAGATACAGACAGTTTACTAGATTTCTGTATTAATAATAAGCAGAAAGCTTATTTAATAAGCTTAGCAGCTTGAACAGTGAAAGCTAAGGAAGAAATTGATTCAGAACTTCCTGTCAGCAGGCAGCAATTCAGACATTTCCAGGAACACATGAATTTGCCATGCATAATGATTTGTTGGGAAGATGACTGCTGTAACTCTGAACATCCCTCCGTTTTCCTTCTTTACCTGAACTTGATGTGGCATAGTGTGAAATCTTTCTTTGGTCAGTGGAGTCAGCTGTCCTGGCTGTGTCCCCTCCCAGCTTCCACTTAGAATGAAAATACTTTGCTTCTCAGCCTCCTCACAGGCACAGAAACCTGAGGAGCAAGAATTCTGGGACACTGTTCAGCACCAGCTAAAACAACATGGTGTTATCAACACAAATCCAAAACATAGCACCACTGAGCTGCCACAAAGAAAATTAACTCCATTCCAGCCCAAACCAGAACAGTCTGCTTTATTTTTAATAGCATTAATTTATTTTTCAAGACATCTTTTTTGCCCTTTTCTAAACAACAAATATTCTTAACTGAACAGAAAGCACTTGGCTTACCTTCAGCTTGGAAATCTTAAAAAAGAGAAAAATAGAAAATAATAGCTGAGATCTGATTATTCTACTAGGAGATTTTGTCAACAGCACTTAGCTATATACAAACTTCTGGAATGACTTGATAGGCCATCCTCACAGTGACAATTGCCTACTAGTGACAATAGTGATAATTGGATACTGTTCACTTTCCAAACTGATGTTACTGTATAATACAAAATGTGAAGAGACAAATTGACTCACATTCCACTTCAAAGGATGGGAAGGAGGTAGTAACATGAGTGAAGCATTTTTAATAAAACAGTTTTGCAAAAAATCAAAATTTCTTTCTTAGAAGAGATTTTCATTGATTTTTCTTTTTCTGCCTAGCTACTGTGTTAATGGGAGGCTCAGTTGCACAGGCAAACCTCAAAATCCTGCAGGTATGAGTCTGATATTGTTCACTCAGAAACATTTTTTGTCCTTTATGTTGTAAAATTACTACTTCGCTGTTCTCTTCTATGTTAATTCTCCTCAGTGTTCATTTTTCTGCCTTTTTCCTAGAAACCTGCAAAGCTCCTAAGAAATACATATCATGTTCTGACAATTTAGAAAACAAGTATGGAGCTGCATGTGCCCCTACCTGTCAGATGCTGGCTACTGGAATTGAATGTGTGAGTTTCACAGCTCTGAGATATTTATCTTTTTGAGAGAGGTAGAATGTTCTAGTTGTTACTTAGAACTTGACTACATTGCTTCTAGTGATATTAAAGTAATCATTTTATCTGACTTGATGCAGTTAAGTATCAGGCTGTGGACACAAAAGCTGTACATGTATTTAAGAAGTGATTAAAGAAATTAATTGCATGAATTAATGAGTTAAATTCTATTAGAATAAAAATCCATTAAGGATTCTTAACTACATGGATATAATCTCCGGCTCAGGTACTCCATAAGCTGTGACTCCATGTCAATGGAAATATGGGGTTTATGCTTCCTGTTCTATTTTTTCCCAACTCTCTGCTGCTGCTGGTAACAGAATGCAGGAGACCTGGGCTAGGTGAAGATCTGGGCTGTACTGATAGGGTTTTCTTATATTAAGGAAACAGACTAATTGGAAAAATTGTAACAAGCTTCCTTGATATGAAGAATATTTTTCTGTACTGTTTCTGAAGGACTGGTAGTGATGGAAAATAACTTTTTCAGAGTTTTCAGGTATGTTTAGTATCTCAGACCACAAGTATATGTTCTAGCTTCAGTGAAACGACTTGAACTGACAGCATGTTAATACAAGGAACATCACAAAACTACAATCAAGCCCAAACAGAACTTAGCACAGGTTCACTCCTAACACCGTTCAAGTCCAGGATAAAATGTATCTCACATTCTTTTCTTTTTGTTTTGCAATCTGTTGGTCTTTCCCAGATACCCACAAAGTGTGAATCAGGCTGTGTCTGTGCTGATGGCCTCTATGAAAACCTGGATGGCAGGTGTGTGCCAGCTGAGGAGTGTCCCTGTGAATATGGTGGCCTTGCTTATGGAAGAGGTGAACAAATCCAGACTGAATGTGAAATCTGGTAAGAATCACAGGGTTTTTCATTGCAGATCCTGTTTCACTGAAGTGTACAGCCACGTAAAAATAAGTGTTTAACTCACTGGAGAGTGAGAAATGGCTGTAAGGATGAAATACCATGACAGAGTACAGAGATTAACAGTGAGAGAAGCTTAACATTTGCTAATATATGTATGGGTAAGAGTCATTGTACCAGCTTCAGGGACAATTTCTGCCTTATGTATGTTCAGGAATAAAGGCAACCAGTAGGACCTGTGACTGTAAATGGTATAAAGTCAAGTATTATTAAAAACTCGACCTAAATAAAGGTGAGGGCAAAACCTTTCTTTTTTCCTTTAGATGAAAGCAACCCAAAAAGATTCCCACATCTTTAGCAGCATTCTCAATGTACTTTATTCCGTTTCCAGTTACTAATCTATTATTAAAAAAACCCCACTCCCCAAACTACACGGAGCAATGACTTCTGATCTCAATAAGAGCAAAAATAAATGGGTTTTATATACTATTTCTTTCATGAAAAAAGCACAAAAATATTTAAGGCTTCTTCTTTATTATTAATTCATTTTCTAGGCAGTCCATAAATTTTAATTATGGTTATTATATTAACTTTAACTCGATCTCAGTGTACATTAGTCAATTAATTGAACATGTTATCAATAAAAGTGGATGTATATAAAATAAGCAGGTAAAGATGGCATTTCTTTGAAATCTGAGTGTGATTTCTCTTCTCACTCCCAGCACTTGCACAAAAGGCAAATGGAAATGTGTTCAGAAAGCAAGGTGTTCCTCCACCTGTAATCTGTATGGAGAAGGTCACATCACCACCTTCGATGGACAGCGTTTTGTGTTTGATGGCAACTGTGAATACATACTAGCTATGGTAACCTGCTTCCTCCTGCTTATTTCAGCAGCATCTCAGCATCAAGAAATAGCTGCATTTAAAAGACTAATAAAAATATGCTAGGGTGCATCAATAAACAATATAGCACTTTGAATCTTTATAACCACTTATGAGTTTCTATATATTATGTTTATTTCAATACTTAGAATGAAAATATTTTACTTCCAAAAAATAATTTTCATGCAATTATAACCAATTTTAGATTTTTTAATATGTTTAAATAATCATTTTATTCTGTACCAGACAAATACGTCTTTTAGAGAAGTTATGTTAGTTTGACCAGCAAAGAAGAGGTCATCACCTTCCAAAACAGTATTACTCATGACATTTTTAGCATCCTTTATTTTTCTTATACTTTTATGTTTTAAGTTGGAAGACATCAGGCATAATCTGTTGAGCCTTTGTGCATCTTGTGCTTTGTTTTGGGGTTTTTTTTAGGATGGCTGCAGTGTTAACAGACCTATTTCCTCTTTCAAAATTGTTACTGAGAATGTCATCTGTGGGAAATCAGGAGTTACCTGTTCCAGATCCATCAGCATTTACCTTGGGGTAAGCTCTTCATTCTGCTGTTATCCAGCTGAATACATTTTAAGACCAGGTTTTCTTCATTTTTGGAAGCTTTAGCTCTACCTTAAAAGAAAGGTCTTGTAAGAAATTATGTGCTGAACCTAGAGCCTTGTTTTTAGTAGGAAATGCCATAGTTGTTTGTTTGGATTTTTTTAATTCTCATGTTGTGTTTCATTCTCCAAGAATCTCGTCCATGTAGGAGCCAGGAAATTTTGAAGTTTACTCCACAGTGAATTGCTCAATCAAAAAATACTGTTTTCCTGCTGCAGTATCACAACATCTGAACTTCAGCAAGGAAGATACATTGTAACTTGTTGATCAGTTGTAACATGCAGATAAATTTTCTTCCAGAATCTGACAATCATACTGAGAGATGAAACCTTCGCTATTTCTGGGGAAAATCCTGGTGTACGGTACAAAGTGAAAAAGAATGCACTTCACCTGATGTTTGATATCATTATCCCAGGAAAATACAACATGACCCTTATTTGGAATAAGCACATGAACTTCTTCATCAAGATCTCCAGAGAAACACAGGTATTGCAGGATAACTTCCTTAAAGTGTCCCTCCATTCAGATTGAACTGCACATTTGATCCTGGTTACCTTGAATCTCTGTGATGGCAACAGTTTTCCAGAAATGCTACTTGCAATTAATTTTTATCATTATCTCCAAAACAGCAGAGATCTTCACAAGAGGCTAACTTTTAAGGGATTTCTCTACTGCACTTAGGAAATTTTTGAGCTAAGTGTTTGTAATTTATGCAACTGCACATTTGATCTCTAAATGATGACAGTTTACAGTCTAGAGGAGAAACCCATGCACAAGTATGTTATGAGGGGGTATTTGTAGATGACATTCACTCCTAAAGCACAGGAAACTGTCAGTGATCAAAAGAGAAGGTGAGAATTGTAACTTGCTGGACTCATATTGGTGCTTTCATTGAATCCAGGAAACGATCTGTGGTTTATGTGGGAACTATAATGGGAACATGAAGGATGACTTTGAAACTCGAAGCAAGTACGTGGCATCAAACGAGCTGGAATTTGTCAACTCTTGGAAGGAGAATCCACTCTGTGGGGATGTGTACTTCGTAGTGGACCCCTGTAGCAAGAACCCTTATCGTAAAGCATGGGCAGAAAAGACATGTTCCATCATCAACAGCCATGTTTTTTCTGCCTGTCACAATAAGGTAAGAATTTATTTGCTCTTTTTTTTTTTTTATTTATAGGCGTAATCTGTATCCTTCCAAATACTCATGCTCCAACAGGTGATTTTTTCTTGGGCAAAAATTTTTGTAGCTCACATTTTTTTAATTTTCTTTTTTTTTTTCATTTGTGTTTCACCAGCCCTTTTGTGAACACAAAGGCTAAGTATGGTATTAACTGATTAGTTAAAACAACAAGAGTGAAAAAAGATTGAAGACTTAAGAATCAGGAGTTAGTCAGTCTGTTGGTGTTGCCTGATATTGATCAGTGCATTTTCAGGCGGTGCAAACTATTGAGAAATGTGGATAATGCTGCAGTGGCCATGCATATACACAGAGTATAATAGGCACAGAATAATCGTGGCAAATGAATCCCTTCCTTTTGGCCTGCAGGTGAATCGGATGCCCTACTATGAGGCGTGTGTCCGAGACTCCTGTGGGTGTGACGTTGGAGGGGACTGTCAGTGCATGTGTGACGCCATCGCCGTCTACGCCATGGCGTGCCTGGAAAAAGGCATCTGCATCGACTGGAGGACCCCCGAGTTCTGTCGTGAGTGTCCTTAAGTGCTCCTAAGACAGGTTTAAGAGACTTTTATTGTCACTATATTCATTTGGCAACATAGGAAACTTACTAAAGACCACCTCGAAGTTTGCGTTTTCTCAGTGGGCAAAGAGCTGACCTCAGTCAGATGGGTTTTGAAATCTGTACTTTTCTGCTAAATTAATCAAAATATTTTAACTTTTTTTACCATGGAGTAATGAGAGAGAAAATAATGTAGTCAGAGAAAGAAGATTGTTTCTACTGCTATCACTGTATAGTGCAGTGAGTTTGCCAGCAGACAAAGCATGAAATTGTAAAAAAAGTTTCATTTAAGCTATGATGAAATCACCGTCTGTGTGGATGGCAAGGAAATGAGGACAGCTGTGTTGGCTGGAACACCATAAAACAGGAAAATGACATCAAGGTGTTCCAAAACAGCACATATAGAGGAAAAAAAGAGGATGAACATGCTATACATCAGTGTTAGAGTTGTCATCTTTGATGGTTTTCTTTCCACGTTTCAATATATTGTGTATGAAAAGTTGTGGAAATGCCTGCACACTGTACTTGTAAAAAAGAAACTAACTTCTTTGTGTTGAAATACATATTTACATCAGAAGCTAATCACTTCAGTGAAGGATTTTTTATTCCAACTGTCAATTAATTTTGTCTTCCTTCTGGTACTTTGGAAATATAACACCATTAATTTGAGAAAAAAAATCAATCTGATTTCTCTCTTGCTTGTCCTTTTTGTAGCTGTCTATTGTGAGTATTACAATTCTCATAAAAGAACAGGAATTGATGATGCTTTTTCCCATGGCTACAGCGATGACAAATGCACCTGGCACTACAGACCTTGTAACTGCCCAAATCAAAACTACAAATATGTCAATATTGAAGGTAATAACCTCTACTACTGTAAACCGGGAAAAATGAACATAATTGTTTTCAGTGCTTCTTTTTTTTAATCAGTTATACCACCGTTAAATAATGGTAATCTAATTGATGTTATTTTTGAAGAAGTTTTGCTGATCTTCCCTTTCTAGTAGTGTTTTAAATACATAATCAACTCAGTAGATGTACTATATTTAGTTTTATATCAAGCCTGTCTGGAAGAGCAATTCTGACTTGCACTAATTCAAAAGAATGCACTGTACTTAGGAAAGAAAACATGTGGAGAGAGCAATTAATATTTTTATTAAACAAATTGATATAGCTGGAGAAACCAAATAAATTCCTACATAGACAAAACTTCCTTCTGAGGATAACATTGGAAATACTTATCTGAATAGACGATGTTGCATTGATACTATTTTTAATAACAGAAATATAATATATTCAATTATAAATAGTAAAAATTAAATGCCTTTCTCTGAGAAACATAAAACAAACTTCTCTTCCCCTTTCTTCAGGTTGTTACAACTGCTCTCATGGTGAATACTTTGACCATGAAGAGGAAAGGTGCATGCCATGTGGTAAGCAGCATTTCTTTCTACACAGGAACTTGAAAACCATACTACAACATTTGCAAAGACTCGCGGAAGATATTTTTCTAGTATCTCCCGATGAATGAGCGTTCATCTAAACATAACTTCCTTTCAAAATAAACCTATTACTATACTGCTTGTAAAATAAAGTATTGGTGTTCTAATCTGTGTGAGGCACAGGCCCAACAGAGCTGTGAGTCTCAGAGGTATTCAACACATTTCACAGGAAAAGGGAACGTGTAGCAGAAGAGCAGATTTAGCTACTGGACTTCATAAATATAATTTCAAAGGTTTTTTTTAAATTAACTTGAGGTTTATTACCATATGGCTTATTCCATGAAAACCTATCTTATTAAATAATGTCTTGGATAGACTCTAGCTGGACAGTTTGGATTTTCATGCAAATGTAAAAAACTTTAAGAACAAAATTTGTATTACAAAACTCCTGTGTAACCAGGATCTCAGCTAGTGATCTCCCATACATACAAAACCATGTTCCACTATCCCTGAAAAGTGAAGTGCCATTAGCCATAAAAGTTGTAACCAAGATAGGAAAGACTTAGTAGTGTTCATTATAATAATGAGATGTATTGATTTCTTTGTAATTAAGTCCTTTGATATGAATTTGACCACTGAAATACGTAACATTAAATACTTTCAGGAATGCCTCAGTAATTAGCACAAATCTTGTAATCCAATCAAATGAGATTTGCCTTATCTGAGATATTTTAATTTGCTTTTATTCACAAATTTAACCTGTTTTGCCTTTATGTAACAGGACAAGTAAACGTCACCACCACACCCGAACCATCTTCACCTTCACCAGGTTAGTTTACACAGTTCACCAACTGTGTAACTTATACACTGATACTATGTCCTGATAACTGTTTATGAAATCAGTAATGTCCTTTTCTGTGTGATATAGCAGCATTATCAGTTTCACATGCACAAGGTGAAATGATTAAAAATACCCTGGTACCATAATATCCTGGGCTGCATCAAAAGCTGCATGGCCTGCATGGCAGGTCAAAGGAGGGCACTGTGCCCCTCTGCCCTGATGAGAGCCCACCTGGAATGCTCTGTCCAGCTCTGCAGTCTTTAATTCAAGAAAGACAGAGGAGGCCCACAAAAATGACCAGAGGGTTGGAACACCTCTCCTGTGAGAAAAGGCTGAGATCTGGAGTCATTCAGCCTGGGGAGGAGAAGGCTCCATGGAGACCCCTTTGTGGCTTTTCAATACTTTAATGGGGACAAACTTTTTAAGTAGAACCTGTTGTGATGGGACAAGGGGTAGTGGTTTTAAATCAGAAGAGGGTAGATTCAGACTAGATGTAAGGAAGAAATTGTTTATGATGAGGCTGGTAAAACACTGGAAGATGTTGCCCAGACAGACTGTTGAATCCCCTTACCTGGAGGCATTCAATTCAGGCTGGAGAGACCTTTGAGCGACCTTATCTAGTTGAAGACATCCCTGCTGATTGCTGAGGGAGTGGATTAGATTATCTTTAATAGACTGTGCCAACCCAAGTCATTCTATGATTCTGTGATGAAAAGGATCTCACAAAAGTTTATGCCCAATCTTACTAGGGACTGGCCATGTAACATTTCAACAGTTGAAGAAAGTCTTGATGGAAATGTGTGGCTGGGTATACCAAATCCCTATGGCCGGATACAGGAAAGGAATCTACGTATGCTGATCTTAAATTTGTTAAAAGTTCCATTAATTTCACTTGGTGTTGGAAAACTTTACACCAGGGGTTGTGTGAATAATAGAATTATGCATACTATTGGATATAGCATTGGAATACTGTTCCATCTCTGTTGATATGAACAAATATTTTATGCCAAATTCACTTAAAAGTGAAGAAAAACTTATAAAGCATCTCCAAGAATACCTGTTTCATGTATTCACTGCACATAATAGCAAAGGAAGCAAATGGATGACAGCTCTTCAAGGTTTAATCTAAAAAGTAATGGGTTTTAAAAGTAGCTACTGTTAATAGCTATAAAAACAGTGGTTTGACTTAAGAAAAATTCCATTTATATAGATATATCAATAGATTATTGAGGACTAATTCTTGTCTTTTTGATTTTTTTTATTAGTAACAACAGTGCAACCTAAAGTAACAAGGAGCTCTACCACAAGCACCCTACCAACAGTACCTAGTACTTCTTCTCCAACAACTGTATTGCCTGAGACCACAAATCCAACAATAACTGCAAAAATTACGGTTCCAAAAGCTTCACCCTCACAACCTCTTGTCACAACAAGGTCAACAACTGGTAGGTTTTTACTGTTATTGTCTAAAATAAATTATGGTAAATTTGCTCTATCTCTCTGTACATCATTGAGAGACCATTCCTAGGAATTAATTTCAAATTCATACAACATCCAAGCATTAGACCCCAAATCATGAAGCAGGCAAAGCAGGCTTCCAGAAAGGAGTTTGTAAACCAGAGATGTTCAGAACTGTATACTGAAAGCACATGAAAAGATAAATGATATAGGCATTAGGTTAAAAATACAACCAAAAAGTAATTAATCTGAGAAACACAATTAGAACTTTGGTAAGCAGTGAGCAAGCCCAGCTGCAGTTGGGTTTATTAGCTCAGCTTCAACCTCTTTTCCACTGGTTCATTCATGAAGTTCAAGGAGCACCCAATCTATTGACTCTGAATAATGTAAGCAAGTCCCAAAGCAGAGTCACACAGGTATCAGTGTAGCAGCTTTGTCTAGGCTTCTGAAGTCCTGTTCTCTGGAGGATGACTCTGCCAGCATAAATTACTTTCTGATTCTGTGGCTTGTGGAGCCTCATTTAGCCTCATATGAACATGCACATCAACTAATAAACCATCTTGGACCATGGCTGTCAGGGAAAGCAGAGGTAAAAGTAGTTCCCAAAGGAGTCAAAACACACAAAAGCTGACATTGTGACAGATGATTGGTGCACTGAGGGAAGGAGAGTCTACAGTTTGATGTTATTTAACTTTTCAACACAAAATGCAGAAAGCTCTAAGTGTGGCTGATTTGGAACATAATAAAAGCCAATGACCAAAGCCCATGTAGACTTCGGCCAAAGTGGCAACAAAGCTAACTACTTAGAAAAAGTTATATTAAACAAATCTAATACAGGAAAATACAGAAAATGAGAACAAAGACACACATGAGAAATAGAAAACAAATATAAGCACAGAAATATTTGGTAAGCTTATGAGAAGATTAATACAAGAGTCATACTAAAAATATTTGGAAAATAAAAAATTATCTCCAAAATATTAATAACTTCTTTATAATTTACCTGGTTTAAATTTTTCTATAAATTGGTTACTCACATTATATTTTTATTTTTACTCCACAAGAACATACAACATCAATTTTTACCACACCAAACATGACTACAACCATCACTACCCCGTCCATAACCACCTCCATGAGAAGAACCATGGCCACTACACCAAAGACTGTTCCTTCATCACCTTCTGCCTCATCAACTTCTGCTTCAACAGAGACAGGACAAGTAGGGGTCACCTCATCACCCTTCAAGACCACCACCAAAAGGGAAATGGTGACCTCCTCAATACCTACTCAAACCTCAACTCAGAGCACAACTTTCAGCCAGCCTAAAATAACAACAGCAGGTAAACAGCACTTTCTTAGATCTGTCAGGTGAAGCCATCACTCACAATACGTATGTTAATATACTCCTTATGAAAAAACCCCAAGCATTCTTACTAGTGGTCTTAACATTGCAAATAAAAGGAAAGGACATGGATAAGAAGTGTGATTAAAATGGAAATCTGTCTTGCCAATGGAGCAGGCATCTGACATCCAAATATGATGTTAAAGCTAACATTTCCAACGCTTCCTCCAAATTTAGACAAAATCTCTTTACACTTCAAAGCAAGTTCTTTAAAAACTCACAGACCACAGAATATGTATTCCCCCTACCCACTGTAAGAAATACTCCCTCCAAAAATACTAACCTATTTGAATGTCTGACACTCAGTATACAAACAAGGACAGTCTCCTCTGAGGCTGTATGGCAACATGAATTACTACATTAGCAACTGACAGTGTGTAGTGGGAAGTCTACTGTAGTGGGAGGGCAGCTGTACACTCCCAAATCCAGGTCTGTCCCACAAAGTACTCTTGGGGTGCATATATCTGGGTCTTCTTCTTCCTCTAGGAACCTTACCAGCTCCCAACCATTACTAATATTCATTCTTTCATCACAGAGAGTGAAGGAACTGAAGCGACCACTCTGCACTATCCAGAAGGTGAGTAAAAGGGACAAAGAAGAAGGTAAAAGGGAGAGATGAGAGAGATGCCCTTGGCCTAAGATTCTGCTTCACTTACCCCAGCCTTTCCATGACGTTGCCTAGTTTGGAATACCTGGGAGGGGAACCATGTGCATCCAATGAGGCTCTTCTTTCCTCAGGAGCTTCAGAAAAAGGCAGGGAGCATGAAATTGTCAGAGGCACCCGTCACACCCACCCTCAATCAACTTGTGCTTCTCTCTCCACAGTTGTCACCCACTTAAGAACAACGTTGACACAGCCTGTGCAGCACCTCGTCACACAGACACAGACCACCCCTGCTACATCCATCAGCAGCACCTCTGTCCCGAGAGAGACCAGCCCTGCCACCAGCCCAGAAGTTCCACTGACAAGGACATTTCCAAGCTCTTTCCCTGTCACCTCAGCCTCATCTGCTTCTTCCCTCTCCTCAACTGAGCTGGGAACATCATATCCTGGTAAGGCTCCTTCCTGCTGCTCTGCCTGCTTCTTCCAGCTCCCACCCTTCTCTCCTAGGCAGCACATCCCACAGAGGCCTCAGTTTTGGTATTCATTCTCAATTCCACCTGCTATTGCAATGGGACACTGGCAGGTCCTGGGCCTGACCCACACATGACCCTGACTGTATCCTCCTCCCTGCTACTTCAGGGCTTTGGCTCTGGGGCACAGGCCTCTGTGAAGGTTGAAGCATCCACGAGTTCCTGCCCTACAGCTGCCAATCAGACACAAACTAAAATACCTCCCTCTTCTTACAGTGCTGCCCTGAGAACGCACAGCGGGGCAGGGGTGAACAAAAGGCAGGGAAACTGGAAACACGTCTCTAATTTACAGCTTAGGACAGTTTTGAGGGAGAGGCATAACCCAAGGCATCATCTCCTGCCAAGGGATGTCTAGGCCCTGGCACACCCATGAAAATGCAGTTCAGCAAATATGACCTCATGGACCAATGCTGACCCCAAGTGCAAGACTCACCAGTGGAGGTTGGGCAAGAAAGTGTACACTCAACTCCAGGCTAGAGTTCTTTCACTTAGACTCACGTGCCACAGCTGTCTTCGTGTTGATCCTCCTTTGGGGAGATGTCACAACATGCTTTGCCTAGAATCCTTCCCAAGACTCAATCATTCTTTTCTCTCATCCCTTCTTTGTAGCAAGGGAGCCAACCAGAGCTAAGACACCAACTACTAAAGTAGTAACAAGTGAGTGTTCTGGTCATGGAAGTGATAAGAGTAATCCCCAGCGAATGCATCCATATCCCTTCAATAGCCACGGCCCTTCCATGGATTCCTCCCAGAGGAGTCTGCAGCAAGCCAGACTACCACTGATACCACTTTCTCACTCAGCTGTTGCAGGATGAAGGAGATAAGAAATTGCTAGGACTCATCCTTCAAAATGGTCAACAACAAGCACTTATGAAAGAGAAGCAGGAGAGGATGTAACATATTTAGGATCATGGACACCTGTATTAACTAAAAAAAAACCAATGAAAAACCAACCAGATGTAGTGGTAACTAGGCCACACATCCTAGCCCAAAACTGAGCACAAAATGTCCAAAAGAGAAGAGTCAACATCACCCAACTCCCCATAAGCCAAAAACATACAACTGACCTGTGCTTTCCTCCTGACAGCCTTCACCCATCAACAGTCAACTGGGCCACACACTGGGCCACATCTGACCACACACAAGACCTCAGCTGCCACCTCCATCAGCAGCACCTCCAAGACCTCTGTCTCCACACAGAGCAGCCCACCAAGCAGCACAGAAGCCCCTCTGGAAACAAGCTCTCCACATCCCAGCTCTCCACCTGCCCCCAGCAGCCCGCTCAGCACCCGGCTGCCATCCACGGCCACCACTTCCCCACTCTCCTCCACAGCAGCTCCAAGCTCCACTCCCAGGCCCACACCTACAACCCTGAGGCCCAAGCCCTCTTCCCCAACAACCAGTGCAGCAAAGGAGTCTCCTGTAACAGAGTCCTCTGCACCCACCACAGCCAAAACCAGCACGCTGCCATCTCCTGCTTCTTCTCCTTCCTCCACAGTGTCCTCCACATGGCCCAGCTCCTCCCAGCCAGGTAAGGCTCTCTCTTACCCATCCTGCTGCTTCTGTCTGATCTCCCACTTCCCTTCTTAGTTTGCAGTTGCACAGGCTGCTTGTTCAGTTCATTTTGTTTTTGCTCACCATTCCCCCTTCTTTCTGCATTTCAACACTGGTGTGGCCTTACTGTGTCATGGCCCTGGGGCACTGGTCTCTGCCATGGAGCCTGACTTGCCAGCCTCAAAGGGACTGTCCTTAAGCTTTCTGTATTCTTTGAAGAGACACATGCATATCCACACAGGGTCCTCTTCCAGGAAGAGGTAGTAGGATCTTGCCTGTTGGAAGGCACTGTATCCATTTCCTCACTTTTTCTGAAAGAATCCAGACAGCTGCTTGCGGAGAGCATCCATAGTAAAAGTGTTCCCTTTTTCCCAGGAATACTCAGTGCAGCACAAGATTGCCATTTTTGTTTATATGCCCCATCTAAGATCTCTGACCTTTGACACATTTCTTTTTTTTTCCTTGTCCTCCTCCACAACTGACCACTGCTTTCTTCCTGGCAGCCTTCACACATAAAATGTTGACCATGCCACACACTGGGACACCTCCGACCACAGGGAAGACCACAGCCACCACCTCCATCAGCAGCACCTCCAAGACCTCTGTCTCCACACGGAGCAGCCCACCAAGCAGCACAGAAGCCCCTCTGGAAACAAGCTCTCCACATCCCAGCTCTCCACCTGCCCCCAGCAGCCCGCTCAGCACCCGGCTGCCATCCACGGCCACCACTTCCCCACTCTCCTCCACAGCAGCTCCAAGCTCCACTCCCAGGCCCACACCTACAACCCTGAGGCCCAAGCCCTCTTCCCCAACAACCACTGCAGCAAAGGAGTCTCCTGTAACAGAGTCCTCTGCACCCACCACAGCCAAAACCAGCACACTGCCATCTCCTGCTTCTTCTCCTTCCTCCACAGTGTCCTCCACATGGCCCAGCTCCTCCCAGCCAGGTAAGGCTCTCTCTTACCCATCCTGCTGCTTCTGTCTGATCTCCCACTTCCCTTCTTAGTTTGCAGTTGCACAGGCTGCTTGTTCAGTTCGTTTTGTTTTTGCTCACCATTCCCCCTTCTTTCTGCATTTCAACACTGGTGTGGCCTTACTGTGTCATGGCCCTGGGGCACTGGTCTCTGCCATGGAGCCTGACTTGCCAGCCTCAAAGGGACTGTCCTTAAGCTTTCTGTATTCTTTGAAGAGACACATGCATATCCACACAGGGTCCTCTTCCAGGAAGAGGTAGTAGGATCTTGCCTGTTGGAAGGCACTGTATCCATTTCCTCACTTTTTCTGAAAGAATCCAGACAGCTGCTTGCGGAGAGCATCCATAGTAAAAGTGTTCCCTTTTTCCCAGGAATACTCAGTGCAGCACAAGATTGCCATTTTTGTTTATATGCCCCATCTAAGATCTCTGACCTTTGACACATTTCTTTTTTTTTCCTTGTCCTCCTCCACAACTGACCACTGCTTTCTTCCTGGCAGCCTTCACACATAAAATGTTGACCATGCCACACACTGGGACACCTCCGACCACAGGGAAGACCACAGCCACCACCTCCATCAGCAGCACCTCCAAGACCTCTGTCTCCACACGGAGCAGCCCACCAAGCAGCACAGAAGCCCCTCTGGAAACAAGCTCTCCACATCCCAGCTCTCCACCTGCCCCCAGCAGCCCGCTCAGCACCCGGCTGCCATCCACGGCCACCACTTCCCCACTCTCCTCCACAGCAGCTCCAAGCTCCACTCCCAGGCCCACACCTACAACCCTGAGGCCCAAGCCCTCTTCCCCAACAACCAGTGCAGCAAAGGAGTCTCCTGTAACAGAGTCCTCTGCACCCACCACAGCCAAAACCAGCACACTGCCATCTCCTGCTTCTTCTCCTTCCTCCACAGTGTCCTCCACATGGCCCAGCTCCTCCCAGCCAGGTAAGGCTCTCTCTTACCCATCCTGCTGCTTCTGTCTGATCTCCCACTTCCCTTCTTAGTTTGCAGTTGCACAGGCTGCTTGTTCAGTTCGTTTTGTTTTTGCTCACCATTCCCCCTTCTTTCTGCATTTCAACACTGGTGTGGCCTTACTGTGTCATGGCCCTGGGGCACTGGTCTCTGCCATGGAGCCTGACTTGCCAGCCTCAAAGGGACTGTCCTTAAGCTTTCTGTATTCTTTGAAGAGACACATGCATATCCACACAGGGTCCTCTTCCAGGAAGAGGTAGTAGGATCTTGCCTGTTGGAAGGCACTGTATCCATTTCCTCACTTTTTCTGAAAGAATCCAGACAGCTGCTTGCGGAGAGCATCCATAGTAAAAGTGTTCCCTTTTTCCCAGGAATACTCAGTGCAGCACAAGATTGCCATTTTTGTTTATATGCCCCATCTAAGATCTCTGACCTTTGACACATTTCTTTTTTTTTCCTTGTCCTCCTCCACAACTGACCACTGCTTTCTTCCTGGCAGCCTTCACACATAAAATGTTGACCATGCCACACACTGGGACACCTCCGACCACAGGGAAGACCACAGCCACCACCTCCATCAGCAGCACCTCCAAGACCTCTGTCTCCACACGGAGCAGCCCACCAAGCAGCACAGAAGCCCCTCTGGAAACAAGCTCTCCACATCCCAGCTCTCCACCTGCCCCCAGCAGCCCGCTCAGCACCCGGCTGCCATCCACGGCCACCACTTCCCCACTCTCCTCCACAGCAGCTCCAAGCTCCACTCCCAGGCCCACACCTACAACCCTGAGGCCCAAGCCCTCTTCCCCAACAACCACTGCAGCAAAGGAGTCTCCTGTAACAGAGTCCTCTGCACTCACCACAGCCAAAACCAGCACACTGCCATCTCCTGCTTCTTCTCCTTCCTCCACAGTGTCCTCAACATGGCCCAGCTCCTCCCAGCCGGGTAAGGCTCCTTCCTACCTATCCTTCTCCTGCTTGCTTTTTCAAGTTCTCCTTTTTATTGTCACTCCACCCATTGTCCCTACCTCTAGTGTTGCTTTCAAAAACCACATATCAGTTCCTCATTTGTGTGGCTGCTTACCCCTCCATTACTTTGCCTGTGACCAGCTTGGTTCCCCAGTGTAGTCCTGGGCCTGTGCACTGGCTGTGCTTGTGACAGAGCTAACTATTGTTCCCAGCAGGCTTCCTGGTTCTGTTTTAGATGTGAGTCCCAGCCAGCGTTGATAGCACACAAGTGCTTTGGTGATTGCTCAGGAGTGGCACCTCAGTGCCTGGGCCTCCTCTTTTTGTCCTTTTGCCAGCCAGGGAGCAGGCATGGGTGGTCAGGATGTCCATCAGGGATACAGCCAGCATAGCTGGCCCAAAGCCAGTGGCCAAGGAGACACTGCATACCACACATCATCATGCTGAGCTGTACAGTGGGAGAGTTGGGCAGTTACTGCCAAGTAGCCATTGCTTGGAGACTGGCTGGATAGTGGCGAGTGGTGGGATGTTGAGTGACTGCCTTTGCACCTCATAGGTGGATCTTCATTTGGTTTTTAATTTCTTCACTTCTGAAAACTGTCTTTGTCTGGACATATGTGGGTGGTCCTGCTTTGGCTTTTCTTATTCTCTCCCCATGTTTGAATAAGGGGAGTGAAGAAGTGTTCAGATGGGCATCCTCAATTTTACCTGTGCCTTCCTCCTGGCAGCCTTCACCCATGAAAAGTCAACTGTGCCACACATTGTGCCACATGTGACCACACACAAGACCACGGCCACCACCTTCATCAGCAGCACCTCCAAGACCTCTGTCTCCACAGAAGTTCCTCTGGAAACCTCTCCAAATCCCAGCTCTCCACCTGCTCCCAGCAGCTCACTCAGCACCCGGCTGCCATCCACTGCCACGCCTCCATTCTCTTCCACCTTGGCCTCAGCTGTCAGCACGATGTCTGGACCTACATCCCTGACTACTTCCACGTTTAGGTCTGCTGAGAGCACTACACATTCTTACTTCCAAAACACTACATCCACTCCATATGGCAAAACATCCTCATTAGCTGTCCCTACCAGTATCTCTCCCCAGTCCAGGCCAGCGTTGATCCCAACTGTTTTATCTACAACTATTACCTTTGCTCCCCATGTTATCACTGCGGCTTCTACAGAGTCGGCTGAAAGGAGTTCCCTGCGAACAACAACACTGACCACTGCCCGCACCACATCATCTCCTCTCACCTCTGGACTTTCAACATCACTGTCCTCTGTTGTGCCGTCAACAGTGCCACACGGTAATGTACCTCCATATCATTTCCTTTACCATGGATTTGCTTTTAATGCCTTTTTTTGGACGAGTTACCTCTATGTATCCTTTGGCTGTGATCCTGTTTGTACCCATTGGCTCCATCTTTTCCTTTTGCCCTTTCTGCAGTTATTTTTTGTAAAGCTATTGTCTGACATCTTAGATTTCATACAGGTTCCCTGCTACTCAATATCTTAAACATTAAGAAGTGTGAGTTCAAGAGTCTGACAGGATGCACTTCAGGAGAGCCACAGAATCTTTGTTCTGTCATCTTGTAAAGCAGTGTAAGAAACCTCTTACTGGAACAGGTTATCCCCTCATTACCCTGCAGCCTTCCTGTTACCTCTCACATGTTCTGCACACTTGGGCATACAGATACAGCATCTTACTCTACTGCCCAGTTAGTAGTTGTCTTGTTCTCCAATAAGAAAATCCGAAAGTCATACTACAGCATTAACTGAGCCTCCCCTGCAATATTGTTCAATAATCTATAACCTTTCTCTCAGCAGGGAACCTGCCATTGCTTAAAAGATCATTGTGCAGGATCAGGTGTGAGCGGTGCATGAATTGCCTTGTTTTCAACATCTTTGTTCTTCTTACTATAAACAGACACTCTCTTTGAACTCCTTGGAAAAACCTGCATTTTCAGCCAGTTTTCTGCTTCATAAAGTGCTTAGTGTGGTGCTTCAAGGCAGGAGAAAACACTGACACATAGAATTGTCACCTAACATGTAGCATTAAACATTCTACTTAGTAAGGCAAGTTGAAAACTTCTGGCTACCTATAAATACATCCTTAAAATGAGTAAATTAAGCCATTTTCAAATAAGTAAAGTCTGTGAACCAGAAATAATTCTACCAGAATGAGCCAACTCGTTATTCTCTTTGCATCTTTGTGTTTGCAGCAGAGGATTGGTTTTTCCATGCTGAACTGAATGTGTACTATATTTTTAACAGGGTTTTTTTTTTTTTTTGCTCATCTTAATTCCAACAACTTCTGTTTTCTTAAAAAATAAGTTTATTCTTTTCTTTAGTTGTTCCCCAGGGTAAGTCTCTGCTGCAACTTCAGTGCCCAGTTTAAAACCTCCTCTTGCTGTGTAACTCACTTGTGACTTGTTAATTATCTCATGCTATAAGAATGGTTTTCCATGAAACCAAATATGGAGGCTTTTGGCATCTAAGAAAGGTCAACCAAGAAGACCAAGATGAATTTTAGTAGGACTTTTTTCTTTTTACATTTGACAGAGCATTGCAGAGAAGTTGAATACGAAGAAGAAATAACTTACAAAGGCTGTTCCACAAATGTCACTTTGAGCCGATGTGAAGGATCATGTCCATCTTCAACAAAGTAAGGATAACTGAGGCTGTACAGTACTAAAGTTGTTTTCCTTATTTGGTCAGCTGTAAGCAGAGAAATTTTTGAACTACTGTGTCTTTATAATTCAGGGAGGAAAATGTGGTTAGAATCCACCCAGCAGTATACAATGTTGCTGTATAAACCAGTTAATAGCAACAATAAGGTAATTTATTACACAGGGATTTTCATCTAATCAAGGATGGTCATCTCACTTCCTTAAGTTTTTTTTGTTTTGTTTTAAAAAAAAGCTGGACATCAATGCTGCACATCTGGAAGGCTTTTTGTTGTTTTGATGGTTGGGGTTTTGGTTTTGTTTGTTTGCTTTTAAAGACTGAAGAAGTGTTTTAGACTACAAATACCTATTTCAAATAGCTAAGACCATAAAATAAGAAATTTCATCTAAGGTAAGTAATGTCACTTCAGCTGTCTCATAACATGCTCCTAATAGTGTAACTCAGGTATATTTTATAATTACAAGGGTACTGTCTGAGCCTGTGCAGTTCTACTGCCCATTAGGAGAACTTGGCAGGAAATCAAGGCTTCAATACAAGTAAACAGTGCAGCAGTATCAGAGTTCAGTTACTGGGGGAAAAAAAAAAAGTTACATTCCCAACAATCCAAGCCAATACAATGTTTAAGTATAGAAAGCAATGAAGGGTTTTGCTTTTGCAGGAACTAATTTAAATTAATCCTGATGCTAAAAATTGTCCCCTTCAAAGCACGTTTAAGTTTCCCCCAGTATTTTGAAAACCGAGTGACTGATCTTGTATCCTGAGAGTTGACAAACGGACTGTGAAACCTGGAGGAAGACTTTTAGAGTTCAGGTTTTTCTCAACTGCTAAGAAAGTTATGGTTGAACCCCAGTTTTAACTGAAACCAAGAAAACTTTCCTGTTTCAAAACAGGTTTTTCCAAAAAAATATTTCTTTCCTTAACTCTCTTTTTCCCAAACTTGAGTTCTGGACTGTTATCGATAAGTGTTTCTCACTGACAAAGAGAAAAGCAGAACCAAGGCCAGCAGGAGGCTGAACACGGTCAGGAATCAACAGCCTAAGAACTGCAGTACCATAGGGACAGACTCAAATCCTCACCTGTCTATTCAAGCTCTCACTTCACCTACCTGTGCTCTGTTACTGTGAATTCAGCAATTGTGTGCAAGTCTTCTACCTTGTTAGCTGACATCACACCCAGAACTGGCATCATACAGCCACCACCTCAGATTCCAGCACTAACTGTTCAGATAGAGAAAGGGGTTTTCCTTTCTCTGTGAACTGCAAAAGGAAAACATACAATTCAGCATCTGCAAAAGAGACCTTCTGTAAACTCTTAGATAGTCTAGCATGCAGCTTTAACAAATTTAATCCTTGGTTACTTTACAAATATTCAGAAGGCAAAAAAGAGATCAAGGGAATCAAATTCTATTAGTTTTCCAGTGAGGTCTGAGGCCTAAGAGATGATGAATCACAGACTATCCTGAGCTGGACCCACAAAGATCATCAAGTCCACACTGTTCTTAAATGGAAGGCAGCAGCTCAGTACACCAGTGCTTCTGCATCATGAGAACTTAAAATGGAATCATTTCCCCCATTGTTTGTAGTCCTGCAGTTGACAGAACCATTCCACTGAGGGGTGTGCTCTTTCCTCTAAATGTCCCACCACAGGAAAGAAAGAAGTTCATATACTTGACAGACTGTGAGCCTAAAATGCTGTAAACAAATGCCAACTGATTCTCCCTCCCTTCCACACAGGCTGGATGTTGAGAAGATGACGGTCACCACAGCATGTGGCTGCTGCAGGCCACTTGAACTTCTTAAGAAGCAATTCCAACTACCATGCCAAGACCCGGATAACCCTGGAAGAAGGTTCACCACAGAAATAATTGTATTTAGTGGCTGCGTGTGTAACTTTGACAGTTGCACTCACTAGCCAGACCTGGCGGCTGCAGATACCATTTTTTGTAATTAAACTCTGATCACAGGTTAATCCTTCCAAAGCTCATTGCTGGGTTCTCTTGTGCTGATTACACAGGACAGCCTTGCTGTCAGGCTGCCTGAGGAGTTGCCGGGACTACCAATGAAGTTACCAGATAAATTATTCCTGATCAGGAGCAGGGTGGGGTGCACAGGAGGAAACAAAGAAGGAATAGGTACAGAAAGAAAGAACAGGCTCGGTATGGGGATCAGGAGGGAGGACAAGAAACTGTTTGGCCTTGCTCAGGGTGATTTATTTAACCAGAGGCTAAAACCTGGCCCACAAACTGGGCAGTAACAGAAATTCCATGTTCAAATAAAGTAGAAGGAACTGAACTTGCTAGCTTCTTTCTTCTTGTTTGACCAATTATTTTAACTGAAAAATAGTCTTATTAGGTTCACTGCAGTCAACTTGAACCCATGGAAGAGCCCACTACTTCAGTGGAAGAAGGGAAGTGACCTGTTCCTTGCCTTTGAAAGTGGACACAGGACATGTGCCCATCATCCACAGATGACAGGGTTGAAAAGCAAGGTGCTACATGACCCAAAAGTGAATGCTGAGGTTTCCACAAGCACCCTTAGTGTGGTGGGACATTTCTAGAAACATAACTAGCACACACATGGAGCAGCTTTGGGATAAAGCAGGAAGCTGAGTGCATTTCTCTGCAAGAAATCAAAGCTGACAGGCATCTAACAGGATACAAGTGGTTCACTCACAAATGATTTCTACTTGCTGCCACTCTAGATAATCTTTACTTTGTCTGCAAGTCATTTAAAAAAAAGCTGTATGATTACACAAAAGCTCAGAGTGCCTTTTTCCCTTTTAGCAAGTGTAGAATCTGAAGCATACATATAAAGCTCAAAAGAGGTTATTTAGGAGTTTAGATTACTCTTCTACAGTGCCATCAACCCTGCATGCAATACAGGTGTGTGCTGCTCAGCCTCAACCCTATCCCACTAATTAGAGCAGTTTACTGCAGCAAGAACTGCTCATATACTTACTGTTGGTAAACACTCTAGGGAGAAAGATTTTACATCTGGGGCTTTTTAAAAATAGAGCGTTTATAACTTATAACCAAACAAGAACAAAATCAAACTCGCTCACTGAGGAAGCAGAAATGTGTAGATTCCAGTGAATGAACCCACCAATACTTCTCATAAAACAATCACAGCAATTGTGTTCCACAACAACCATTCCATGAGAGTATTTTTTACACCTTCATGCCCCCAGACAAAAAAAGGACAGTTTCATCACTGTTCTAATCATTTATTTAATCTTAATATGTTCTTCTGATGAATATAGTCTAATATATAGTCTTCTATATGAAAATTCTCCACTTAATTTGACAGAACTTTGTTTTATACAAATAAGACAATCACCATAAATGTTACATACTGGAGTGTAGGTCAAGAATGAACATATGCTACCTGTTTTGCTATTCAGTTATTTTCACATGTCAATGCCTGAAAATACTGCACTTAAAAACAATAACACTGTTTACTGCAGAAATTACTTTGTCTGCTTGACAGGATACATCACTGGTAAGTTAACCATCATTCACACAAAAAAAAAAATCAAGTATTTGTCTTTAATTTGTTCACTTTTCTGCTCATGGCTTCATTGAGCTGACATTTAATACAAAGAGTGAACAGTCATAAGCTTAACACAGTCACCACTGAAAAGACACTTTCCCTTACCCCCCCTCCTTCCCATATTTTAATGCACATTTTAGCACAGCTTGAACCAAAGCAAAGTGAAATAAAGTAGTGCAGTGTCTCAAGGTGTCCTTTAATGAGGGCACAGAACATTTTTCAGGGGGACAGATATACAACAGGATTTGGAAAATACAAAAGAGAACCTCCTCTTCTGTCTTTGCTAAGACTCCCTTTAGTTCAGCACATCAGATTTTAACAGAGCAGCCAAGAGCATGGTTAACATAACAGAACTAATAATGAGACACAGAACATCGAGAGGCCAAAACTAAAGGTATTCCATCAGTAACTGCCCAACCTGACTGCAGGAACCACTCACCATGATGAGAACATTTATGATTCCAGAGTCTTGAGAAGAATGTGAAAGGCCTTAGAGGGGCCAATTGTTCAAGAGAACTTTTGCAGAAAGACCAGGCCTTTAGCTCAGTTTTCAGCCTTAATATCCATAGTTACCAGCCATTTCTGGAAAAACTAAACATATCCCCCAAAATCCACACATCACAGCCAAAACTTTGTTCCTCATTCTTCACTTTTGCTCAAGTACCATCAGGAGCCTTTAGCCAAACCAAGTGATAATCTCCCAAGTTCCATCATTTAAGCTCAAAGCACTGAAGACAAAAGCAAGGCACACTCAATCATGGAGAATCCTGTCCCCTGCTGAGCACTGGGCAGCATGACAGCAGCCTCCTTTAAATGTACTTTCAGTGTCACCACCATGACTCAACACCTTCATTCCCTGGGCACACTTGGCTGTGTGTGTTGTGACACCGCATTCCCAGGCCTCCTTTCAATGACCATGAGGAAATCTTGACCTGAGGTTCCCTTCTCCTGTCAGCAGGAGCTGATTTTGTTCACCATGATCTGTAGCTCTTGCTGCCACCAGCCCAGGGTTTCTAACTGGGCCACCTCACCTGCTTTGGTTTAGCAGCCTCTGTTTCACCTCAAGGCTTGAGGAGCGTGAGCCAAAATTTCTGTCCACTGACTTCTGCAGAGAGGCTGCAAAGAGTTTGATGTGAAACAAGGTACAAAGACTGTGGCTGTAAAAACCACTAGAAAAGCTGAGCATTTTTGGGTCTTCTACTTTCAGTTTCAACAGAAGTTTTCTATGCCATGTTGGACATTTTTACCACTGACAGGAAGGACTGCTTAGATATCAGGACTGCTTAGATATATTGAACCTCTTGAGTCTGAGCATTTATGTACACTGGGGAAAAGACACTGATTAAAATTATATTTTCACCTAAGAGTGCATGCCTTACAGCCCTTCAAGGGCCCATTCCTTCCCACTTCTTTTATACAATATGAATTTCTGCAGTTAATTGTATCACATCATTAGGACTTTCACTTGTGAAGTCTGATGGCAAACAGAAAAAACATAGAACAGAATATTTAACTTCACTGAGAAACAACAAACAAGTTTATACTCATTCACCCCCTACCAGAGAAGCTCACCTCATTAATGGAGATAAGCAGAAGGATTAAGAATAGCTTTTGTGTTCAATCCAAAGATCAGAAAACATTAAGATGTAAAATATTACAAGATCAATACTTTTAAGACTGGTCCTGTGGCATTTTTTCAAATACAAAGACTGTTGACACAACATAAATGTTCACTTTAATCGGATTCAAACGCATCTTCACATCTGCCCTTCCATCCAGAAGACAACTTGTGGCAATGTTCAACTTCACAAAGTTTTGACTCTACATTAACATGGGAGTTTAACCTTCCTGAGCAGCAGTACTCTGGTTTCTTTCAGCTCAGAGTAGAGGAAGTATCTCTTAAAGGTACTGAAGCAGAAGGTTTTTGAGCTGTTTTCAGCTGAAATCCTTGATTGCCACAACAAAAACAATTTCCCTTCAACAAGTTTAAAAGCCCGACCTCTGTCAAAAAAAAAAAAGCAAAAGACAGCCCTCCCACCCTTTGTGTAGCACACTAAAAGCCATTTTTAATGGAAAAAGTCACTTCCCTGTACTGTACATTTTACAGTCTTAATTTCAAACAAGGGTCAAGTCCTATTAAGGCAGGGAGCTGGTATTGGTTAACATTGCAGTACTCAGACAGTGATGTACAAGACATTTATTTGCAGTATGATGACAGTGATATAAGTGGAAAAACCAAAACTGACATGGTTAATATTAAAACTGTTCTGACAGCAATTCACATAATCTCTGAGATACAGCTTCTTTACTTGTTCGTAGTGTGAGCCTATACATCTGAAAAAGAACATAAAATAATACTTTTGATCAGTTTGGCATTAAAGGAATGCATAGTCAACAGTGAAAATAACAGTTATCTCTTACTTGGTTTGTAAGCTTTGGTAGCAAGATCACAAATAAAAACACTCAGAGGCAGTGAGCCACTGGGCAACACAGCTTTTTCAAACCACTGGCTGAACCAGCCCTACTTTCAAACCCTTGTTGGGAATTACTGTTAGTCAAATGTTTTTTGGCTTTAACAGAAAGGTGTTGTCCTGAGTATTTGTTAAAGAGGATCAAAAGCTTTGGAAAAGTCTAAACACTCTGCACAACCACTTCTTCAGGGAACAGAAGACACAACCACCCAAACCTTATTTTAATCCCTAGTTATTCTGATAACATCTCTGTCAAAAATGCTTTAGTGAAAATACTCTTAACATTGTGCTCACTAGCTTATGCTTTCCCTTTTAACCAATCAGTCTTTCACTAATTTAAAATAGCAAAAGGAAGTATGCTTAATCTGGTCCAAAGTGCACAAGACAGTCTGGAATATTACAATGATCCCTTCCAAGAGGAAAGAGAATTGCTCTGAAGAAGCAGCTTACCTAGCTGGGCCAGGGCCAGCTGCTACAATTTAGTTTCTTGTTGAAGTCTGCAGTCATAAGCAGCTATTGCAATAGTGATTTTTAAATATCTTAAGGGGTTTCAGACACACAGAGATATTTAGCTCAAATGAGAACTTGTATCTAAGCTGGAGACAGTTACACAGATACCTGTGCCTGGAGGTTGGGTTCAAGGCGCAGCAAGCATCCAATCTGAGTGGTTTTTGTGTGTATGATACCAGCACCAACAAAGTTAGCAGGATTGGGATCTACCTCCTCAAGCAGGGCTGATCCAAATCCAATTATCTGTGAAAGAAACTCAAAAGATTTAGATGTGGGGAAAGGAGGACACAAATACCAAGCATGCCCAAACAGTCACTATCAAACAGCAGAACAAGGAGGAAACTAATTTTTAAGTCTTCAAGACAAATTCATTACTACAAATTTTTGAAGGCTGACCCTGATAAATGAGCTGTTCTGTAAATAAGGCTCTTTTCAAAAGCAACTGAGAAGCAAGTTAAGATCTAACATAAGTCTCCTCTGGTTTTGATACAGCCATTCCTGTCTTAGACAATCATTTCTGTTTTGCCTAAGGCAGTCAAAATTTCACTTTCCTTTTCTAACCAGTACCTCAAGTATAAATTGAGGCTTGAACTCTTCCAATTCAGTTTTAAGCAGTGAATTGGTGCTTTCCTCAGCAGCTTCTAGTCTCCAACTGGTACTGAAGACTGCATCTAATTCAAACCACAGCTAGAAACTGTCCATTCAACTCAACGCTGCCACAATCTATCACACAGCATGGACTCACACTTTCCCTGGATGATTCAACTGCCATATAAACAAAAATGCACAGTTTGCTTATACCACATGCTAATTTAGGCTGGGATAGAGTTAGTTTTCTTCTTAGCAGCTGGTATGGGGCTGTGTTTAGGATCTGTGCTGAAAGCAGCTGATAACACAGGGATGTTTCAGTTTTCACTGAGCAGGGGTTGCACAGAGCCAAGGTCTGTTCCTCACCCCATCAGTGAGGAAGCTGGAGATGCACAAGGAGCTGGGACAGGACACAGCCAGAACAACAGAACAATGGGATATCCCATACTGTACTGGCCTGGCTCAGCATGCAAGGCTGGGAAAAGAAAGAATGGGAGGATGTTCACAGTGATGTTGTTTTGCCTTCCCAAGTTACTGTTACACCTGATGGAGCTGTGCTGCCCTGGGGATGGCCAGACACCTCCCTGCCAGTGGGAAGCACTGAATTAATTCTTTGCTTTGCTTGTGTGCATGGCTTTTTCTTCACCTCAACCCACACATTTTCTCACTTTTATCCTTCTTATTCTCTGTCCAACCCCTCTGGGGGAGAGTGAGCAAATGGCTGTGTGGTGCTTAGCTGCCAGCTGGAATTAAAACATGACCTGCCACTGCCCCGTACACTAAGAATTTAAAATATCACACCACCACCCACCTTTGCTTTCGTGATCTCTGCATCCATCGGGTGCTTTGCTTTAAAGATATTCTGTACTTCCTGTTTTGGACTGCAAGACAAGGCAAGACAAATACATTATGAACAGAATTTCCAATAGCAATTAATTCTACTGGGAGAGCTCATGGCTTACAGGACTGGGTATGGGATGAGGCATTGCACCAGCTACATTCACAATACACCTTTCTCTTCCCTTGCCCACCACAAGAGGCCCAAGTACAAAATCTTACTTGCTCAGCTGCTTCCAACGCTGAAAAAAGTCTTGAGAAGACATCTCTGTTGGCTGGAAAAATTTATTCAGAGTGATGGGTAATTTTACTGAAAGGTTTTGAAATGTTCCACCGTACCTGCAAATGGAATAGAAAAACCACAGCGCATGTGGCAGCCTCAGCAGAAATCAGCCAAGCAACTGAGGAACTGTTTCTGATTAAAATCCATCAACTGCACATGATATTTCTAATACAAAGTTTCAATCCACTGTTAAATAAATTTATTTTCTCTGCTTAGATGACACGTGAATTGGCAGAACTGCTGATAAGGTTCTCTCAGTTTTAGCATAGTTTTATCCTTCTAGATAGCACCCTAAGGGGCAAAAATATATCCCTGTGAAAACATACCAATAAAATCCAGTTTAGACTAGAATAACAGCATGTAGCCCAGAACTCAAGATTTTATAAAGCTGAGCTGATGTTGAGTGGACAGAACGAGATTCTATTTCTGGATGCATACACTTCCAGGCCAAGTTATTTGCAGACATGTTCTTGGTTTCCAGAAGGGAGAAGTTACTGCGTATATTCCTGTCAAGATTTCTTAAGCAAACAGGAAGACTGCTGTTTTATATAGATAGCAGAGACAGAAGTCATGGAGACATTTTATCAGTGACTGCTTCTTGACTGTTTGGTTTGGCTGTGGTTTTAACCACATTGTTCCAAGTGGATTCTCCCTAGCACCTTAAAGCTTAATTAGATCAAATTTTCAAGTTGTCCACCCAAGAGAGTTTTGTGTATCCGTATTTTGCATCTGCAGTCACAGGGCCACAGGGCCATAGCAAATTTAACATCTTTCCTGTCACGAATTCACTAACATTTGAATCCTTTGTTTTACCTGAACTGAATGTTCAGGATTGGCGCTTCCATGAAGTCTGACACACATTCGATGTTCACAACCTGCTGAACCTGTGCCCCTCCATCCACTGTGGGGTCAACAGGCTTTGTCTGAAGATTCAGGCGTAGAAAAGTAGTTAAAGAAACAGACCAATGAACTGATAACTTAAAAAATGCAAATCTTCCAATTAGCTCTATGAGGAATTAGCTTCATGTTTTCCCTCATTCTCTATGTGCTACTGAACATTTAAAGCTCAGTTTTTGTACAAGAAAAGAGTTTGTGGAGGGCTATTTTTTGTTTATTGGGGTTTTTTTTCATATTGACACATCTACAAGCAATAACTGAAAATTCGCAGTTAACTGGATATTCTCAAAGAGAGATGCCCTTAAAAAGGTGTGAAGGCACAGAGCCTTCACAATAAAAGCCACAGAACTACTTTATATGTGACAGAGATGCCTTGAGTCACACAAGCCTGATTAATCTCCCAGAAATCCTAAATTTGCAGTACCAAGCATTAAGGACCAGCCATGAATTAAGAGCTTAGTTTAAAGTACCATCATCTTGGCATACATGTATTCCATCTCCATTTCAAGGTTATCTGCTAATGCAGTACTAGAAGGACACATTTCTACCTCTGTGACTTCATGTCAGTAGCAAAAGCTACAGTTCCAGTACGTATTTATTCAGCCTAATTTCTTGTCATTTCAGAAGTAAAATCTGTGTTTATAACCAAGGCTTTAAGGAAACAATCTTTCATCTTTGCTCAAGACTTATTCTTTTTCAAGAACTTTAGAGAGCTATCAGCAAGTTTCTCATTTCTTCATGTTCAAGGACACTGTGCCTTGATCCAGCAGATTTATTATATTGTTCAGCAATAAACCACAAAAACCTAGTAAGAACAGACACATACTACATTTAAGGATATTTGACTGAAGGTCATCTGAGCAGATTACTGTTGGAGTAAAATTCAAGAACTGTGTTGATGTCTTATTACCATAGAATATGAACATACGTCCTGGAAAGAGAAGAACGAGACATCAGAATGTTTCGGTCATGTAATCAAAAACACTGAACTACTTGTGCTTCAATTCTTTAACACATTGTCTTCCTACCCTTCTTTAAAACCATTGTTAAGAACAAAATAAAATTTATATGGTTTATCTCACCAAGACATTCACAGTTCAAAATGCAGTGATTTAACCAAGCCATTAGATCTCTCCCACAGTAGCTATCACACAGACAGTTAAATTATCAGTGGAAGTCTTTCACTTGCTGGAGAATTTTGTTAAAATACTACTATGCCACCAAGACTTTTACAGAAAGGGAGAAGCAAGCAATTCTAATGCCTGTGTTCAAATCCCACCTCTTTCCTAGATGGTTCCAGTATCTTGTGCATTCAGTCTGGTCTGTAATGTACTGTGTCTCATATTATTACAATAAGCTATACTGCAAGATATAAATTTTGAGAAGAATGGTCCTTTATAAACCTGGCTGCACCAGCCATACAACCAGGCAGTAAGAGCTGGAGCTTAACACTCCTGTGTCATATCAGCTACCAAAACAATCAAAAAATTTAAGGAAACAAGAGGCCACACAAAAGCCAGGGATGCACAACAGTAGGAGCTGTAAAACAGCTTAGACCTATAATGGATTTCCCTCTTCAGCAGCTGCAAAGTGAGTCCTGTCTGGAATATCATGCTGGCACTGCAGTTGATAATGAGACAGCCAACCAAGGCACAACAGATCTTACCCAGGTTCTGTCGAAATTCAGACTTCAAGCCAATTTGTAGCAACTGATTTTCAAATAAGACTCCATTATTTTTACACACAAACCTAGGGGAAGAGAGGGGAAACGTGTTTTAAATTGAGCCACATTAAACAATATTTAGAACCACAAAATTCAGGGTTTTACATAGAGGATGAAGATTGCGGTTAACCTAGAATGCATCAATCTGTGAGAGAGGCCTTTGCAGAAAACTGCAGAGTTAGAAAAGACAATTTTACAACCAGAACCACCACTTGTAGGACACTAAAAGAACTGACATTTTTATTTGATAGAATGTCTGAGAAAGTATGAAGGAAACCACAATATGCTATATACACACACACTGTCTAATAAAGGATCAGACAACAGATTAGGATTTTTCTTATTAGTCTTGAGAACTTCTGAAACTCATTTGGTTGGTGCAGAATTGAAAAGTTTGAAGCTTTGACTGTTTAAACCTGAAAGAAAAAACCCTCTGTTTTATCATTTCTCTATCACCTAAGCCAACTGAGAGATGTACTTTTTCCATTGTGAGAGAGGAAGCCCATTCTCCAGTGATCTCAGTCACCTTTCACTTAAAAGAGGTGGTCAGCAAACATCTACCTTTTGCACACAGGGCACTTAAAACACACTCCCAAATATCAGTACTTTTGACAAGTTCTCTGTTTCTTATTTATTTCCAAATAGTTGCAAAACCTTAACACACAACTGGCATTATCTCATTTTAGAGCAGTGTGTGACAGCACTGACTTGTAAAGGCAACTCTAACCCGTGTATTTATGAGCCTGTCACAATATCCACAGCATCCACAGAGATGTCCTAGTCACAAGTCTGACAATACATGTTTCTCTAGCTTTGCTGGTATTAAGATAATGAACAATATAGTTTTGCTTTATAACTATATTCTGGAAATTGCCCAGCCTTGCAAGGTTTTAGTATTGCTTACTTGTGAAAAAGCTCATCAGCATCATGCACAGTATCAGCTGGTTCCTCAGAAACTACCTCAGATGAAGCCAGGTCAGGGCTAGTTCAGGCAGCACAAAGGAAGAAAGGCAGTAGCGACAGAGACAGCAGGAGTTAGTAAAGACAGCTTAGAGCTTAGTTACTTCTTTTACCTCCTTCCTCAAAAACGGCACTGCTGAGCTTAATGCACGAGAAATTGATTAGCTGCCCTAGTTCAGTACCCTAGAAAGGTTTTAGGCATTAGGAAATGTTTTCCCCCACTTCTCTCCCCCATCCCACCCCGATTGTTAGAAAACAGCAATCCTTCACAAAGACAGCTGAAGTGTTCAGTAAATGTAAACCTCTTACAGAACCAAGTCCTTTTAGGTGTTTGACAGCAGGAGTGTTTAAGTTCAAAATCAAAAAGGTAGCTGCATATTAACTACTACAAAGGTGTGCTTAAAAGCAGAGGCCTCATCAACCTTAGCGACCCTTCTAATGATAGGTGCACAATCAGTTCCTAAAAACACACAAGTATTAAGCATAGGCAAGAGTACACGGGCACACAGAGAATGACTTACCCAAGCAACAGATTAGAAACAAAAGTGACAACAGCACTAAAAAGAGGCAGGAAACTGTAAAAAGCAACTTCTCAGTATCATTAGAGAAGCATTTCATCATTTACAGACAGACCAAGGAGTTGGGCATTGCTATACTTTCTTCTGCAGAAAGAGAAAACTCTTTTTAAGTAACATTTGCTTATGAAGCTACTGGCATTGGTTCCTTTTTTCACCCTCTTAAAAAAAAAAAGGCATGAACAAGCTTATGTAGCTTCCCAAAGTCCTGTTTTTATGTTGTATGATCAAGTATTACATCTGACCTTCCAGGAGAAACACAGGATCAAGTATTAATCACTGCAAACCTGCAACAATGCATTGCCTGGTATAAAATTTTGATGAAAGTGTCAATGATCCAGGCAGACCAGTTTCCCTAATTATGTCTTTTATATTAAGCTGCATTGAAAATTTGTTGTTCCAACATTCAATATTTGGTCCTTGACACCAGTAATACATTCTTGTCCAGTAAGACAACTGATTTTAAAGACATTCTGTCATTTTATGCCATTCATTCCCAAAAATTTAGCCAAATAACATTTGAGAGTAGCCACAGGGGCTTTTAATACTAATGGGGTTAATAACACATTGTACCTACACTACACTTGCTAATGTAATTGTAGCATCAAATCCCCTTTAAAAAAAAAAGAAAACCACTTGTTCTTTATCCCCTTTTCACACCCCTTTGTCAGACAGTGGCAGAAAAATTGAAGTGTGGCATTAAAATCTGGGAAGGAGTATCTCTGGATACAATCCATCTGTTTCAGTAGCAGCTTGCCATAAGTGGAGAGATAAGAATGCTTTATGAAATGAAAATAAGAAATGTATTCATATCAGGACAGATAACCCCCACTTCAAGATGTATGGAGATGCACAAGCAGCTTAATTTAACAAAGAAACAAAACCAGTATGAAAACCAGACAGTAGTGTGTGGCAAATATCCTCAGGTTGAGTACTACAGACTCAGTTTTTCCAGTAGAAGAGATACACAATAAAGACAGCACATCCAGCAGTGTCCAGGAACACCTCTCTTGCTGCAAAACTACCACCCCGGAATGCACTCAATATGCTGGAACAAAACCAAAAGTTATATGTGTTTTTCCTTCAATCCTGTTTTAACAGACAAATTCTCCTTCAAATTCCTTTCAGGGTGACTTAATTACCTCGCAAAGTTGTCATCAGAACCAGGAGCAAGAGGTGCAACTGCAGAAGGTGAATCTGAAAATACATCCACGAGCAGGTTACCACTAGAGGAAGGTGGGGGAGCTGAATTGGTGACAGGGGCAGCACCCAGACCCAGCAGATCCGCCGATGGAGAAGGAGTAGACTAAGGAAGACAAGACACTTCGGTGTTACACTGCAACAAAACTACAACAAAGCTGTCTCGTTTGCATTGACAACTAAGCTATGGCAAAGGGCCTCTCCCCACCCCAAATCAAGATTTGAATGGCTGCAGAAGGGGGGCTTCACAAATGCAGCAGTTACCACGCTCAATTTCAACTTAAGATCATTTACAGATGTGGTTTTCTTTTTTTTTTCCTTTGAAGAGAGTTACGTCCATCTAACCACTAAATAAAAACAAAACCGAAATTCATCTCAAATCTGGTTCTGCAGAAGAAAGATGATAAAGATGACAGTTTTCCCCCCCTCTCTTTTCCCATCAGTTTCAAGGGAAAGTAAGTACTCTAGGGAATAAAATACACGTGTTGCTTTTCTTTTGTGAAGAATCCATCAAGAAAGCAAGTGGCTTTTACACAAACCTAAATCATAAGTCATCACAGCATCTTTAAAATTGACTATCAGTTTAATCCTGGGTTTCTGAAGTTCCAAAGCCTAACAAATCTTACAAAGAATGTAAGCCCAACCAGCAAAAAATGCAGAGCCTGTAGCCAGTTCAAGCTGCCAACACCAGAGGAAGAGACGACGTTTTTAAACTGTTTTTTCCTCATATAGAGCAAATCAAGCAGCCAGGACACAGAATGATGCAACAGAGGCTGCATATATGTGCCCAAGTCGCATGCAAGAACAAAGCACAGACTGTTAATCAAAATGGCCATGTATTAGACATCAGCAGCTTCCACTGTGCCAGATAATCTGAGCATGAGTCATGAGATGCATTTGGATGAATCTGAAATCTTGTTTTTGCAAGCCAACTCCAAGTTATCATATATTCCATTCAGTATAATGTAAAATTCCCTGGCAAAAGACTTTAAGAAGCCAATCATTAGGCCCTACTAAAAACAAACAAAGGTTGGACCTCAAATTTCTAACATTTTTGGAATCTAACCCAGATAAAGCCACTGGTGAAGGTAACACTGTGCAGTCTGTTACATGGCTGCAACCCATAAAGTGAAGCTCATAAAGCATAATGCAATATTAACTGCCAGTCGCCTCAATTTGGCGTTCAAAGAATTTTGCAAGTTTTCTGCTGGAGAGAGATTTCTGTCCAGTCAAAACTGTTGCACTTGGAGTAGCTACTCTTACATACTGCATTGACTTAGTGGTAAATTATTATGCTTTAACAAACTGGGCAGGGAGCATGCTACAATATTTCCTTCTCTAGGTAATCTTCTACAGCATCTTAAATGTAATTACAAGTTATTCTAGGCATTTAAACCAGACCGAAGTATTACATTATGGGAAAAATTGATCCTACCAGCTTTAACTGACAACAATATGAGAAGTTTCAGCTCAGAAGACAAAACACCTGTGGACTTGTCTAGCACAACTGAACTTAAATATTACTGTCAAATAAGAAGTAACAACTTTGTATTGATTTAAGGACATCGTGGTGAAGGTAAGTGTTGTCCACTTCTAAGAAAAACAACAACCCAAACCAAGATGCAAAATAACATTAGACAAAGCAGAAAACCCAGCTGACATTCCGAAATTCAAGTTAACTCCTTTTAAATATCTTAATTTTATAATCTCACTCTCAGTGCAATTTCACCAACAAGGAAATTCACATATCTGAAGTGAACAGCAGTATTTTTCAAACAACAATGTAAAAGGGATTTTTTTAGGTTGCAGACAGTTTTTCCCCACTACATAAGATTTCCAAAGGAAGACTGCATCCAAGCATGCAGTGAGGGGTAAGCAGCTGTACATCCCCTGCTTTATAGCAAACACCCACAGCTTTAAGTTTCAGATGAGAGGTTTTAAATCCCCAAAAAGCCACTTTAGGAAACCAGCCTTTTCTCACTTGCACACCATCTAAATTAGTGAAATAACAGCTTTTAAACTCACAACAACAGTGGCAGGTTCAGCACTTCCATTCATGTCAGAGCTCCTCTCCTTTTTGATCTCTTCCAGGTCAGTAACTGTGCCTGGGCCTTTCTTCTTCTTCAGTTTAGCCAAAATAGAAGATTCCCTCTCTGGAAAGGGAGGCATTTCTTCTAACACTGTAGCCTTACCATTAGGGAAAAAAAGAAAAAGTATTAGTTAGACTTTAGAGAAAAAGCCAAACCAGCTTTTGAGTCTTTGAAGAGACACGCCCTTATAGATTGCATAAAGCAAAAGCAGAAGTAGTTACCCATACAGAATATTAATATGCAGTTTATTGTAGTGAGGGACTGATTGCTTTTTTAAAAGAAAAAAAAAATCTTTAAAACTTTCTGAAGTCCTTCCAAAGCAGTTAGTTAAGAAAACAGGAGTGTATCACTTCTCTGAAACAATGATATTAAATAAAAAAACAAAAATAAATAATTAGATCATAGCAGACCTAAGGGTCCTTAAATCAGGCAGACCTAGACTTAAATGACAGAGAATACTCGAGTTTCTACTCAGACCCAAGCATTTATTAGATGTCAAAACCAAATGCGCGATGCTGTGCTCAGACCTGAGAGCACCAGGTTAAATCCCTGAACTTCAGGAGACTACACTTTCCCTGCCCACCATAAAGTAAGTCCTCAAAAGAAAGCCCCCCCTTCTGACATCTAAATGCTCTAGGACTCTCTATTGTGCCAGCTTTCCCTGACTTCTCTGCTCCAGATTCATATGTCTTAATGGTCATATGTCCCACTACAGCAATAACGAGCTGGAATTTAGCTCTAAATTAAAGATGACTGCAACAGAATTAAGGAGACTAAAAGAACCAGCACCCACATTGTAATCCTTAATCCCGCACTGAGATTTCTGGGCAATCAGGTAAGGTTTAGTTGAGTTTAACCTGTTTTAATTGCGTTAAAAAAAAAGAAAATATTTATACCTACCAATATATCAGTACTAGCAATAGTACTGAGCCTCAAATACTCAACAGCTCTCTGCTGCAGCTCAACATCAGCGTTCTTTAGCTGACTGTCACTGCGCAGCACATCTTGAATTGTAGTTTTGATTTCTGGAAACAGGTTCACAAACTTGATGTAGGTAGACAGAAGCAGAGCTCGGGTAGGAACACTACACAGATGAAACTTGGAATGTAGCAAGTTGAACTGGATGAGGGGACTTAAAAGATGGAAAAAAATTTGTTCAGTTTTTGTAGATATGATAATACTTATTACTGTATTATTAGCAAGAGCTGAATGATTTGTTAACTAGCCGTCAGGAATGCTAGGAATTAAGTTCTTTACAGAAAGCATTACTACTTCAATTCAGTATTTTAGGAGGTGTTTTACCTTGATCTTGGATCACCTGCTATCAGATTTCCAAATTCTCCCAAGATGTAGCCACCTACTTTTACAAGATTCTCGTGGCATGCTGGAGCTTGAAGGGCCTGTAACACATTAATAATCATTGATATGCAATGTACAAAAAAAACACCTTTTCTGTCACTTCCATTCCCTGCTCTCTCATCTACTTTCCTGCAAGAGCAGACCATGGATCTAGGCACTACAGAGCACTTACAAGAAAAACATGATGGATGGTATGATTTCACAGAAGACTCTAGTAGTGAGTATTACTTGATCAAGAGCACTCTTAGGCCCATCTAGCAAAACTGTGAACTTTTGATGACAGAGAGCTCCTTAAGTTTCCTCTGTTACATCTTGTGGTGATTCCTTAATTCTTAGCTCATTTTGAAAGGGAATTGAAAACAGTTACTCTCACCTCAAAAACAGTCTTTGCTGCATATCCTTGCACATCATCCCTGTTGATGACAATCTGAATAACTCGGTACCACACTTCTTCACTGACATAGTCACCAGCAATGCGGATCAGATTCAGGATTGTATCCACATACCAGGTGTAATCCACTGCATACTTCTCAGCTAGAATTGCAACCTTCAGAACCTGAGCACGCAAAAGAGAACACAGAAGGTTGGCTAGCTCTGGCTACGAGCTGTATACACCTGGTGATGCCCCACACTGGCCCAGAAACCTCAGTTTCAGATGCATGAGCTTGTTCACTTGTTCCCACAGCCAAGGTGAAAGGTGAACATTGAAATGCTGTGCCAGAATACAGCAGTTGCCAGGCACGTATTGCTTGCCCCATAATGCATTCAATATGTTGTACCTTTGTGGCTTTCCAATTGTGTACCTAAGTGATCAAGAGCAATTTATAGAACATTTTTTGTTTGCTATAACACTGAGACGGTATCAAATAGGAAATTGGAAACCTCTCAAAAAAAGGCAAAAGGAAACTCAAGATAGCAGAGGCAAATAGTGTCACCAAAGCATAGCTGACTTTTTCAAATCATACTTAGATTCCTGCATCCTGAAGCAAACAATCAGCTTCAAGGGAGACCCTACACAACTCATTACGAATTGCATTTACTACCTTAAAAGAACAGGTCAGTATAAGAGAACAGAATGAAATTCTCACTGTCTGCCAAATCACGGGACATTGCCAACAGCACAAGAGGTAAATCAACTAACACTGTATTTATTCCACATTCACTTCTCCAACCGAGGGACTTCAGCACCTAACTAAGCTAAATAGTGTAAGTACAAGTTTTTTTTACCACCCTAAAAAGGTTTGAGTATTTCAACTTTTATCCTATTGGTAGGAGGAGATAGGTATCAGGCCTCTTAGCTGATTATAAGGTATTTGCTTTGGGAACCCTTAGACTGAGCATTCCCAGAGCATACAAAGTTCTACCTACAAAGAAGCATTTACCACGAATTTTTGAAGCTATTGGACAATTGACTAGACTAGGACCTAACCCTCAGGTGTAGATAATGTGCTGGCTCACATATAAAATTCACTTTGCTTTCTATATGCACTGTCCCGAGACCAAGATCAACTTTTAAAATTCTTAAGTATCCGAGGTTCCCCCCTTCCCCCTGGACTAGTTTAACCTAAATTCTTTGCTATCATACTACAAAATGTGGAGGGTTTTGTTTGTCTGTTTTAGTAGTTTTGTCTGGGTTCTTTTTTTTAAGCCACAATGAAAAGCAATCTCTATCACAGACCACGCAGTCAATAAATGATACTTATGGTGCCAAATCCAGCTATGAAACAAATATTTAAGCAAAACACCAACAGCTTACAATTTCTTCTCTAATGGAATAATCAGCAGTCTCCAGGTAATTGAGCATTTCAGCCACAATCTGCTGGGCATTGCTTCGGTCACACATTGCATACAGGAGATCTACAGCTCTTTGTCGTACACTTACATCTCTTTCAGTCTGCAAAAAGACACAGAGTCAAAAGTCAAGAGGATTTCATCTTTTTTTGGAAAGTACATGCAACTTAAGAGATGAAACTTAGTATAGTACACAGTCAAATTTAAAATAAATGAATTTACATAATTTTTCAGATGTGGAATGAACTCAGATATACCCTTTATACAAGCTGTGGGTTTCTTATGCTATTTTTCACTTTCAGTCACCTAGGAATAGGTCAGTGGAGACTCAAACAGCTTCCTGCTTTTAAATACTATCACAAAAATTCAAATCATCGGGTTTTGTTTCTGTGGCATACTTATTCAAATCTGTGCAGGTGCTGAAAGAACAGAGGAGTTTGTACAGAACACTTCAGCATTATACAGAGTAGGGTGAGTGAATTTGTGGTCCACTATGCACTAAGTAACGGCTACCAGTGGCCATAAATGCACCAATAACTGGCTGAAATTGTTTAATTGCTACCAGGCCAGTGAGCATTTAGCTACCTGCAGGTTTAGTGTTGGGCATACCATGTAACAACTGAACTCCAACTAGAACAAATACATACTTTGAACTTAGACAAATGTATAAATATGCTACAGCACGAACTTGGAGGAAAACAAAGCATTTAAACATCCAAATGTGCAAGTAAATTTACATGCAAAACAGTCTTACTCTTTTGACTTCTGCTTTGTCACATAAACATGGCCTGGGAACGTGTCTTTCTGCTTTCTGGACTTTACAGTTCTGCAGTGCAAGCTGATCTGCTCCACCACTCCCCATAAGCTACTACACTGAAGGAACAGTGTCCAATACCAGCAAGACAGTAATAAAATTGCCTTCCCAGGATTCTCAATTTTGAAATTCCACATTTTTAAACAATTATTCATCTTCAGCCTACATTGGAGCAGATACCAGCGTTACAGGGGACACAGCTACAGATAGCAGATTTACCAGCAAGGTGCAGAAATCAGACCTCTCTAATTGCCAGCACAGCAAGATTTTGCTGGATTGAGGTAAAAAACTGAAGCAGACTTCAAAGAATAACTCAGCTGGTCCCAAAGTATTATCAACTTAATTAGGGACAGGGACCTTGGGGCAGTAGGGGAGAGGGCATTGAGGCAGGGGAGAAGACAACACTCAAAACCAGACCACACACTTCAATATTTACCTTCAATGCATTGATAACTGTTTCTATGTGTGTTTTCACAGCCTCATGTGAGAATTCAGAGCTGGCAAGCGTGCACATGCTTTCCAGTGCTAGGTAACGCAAATTAGTTTCTCGGTGCTGCAAGAACTGACCTAGCTGGTTACAGGCACGGACTAGTAGGTTTGGCTCACTGCACAGAACAGGAGAGAAAGTGAAAGGGTTAAAAGCAACAGGTTTGAGAACACAATTCAGAATACTATTGTTGCAGTGAAAATTTCTTTAAATGCCTCAAAGTGTCTGCTAGAATGCTTTGCTAGTGAAATGCAAATTCAGATACTGTGAGCAAATAATCTCTGTTGGATTAGAGCAGTGGGGTCAATACAAAACATCAAATAAAGAAGCAGCAAAACCCAAAGCTACACATTTGCTGTTCAGTTACACAGATATGGTTGTGTTCCAGTCTAGCAAGCAACTTCCTATTCTTTTCTCCTCTCTCCCTCTCCCATTAAAATCTGATTAATTGTTCAAGACAAAGCCCCAGCTTTTCACTTTAAAAACCCCTCTGATAAAAGAAGTATTGTCCCAGCTCACCTGTCATGATGTATAATTAAGCTTATTGCCTCAAAGAGGACAGCATTCTTCGCATTCGAGTGTTGCACTTTCTTTGACTTTGGTGGCTCCTGTGCTTTGTTGAGGATGGTTTCCAGGCATTCTGTCAGACGGCCACGTACCGCAGGGTCTTCTGGAGAACAACGAGCCATTGGACAACTTCATTTTGCTCCAAACCCTAATCCCTACCTTAGGTTTTCCCCCGGCTAAATCTAAATTCACTAAACTATTCTGAGACATTAAAAACATTGACACTCCCCAACAGGCACGTCAGAAAAGAATTCCAAGCCACAGTCCTTCTAAGCCACAGTCCTTCTGGGTGAGAACAAAAGCCAAACACAATCTGCACTACAACATACTTTGAGGCTTTAATATAGTTGATAATATTAATGAATGGTTAAAATGGCAGCTGCCAATGATTTCTAAGATGCACACTGCTTAGACGTTTTGTTAAAATTAAACACAAGATAATTCAAAAGGCCAAGTGTAGCTCAGAGCTACCAGAAACATTCAAGAGCACAAACTTCAGTATCTTTGCCTTAAGACAATGTGCTTGCACTCCAAGCTATGGTAACACTGCAGTGCAGCAGCTCTTTGGAGCCAGTGTATTGCATAAGAGAGATGACCAGTGCTGTGATTTTTGCATTACCTGGAGGTGGATAGCACTGTAACAGCCTTAGAAGTTTCACAGATAGCCAGGGAGCAGGAACAAAGTAGTATGTGTAGTCCTGAAGGTCTGTTGATGCAGAAGTTACAATCTGTAAAACAAACAGCCAGCATGTCAGCTGCTAAAGTTAATTGATTCACAATCATCAGAAGGACCCAAAGAACACTGTAGGTCACCTCTGACAGAAGCTTAAAAAACTGTGTCACTAGCAATGTCTACTTCAGTAGATTACTTAGGTGCAAGCTGCCACACTGTGAGTACACCACAGTAAATGCTGGGAATGGAAATCCAGTTTTGCAGATACAGTAGTCTAAGAAGTCTCTTCTAAAAAAGCCTACTTGCTTTTTTAAAGACTGAAGACAACCATCTTGTAACATCAAAATGTTTAACCAGATGCTTGACTTTCTCTGTTTCAGCAATTCACAGATTGAGCCAACAGTCTGGTGGCTGCTGATAGGTGAGCCTGCAATTCAAGTACAAGATGCTATGACAGACTGACCTAAAGCAGAAGGACCAACTAACACCTTCAGTAATACTCATACAGCAAAGCAAAAAAAAGATAATATTCACAGAAGAGGCTTTATATGTATAATGAAATGTGATAAGGATTAGATTAGATTTCTCTTTATAGATTTCTTTCACCCCTTTTATTCTAGGTTAAACATGAGTTTGGCACTAAATACTTCCACCACGAGTTTGCTCAAAATAATTCTACTTAATTCTTACTGCCCCATTACAGAACAGCCCTTCACTTCCTTCAGCACTTCCTTGCTTTTAAGTATTAGAAAAAACCTTCATATTTGAAAAGAAAGTAAACTGTGACCTACAAGTAATATGGGTATAAGACTGCATAAAACTGGGTGTAAAATACATTTGTGAAGTAGTAGCCTCCCTAGTCTTGCACACCTTACAAAGGGAGAGGGAAAACAAAATCAAACAAAACAGTGACATCAGTTTTCCAGCACAGAAATGTCAACTTACAGATATGTGCCTCCACTCCTCCCTGCCCCTGCTTAACCCCCTACATCACTTACAGAATATCAGATTCTTATGATTAACTCAGCAGCAGCTCTAAAGAAGGAATAGGAAGGCAATTTATCTTGCAAGAAGCTTAGATAAAGTCAAAACTACAGTCTGGATTTTTGAGGGGTTTGTGTGAAGTCTGTAGAATCAGTCTTTGATCCAAATATTCTTTGGTATTACAGTAACAAATGAGGATTACTACTTGGAGCACAGCAGCAATTAAACCAAGAAAGTTTGGGCAAGCCAATACAGCTTTCTGTCCTGGTAAGCAACAAGCATTTAGAGGTTACCTGAAGCACCCACATGAAGTGACACTGAATCATCTTCACATTTAATGGTACAGTAAACTAATCTGACCCTAGAAAGCTGAACAGGAAGCTAACCTGATCTAGAAAGCTGAGTAAATTAATCAACAGTGAAGTATTATCAGGGTCATCATTGGACTCACTCTGCTTAATCTAGACACTGCCAAGGAGACTGAAGTCTTGAACTCTTCCGGGTTCTTCTGTGCCAAAGTGGTGATCAGACTTGTAGCCGCAGTAACCACACCCTAGGGGAAAAAACCAAAACACAAACAAACTCATATTCAATTCTGTATCAGTTTACCACGCTGCCCATTAACACCTTTCAACTTTTTTTTAATATAAAAAAAATTGTTTACTCCCATTACAAAGCCCCACATTAAAAAAAGTTTTATTTGGCTAGCAGCTAGACTAATTAAACATCTGCAGAATCCAACAGAATTTTCAACAACATGATACTGCCATGCTTGCAGAGCATTTTAGGCTATTTTTTGTATTAGCTTTGTCTCGTGTTTGGATAGTACATCTAAAATAAGAGCGCTGTATTAAAATTAAGCCTGGACACAAACTGTCTTATTATACAATAGAAGCATGAGCAGAAGAAATTCAGTGCAGCAGATCATCCAGGAAAGAATTCTTACAACCCAACATGAGGAGAGGGCTTTGTATAACACAAGCACTGGATATTACTACTGCATACTAAAGCACACATCACGGTTGAAGCACAAGTATTAATAGCCTTATTTTCCTAAAGTAACTAGACTGGGGGAAAAAGCAGGGTCTCCTTTCTAAAGCAATAGGGTTTTTTAAGCCTCAAAGTAAGAATGACAGACACCACAGGACAAGGAAGTCTAAGTAAATGACAAATCAAGTCTTGAATTTTTAGTGCAGATCTAATCTTAAAAGGCCTAGGAAAATTCATATTATACCTATGCAATGGGACTTAGTGTAACAAGGCACAAGATTAATTAATTTACAGACAAAAAGAACTTGTACATACCATTCTTCTATCTACAGTGAAAATGTAATCAAAGCTTTATTAAAAAATTAATAGATACAGCAACTAAAAAAGGACAACAACTCCTTCCATTTTCTTCCCAAAGGCTGACGACAACAGCAAGCCACTTGCTTGAAAGACTCAAGAAGAAATAAATAGTGTATTCAACACCAGAAGTCACATCATTCCCTATTACACACTAGGCCCAAGAAGCATAATGAAGCTGATTTACCAAGTGCTGGTCATTGAGGAGATGCACCACTCGAGATGTCCAGTCTCCCATGGGAACAAGGTCAGGGGAAGTTCTGTATAAACGCAGCAGGCATAAAGCAGCACTTTGCTTCACACTATCCATAGTGTCCCTGCAAGACATACAAACTGATTTAAAATACAGTGGTTAAGGCACAGCAATATCTGCAGGACAGCTTTATGCCAGGTTTCACACTGACTCAGCATCCCTGGCCAGGCTGCTGCTTCTGCTTCAACAGAAGTTCACTGAAGTCTTTTTATGCCAACGTATTTGTTCTTAATTTTTCCGCTAAGTTTAATTAGTCAAGTTCTCAACTATTATAGGGGCTACTAGACATACGTAATGATTCTTTATAGCTTGGAGTGACATTTCACACCTTTTTATGAGAATTGAAAGTTCATCTCATCTGATCACAGGAACATGCTTCTTCCAGGCTGACTGAAATCAGACAGCTCAGATACACGTTCAGGTACCTCAAGAATGTGACCAAACCTGGCTCTCCTGATAAGTCCTGCATGTCACATAGAAATCATGAACTACTCAACAGCTCCAGCACCTACAGCTAGAATGTAAGGTGGCTGTCACCAAGCAGACAACCCACAAATCTGTTCACCTTGCTATCCCTGCTGCTGGCACAGAAATGCACTATTTTAAGAGTGGCATGCAACTATTCTAGTTCAGTGAACTCCTTTTCACAAAGTAGTTTATTAAGCATTTTGTGGAATGCACAGACAACACCTACAAAATGTATGCAGCACTACCAGTAAAAGTTTTAAAAGGCAGCTTATAATGTGCAACCTTGGTTAAATGTTCAGACACCTCTCTATCCTCAGCAGAAGTTCAGCCCAGCTATTCTTCATGAATTTATCAGGTTTCCATGAGATCAAGTTGTACCTCAGTTAAAAACCACAACCCCTCCCCATGAACCTATTCCTCCCCTGTCTCTAATTTATATTTAAGCCAAGAGAGCTACACTGAATTTGCAAATGTAACTGACAATGCTCATTCTGCCCCGGTCACTTAGCACAGGCACACAGACATATTTCATATATATCATCTTAGCAATGCAGAAGGAATGAGACCCTGAAGAGTTATCTCAGAAAATATGAACACAGCTTGAAGTTTAAACAAGTTTGACCTGAAGGTGCTGTGCTCTGTCTGCGATAGTGACACCAAGTGAAATTTTTGGAATTTTTTAAGGTTATCTTATTAAAACTCCATGACTCATCACTGCAGTATTGTCTCCACTGTGCTACATGGAGAACAGCACCTGGCAAGGGCAGTGGCCTGACATTTAGAGTATTAATACAATTCTTATACCACATGCCACTTTTTATATTTATTTAAGACAGTTAGTTGTTATAAAAAGATCCATGCATATTCTAAAACATTTCATATCCGTAGGAGTTTAAATGCACTGTTTGCACTTGGACATTTTAAGTTTCAAAATAAATTAGCCCTTCAGTCATAGGTCCAACTTTACAATGGTTTAACTACAGTTTCAGACATCTGCCACGTCTGTTTTGAAACTTTCGGCTATACCGAAATAAGAAAGTTGGTGGTGACTATTTGCCATTTACACAAATTGCAGTTTACATGGCTGGTAGAGGAAGTGAGAAAACTCACAAATCAATATTATCACATTCCTTATGAAGTCAATACATTTACGTAAGAACTTCAGTTTATAACAAAATTTGTAGTATAAATCTCTATTTAGGTTCATTTATTTCTTCTTTCATCAGGAGAGGTAAGGAAAGTAGAACATTTCAGGGGTATTCAGTACCACAGATGTTGTATCCAAAACAAAAATCAGATCACAACAAGGCTGTAAAAGCCTATTCAAGACACCAAAAGTCTTAATTTCCATGTAGTCTTACACTCCTACAAGCAACTCCCCATTCAGGCAAGTGAAAGCCCCTGCAGCTACTGGAACAGTCATTATACTGTAAGCCTAGGGCTGTACAGTCCAAGCACAGATTAAGGTGCTGCAATGGAACCACGCTGCTGAGAAGTTTATCGGTGTTGGACGTGAAGGAGGCACATCACACCTACCCAGCCACGAGAATTTTGGGAATTTCTCCAGCAAAGGCTTCGGCCATCTCGCGGCTGCCCACGTTGGCAATGCAGTGCAGAGCAAGGCCCATGAAGGTGGGGTTCCGGCTGGCCAGGTCGTTCTTGATGGCGTTGTTTATCAGGCGAATGAGCTCGCTGTTAGAGTTCACCAGCACGGAGATGAACAGATAGCCCTGGGAGTCACAACACGGAAAATCTATTGTAGCTGACTTCATTTATTGTGGCATTAACAGGAAACATGATTTCTTTGACACATACACTTCTCTCCAACACCATATGGGTAGAAGTGGGTATTTAGACAAAGCAAAGGCTAGAAAGATTAAGTGAATTAAACAAAAATGAACAAGTTCGCTGTTACCCTAAGTATCTGGTTTTAAGTGTTTTCTCAGCCTATTCTGGCATATACTCAAAAGGTCATTTTAGATGAATGGGGACCAATCAAGATTTTGGGTCATTATTCAAATACTAGTAAGTTACATGCACTTGATAAACACAACCTTACCTAGGGAGACGGAAAGAGATATTTGCAAATTAAAAGTTATTTACCTTTTAATGCAAGACTCGAGGCAGTTTTTTAAGAAGAGTAATAATTTTATGCAGAATGCACATTTTTTGGAACTAGTTCAAGACTCCCTGTGCACAAAGGTGTTTAGATTTCAGAATCGTTCCTCGAGCCAAAATAAGGCTTTAAGCCAGGGCAGGGGGAATGAAACAAGATTCTTTACAGACTCTATAGCTGAGGCAGGATATTAGACAGACCAGCTTATCTTTTGTAGAGCCCAAGTTACTCACAATTTGTTTCTCTGTATATCTATTGGAACTGAGCAGGTTTACAGCCTCCATGTGACCAAAGTCAATGTCATGCCCGAGCAGAAAGATGAAGAGCAGTTTGCAGACATATTTTTTCTTACTGTAACCATCCAGAGCCTTGTCACCTGAAAAGCAAGGAAACAAACAACAATTAAGTCTATGCTGAACTTTTATCTGGTTACCTAGTGACAACTCCATCTACCATTATCTATATCCTAAAGGATGGTGATGAAAGGATGGTCAGGAAATAATGCTATCATCTAGTCCTTGAAGTATCCTATCCTGCAGTGTCCTTAGAGTACATTCTTACTAAGAGGCAGCACATCCATGTTTGCTCCATTTTGATTTTCCCGCTTCAGTTAAGAGCATTTATGTCTTCCATGCACGTTCTCCTCTTAAACCAATTATCAAACTTTTATCTCAGTAGAAATGTTAACATACTTTTCCAAGTGCACCACTGTCAGTAGCAACAAAAAAACCCCAACCCAGCAGGTTGTTTTAGAAAGATCTGGTGACAGCGGTGTATCCCAAAGACTCGAAGAAATACATGAAATTAAATTACCACGAGAACTTTAAAATTTTTGTAAAATGACAAGTATTCACAAGTGTTCCAGTTTTAGAAGACAAATGCACCATAAATAGGTTTGGCCATATGCTGCAGTACTGCTGATTTTAGAAGTTTGCAGAAGCAACATGGAGCAGTGCAGCTTCCAGTTCATGGGGAGACCATTGCTTCTCCTGAAGGGAAGAGCTACATATCAACGTAACCCTTTCTGTGTTACATCCTCTCCCTACCTCAAATCAGGAAATAAAGGGGTATCCAATAAATCAGACTGCTGGATAGTTCAGTCAGGGTAGCAGAATTCTGATATATACTGCTGCCTATATATAGCCCTAAAGGGCTATACAAGCTCCTTTGCCTCAGCATTCTGTGCCCAGAAAAACTGATCTGTCACATCAAGTATCTATTCCTTAGTGATGGGCAAGTTCAGCCAGAACAGCACTGCATACACTAAAGCTTCAATAAAATATTCCTTACTCATTGCCCTGGCCAATAAAAGCTCCAAGCTGCCTTTTTATTTTATATTTAGCTGCCTACTACATAAATCTGAAGTTAAAAAAGAATCTTAATAGTACAGAAGTTGCTCCTTCTCCCTTCCAGGCTACACGAATCTACAGCTCCCCTGGATTTCACACTACATTCACAGACTGGATAGAAACCAAAGAAACCTTACCACTACTAAACTTACAGTTAGTGAAGGAATGAAGACTACCACGTGTGTTTGAAGACATGTAACCAACAGAGAGCATATGGGCCCACTGAAGTACACAATGCTAAAAGGTTATGCCTACAGGCTGCAACTATGCATTTTGGGGTTTTTTTTTCTATTTTGACCGTAAAAAATTCTTCTATTTAATCTTATTTAAACTGAGATTAATTCAAGAAAATCACTGCTATTTTAATGCAGACAATGATACTCATCTGATTTGGGTTTTTAGGCACCTGTTGATTTTTTTTTAACTGGCACAGACAGTGCATCAGTTGCCAATAAAAAGCTTCACCTTAAAGCTGTTTTTATGTTGTACAAAGAGGAGGTCATCTTCAGGTCCATACTACAGAAGCCAATATATATCACATTTTACTTCAATACAGGAAGCAGCACAACTGAACATATCCATGACAGTGAAATCCTGCTATACTGGATCCTGTCAACATCCTCTGACAACAGCCAGCTCTGCAGAAAGCTGCCTAAAGACATGTTTTCTTCAAGCCACTTTTACAGTTTGCTGCCATAAGGCTCTTTTCCTGCGGAGTCAGCAAACAAATGTAGGGATTTTCCTGGACATCGGAATTACTGTCAGAAGAACCAGGGTGAAACATCCAATGGGAAGTATTTTTTCCCTCCTTCTTTGGAAGCAACATGGCCAGAGGAAAGAGAAAATAATCAACCATGTCTGCCCATCTGCTGTGACCTTCAAACTATGGCGTAAGCAGCAAGTCTGCATAAATACTTCCTGTTATACTATTTTCCCAATAAAACGGCACTCAAGCAGAAGCTTCTTCCTATCCCACCATGGCAGATCAAAGATACCTTTCCTTAGGTGAAGCAAGGAAAAAACCCCAAAAATAAAACACAGGAAAAGGCAGTGACAGCTTTGGCTTTCTAGTATTTTTTCAGCTGCTCAGGAAGAGTTTCTACAAACTCCTAAGATTTGACTTTAATTGGTCACCTGCACGAGATCCAGAAGGAAAAGAAATAATTAGTGAATAAACCAATGAGGCTTTACATCATCTATCAACAAAAACCATTCCAACTCCTGACAAGCCACCTATTCTAGGGGTCCAATGAAAGGAATGGTGATGATTGATACCACTAACAGATAATACTATGATTCACAGAAGGGGGCACTAAATAAGCTGAATCCATTTTAGTCAGCCTAACTCTAGTGAGCAAGCTCTACATAGTTGAGGACTTACTATGGTATTAGACAGCATTATTATCATTAGTTGCTTCTCTGACATTCAGATACACCAAAAGACATCAGAAAGTAGCTTTCACATGAACTTTACCACAAGTGAAGACACCCCAACCAGTCTCCAAGACCAAATTCCCAGCAGGTCAAGAGGCTGAACTGCAGCTGCCTGTTAGTAGTGTACAATCCATCAGCAATATACAAAAGTTAGAAGTATTAAATCTAATCTCTTATGTTCTCAAGTGACTGGTGTTGACTCTGTGATACTGGAAGGGAAGAGGGAGTACAAAATCCTGCAACCCAACTGCTTAACAAAGTACATAAGCAGATGAAAATATGTATACTTTGAATCACATTAACTTTCACAACAAACTGTTGGTCAGTTTGGCAATTCCTTTTTTAGGTTTAGGGCTCTGCTATTTAAAACATTATATGCTTCCAAGATACCAGTATTTTAAGAGCGCAGATTAGCAAGGTCCTTGGATCTCAGGGTATTTGAAGAATTTTTGATAGAACCTTTGCCATGCAAATCAAGCACAAAACACAACACCATCCTATTAACAAGCAGTTTCCTTCTCCACCATGTGGTATCAAAGTATTGTAAAATCAGTACCTGAAACACCTTTTCTGAAGACAGAAAAAATGCTACACTGACTGCTTTCAAAAGCTCCTGTTCCATACACACAGATCTGAAGGCAGTGTGACAGTTCTCAGGCAAGCTTATAAACTAGGCCAAGTTAAGAGTTACTACAGCTCTTCTTCAATGTCTTATTAGTTCCCAGCAGTAACAGAATATTGGGGGTTTTAAATTTTTTATTATTTAATTATCTGAGCAATTTGAAAAAAGAGCACTTCAAAGGTCTCACAATAGTTGTCTAACTCCACCTGTGTTTTGAAGAAGTCTGTGACTCGGATTCTTATTGAAATTTTAACTATTCCTCCCTTCCATGTCGCATTTATGAAGAGTTCTGAAGTTTCTATTTTAAACATTATTAACAAGTCTCATTGCCTAAGTGTGTGCCAAAATAGTACAGCTTCCCCCAGTCCCGAGCAAACATCCGAACAAGAGCAGAAGGAAATGTCACATGTTCTGTTATCTTTATTGCAATACACAATCATTTCTTTTAACTCAGCTCATTTCCAAATGCTTTCAGGAACATTTGCAAGTGCTGCAAATCAAGTCAGCAGAAACAGGAAGGATTCATGTCAGCAGGTTTTGAGCACAGTGGCCATTTCAAAGGCTACTTGCTTTCCCTGAAAAGTTTATTAGTTATTTTGCTAAGAAAGAAATTATTAACAGCTGATTAACAGTGAGTACTATTCAGAAATAATTGCTATTTCCAAATTTGTGTTGAAACGCAAAGGAGGTGATACACAGAAAAGTTTTCGTTTTCATTGCTCATACATATCTTTCACACAGCCCTCAGAAAAGAAAGAAGTAAGGCAAGAAAGTATTTTAAGACCCTTTGGTTCTCAGGCAGCAGCTTCCAGCTCTAGTTTGGAACATAAGTTAAAAACAGTACCTGCTTTTCAACCTGACTCAGTATACTTAAAAGCCAGCGTGCTGCACTGCTACTGAGCCAGTGCTACCAGCGAGAGGGGTCAGGAAAGCAGTTTAGTCCTTGGGATGTTCACTGGGGGTAGATAAGGAAGCCTCACAAGTCTAATCTCACTAGCTTTCACGTGGCTGATTGCCACCTTAAAATCCTAACTTTTAAAACCACAGTAATGGCTTTTGCAAAACAGAATGGAAAACACTGTTTCTTTGCTTCCTTCCTACACTGACACTGACCTCTGTTCATGCAGCTGGCAGCAAGCCAGGGATATGCTGTATCAGAAGGCCACTAGTAGCTTAGAGGCTAAGGAAACTGAATCTGATTTTTATGAATGTAGCTACACTTTGAGACAAGATCTGGATTTCTTTAGAAGTGACAGTCCAAGCCCTCTACATCAACCTCTGCATATTTGTGCCAAACAACCCATACAAATCCATAAACTAGTATTTATTCACCATACTACTAGCACCAGAAGAAAGAGCAGCCCTACAACTCAGGTCATATTTGAAGCCTGAATTTACTTCCAAAAATTCAGTATGTCACTGAAGACACTTAATGATTTTACTGTGTGATTGCCTTCACACGTGAGCAGAAGACAGTTTGACTAAGAAGCTGATCTTAAATATATTAAGCCTATGCTTTCACAGCCTGCCAGAAGCAATTTACTGAATTTACTGTAACACAAGTTTAAGTTTAAAACAGGTATTTAGAGGCTTAACTTCCTCCAAAGGGTTATCGTGTATTTTGGAAAAATAGAGATTTGCTCAAATATGGAAAACCAAGTCAGCAGAAGAAAAAAAAAAGGAAAAAAAATAGCAACAATTAACAACTGACATTGGGGCACCTCTGCAAGAGCTGAAAAGAAGATACACAAGCATGTCTGAAATCTAGCAACCACTCTTGTAACACAAACCCTATTAAACATTCAGAACAAAACTAAATTCTAATGCCAGAGCAGGAAAAAAAAGAAAAAGTCTGAATCAAGCAGAAAACAAAGTTCCTCTGACCGCAGAAACTGCTTATAGATTTGTGAGCAGCTTCATAATTACACAAATTCTGGTTTGAGAGATCAAAGTGATATAACAATTTAATAAATGAGATATTTTTTCACTCCCAAAGCAGTTACTGCTCTGCCACTGAGACTTGCAGTTTGGTTCAAGCATGGGAACAAAATGAGCTTACAGTCTGAACATATAAAACAAAAGGAACAGCATCTCCACACACTTTACTCCTACAACTTCCTCCTTATCACGCTGGTGTAGTTTCTCTCTACTCCATTCTTCTTATCTCAGTTAATGCAGAAGCATTTAAAGCAACCGTCAAGGACACAGTGACCTCAGCGATGGAGCTTCCCCATGCTTAGACAAGAGACACAGTCACCTTAAACACAGAGACTCTAAATTCCTGCTGAGCTTGGTGTAAAAAAGCTGGATCAGAACCCAAAGCCATAGCACAAGTTCCATCAGTTCAAGGAAAGTATTGCTTGTCCAGAGATGTGAAACCTGCTCCCAGCCTGTCAAATAGAAGGGTATTTTAAACACCAAGTTACCCAAACAAGGCAGGTATCAGGCTCCACAGATACTTGCACGCTAGAATAAAAGCACAAATATTGAGGCTCTGTCTGCAACAGTGTAAAAATGCACTTTGCAAGTTACATGGGATGGGCATCCAGATACTCCAACAGCGTCTGCTGAAGCATACAAAGGCCCAGAGGTAGAGCAGACTCCTACACTAGTGTCAAGCAAGAATTTCTCTGTCAAGAGGTCTTGTTTCTTGGACCTTTCCCTGATTACAGCCATGCAGGCAGTTCAAAAGCTGTGCCTTCGGCCAGGTAGGGCCAGTAACTCAGGGCACCAGTATTCACCACAGTTATCTAGCAAGGGACTTCATCTTAAGGTCACAATCACACATGTGTCTTAATCCAAACTATTTAAAAACATTTTAAGGTCAGAGCTACACAAAAAGAAACTGTGCTGAGTAATACACACTCAAACCAAGAATAAAATGCATATGAAGGTCTCTTAAATTTTATGTAGCCCTTCTGCAAATAAGAACTACACAGCATGAAGTCCATGTGGGACACCTGCAGCAGAAAGATAACACAGCTATCAGCTCCTCACACTCTCAAGGCCTGAAGCAGTCACACAACAAGTTGTCTAAACACAACTTGTTCCGAACTGTGACATTTATGCTTTTTCTCAGGTTTCACCAAGTTACTGTCGCCAGGTAATTAGAATTTTACACCCCAAACCCATACAGATTTAATAATAAACCATAATGAAGATCAGCTACAAGAAGGTTTAGCCATCTTCCACTCCAACTACTGAAAGAGCATATATTGACCTTTATTCAAAACTATTTAAATAGTGCTTAAAGGATGCTACACAAGGTATGCAGGCTAAAGTTATGACACTACTTTGCTGAAAGCACCTCTATTCTCTGATCACCACCTGATTTATGGGTCTACACAGCTAGAGATTCCTATGATAATTTCTCCCTTGTTTCATGAGTAAGCAGAGAAGAATTAACTGTTCATGTACTTTTACCTATTTTTAAGAGAAAAATGTAAACACAAAGGCATGTGATGGCTTCAAATTTAGAAGAATTTCTTAAGTGTCTTGCACTGTGGTTAACTTTTCCCTTCTAAACTGTCGATGACACTCAAGTTTTTAAAGGTCTTCATATACCTTTAAGAGATTTAAAATGTAGCCACAGATCATACAAAGTTCAGGAAAGTTATTTGTTAATGCATTGAGCATTCCAAACAGATATGCTAGTCCTAAAGTCACGATAGCCAACTAAGGTAAATGAATTTACTACGAATCCAGCAGATTCTGAAGGCACACACATGACCTCCACATTGCAATGCCTTATCTAACTACACACACTGCCCCATAACTATTTAAACAGAACTTGCCATAGCCACTGCTGTTATAACTCCATTTAAAAACATCCCAACTACCCCTCAGAATCTTTAAACTTTGAAACCACATACAAAACTTGAATACAGCCAACAGCGAGAGTTTTACCTTGTGTTGTTTAAAAGTAAATTGCTGCCTCTTTGGAATTAGTTACTGTATATCCTTTTTTTCATATGAATAATCTGTTATGTTGTTGCTTGTGGTCAAGATGTATAGCTTCAGCAATTACACATTTTAATCTTAATTCTTATAGAAGATAGCCTAACCCATTATTTCCATAAAGAGCTCAGGGCTGAAGAGGGGGGAAGGAAGAAAAGTTTAAACAGATGCTGTTTTACTGGAAATAATCATGTCCACCCATATTCCTTCAAACTATTCACAGCCTCAGCCTTCTGGAAGCAAACAGGCTGAGTAGTTATGTGGTTAGGAGGCCAAGTATTAGAGATAGTTTGTGACCAGTAGCCAAATTCCTTGATAGAGGAGGGAGTTTGCTTCTGTTATAGCCAAGAATCACAGGACAGTCAGAAGGTTCCGTAGTTAAGAGAACGTTTTCAACAGTTATTCTAACAGACTGCTCTAGCATTTTGCTTGAGTCAGCAGTTGACAAAAGAAGCCCAAGCTTGTAAAAACAAAGCCCCATAAAAGAATGTCATATGGAAATATATATAGTGTAGTATACAGTATGTCACTTACCTTTAAATTTTGACCGAATGTTTGCTAGTTCTTTGTTTATCCTCTTTATCTCCGCCTCTTTACTTTTGCCTGAAATGAAAAGGACACTGATCAGGACACAGTGCTTCGGACATCCCTCTGCCACCCGAAGCATCTTTTCACCCAAACAGAAATACACATTTGTGACCATACAAACATCAGGAGGAGTTATTAGTCTCCATTTCCATCCCTGGGACTAAAGGCAAACAGAGGTGACTTAAGCATCACTTTAGACAGGAATGTGAGAAGCTCTAAGGACATCCCTGTTTCAAGAACCTTTGCAGACTTTAGACAGTGTCACTTGCATGCAACCTGAGATGCCACTGCTACTGACTTTCACAAATGCTCCAGTTCTTCTGTCCCTGAAACTGCCCAGAGAAAAGTGAATTTTACTTCCTATGTGATTACTAAGTTGACAGTGCTTTGAAGGAGTGAGTGTCCTAAGCACAATCTTATAAACAAGCAGCTCATGTTATTCCTCACCTGAGGGACAAGACAATTTATTGTTTCTCTGTTGAATGGTCATTCAGTTCAACAGCTTTAAAAACATACTTAACAAATTGAAGAGGAAACACACTAAATTCACAAGGAGTCCAAAGACTCAAGACCTCACACAGGATACAAGTTCAGAATTTCAATGTACCTCATGAAAGTCATTTGAAAACCAGAAATATTTTAAATTCACACTTTATTAGATGACTTGGCAACCTTATGCTTCACAGCACCATCACTATTTCATATCAACTTTTGATTCCAAGAATAGGTATTGGGATTTCTAGAACCAATTCAAGTTACAAAGAAAGACATCTGCAGTTTAAATTCTGATAATGCAAACTTATTCAAGTAATATTTGCACTGACCAAACCAAACTAGCTTATTACTCTTTAGCATTTTAGTTTTTGTTAATTGAGATTCTACAGACATCTGGGTCCATTGTCTCCTACATGAGTAGGAGCACAGAAGGGTAAAACAGTGAGCTCGGGCATTGTGATCAGCTGCCTGTCATCTGAGGGAAGCAAGTGAAGTACATTTCAGCAATGCAGAACTGGCCATTTAGTTCTGTTGTTAATTCTGACCTGTACCTACTCAAACTTTCAACAAGTCCAAAACTTTTGCGCATTTTCCAAAAGTCTCAAGCAGTTTCAAGTATTCCGAACATCAACTAGCAGCAGCAGATGACAGCTTCTTTCCCTCTTCATCACATATATTTGCTACAAGGTTATGAGTAAAAGTCTCCCAGCCCTGGCTCAAAATGGTCCAACCTTATGAGTCGTGGGGATCACATGCCCTGTGTTCACAGAACACATTTCCCCACTGGGATCACAGCTACAGCCACGAATGTGCAAGTAGGGGACGTGACATGACCAACATTCCAAAGCACCTCCAATATCACCCCTCTGTACAATAGAAACATCTCACAGTATTTACATATCTCACTACATTTGCGTGTCCAAAAGCCTGTGTCACCCTGTGACTGCTACTCCTCCCTTTATGATTCCTTTAGGGATCTTATAGCCAGCCCTATGAAAGGTGGCTAACTCAAGGAAACAAGTGCCTTAGGATAGTTTAAGAGGAAAGTATAAGGGAATCCCTTGCCAAGTACAAATGAATCTAGATTTTGTAATTTCTTGACTCAGACTCAAAAAAATAAACTTAAGCACTTCTGAAACCAACTCTTGCATAAGATCCAGGGAATGGGTTTGTATTATCTGCCTCTAACAATGGCCACAAGAGAACAGACACAGAGCAGCCACAGCACACTACAAATGGAAATGTTAGGCTGAAAATAAAAGCAACTACTTCAGTTTGCCTTGTCCTTTTAACAAAATACTTACAGACCCCACATATTCACTTAAAATGGATTTTTTTTCCATTCTACAACAGTGTTTTGTAAGGCCCACTGCTCAAAAGACTGAAATGCAGGGTGCCTTGGCAGGCAATCCGCAGGGCAAAAAGCAACTCTCAACTTCAGAGCTCAATAATTTACAATACCTGTTCTGAAACAAATTGTAGTTGTTATCTGCATGCACCTTGATTTCCAGATAAAGCAGAAGATAATGTCCACAGTTACAATGTGACCTAGAAATTCCTATTAACTTCTAGAATGACAAAGCGAGAGAACAAAATATAGCTCCCTCAGTTTATAAAGATGCATCTGTTGGAATCACAAAGTTTAACCAGTTTTCACTAATATATCATGCAACACATAATGAGTTTTGTTCTAATTTAACTTGTCAACCTAAAGAAAGCTGGTTTTATAGTAGTAACACTATTTATTGTGTAAATGAGCAGCAAGTCATACAATCTAAGACCTGAAGTGTCTTCCTTTATAGATTTTAGATTTGTCTTAATGGGATTATTTGTCCTGTGCACACAGCAGAGACACTCGAGTGTTTGCTCCTGGGGCACTTGCCAGCATTAGGAGTTCATTACTAGACTGAAGCAAGTAGTTTGCTCTGGGGTCCACTCTCTGAGAACAGGGGCCACAGCAACACACCCCAAAAGGGTGCAAATGTTTATGTAAATAAACAACACTGTAATTTTGCACACTATTTCTTTTTAAAGACTTGAAAACACTTCCCTTATTTTCAGCCATACGTCTGCTTCTGATGAAAAACTGAATCTCCTAAAGCTATTAGTTTATTTTCTCTTCTACCCTGAGAAGAGCACATCTCATTAAGACATAACCAGAGTCTGGAGATTTTGTACTTCATTTACATTAACAGGGCAGAGAATATAGACCTCAGTCTGGGACACTGCTAGCCTGAGTAGGATATTCAGTCATTTAAATTTAGAAACTAGGTCTTTGCTCTGTATCTTTAACTTATGTTTGTAAGAAAAGTGAATTGAAATATTTACTTTGAATTTTTAGCAATTGTTTCTCTAACTTCAGCAAGTATGGTAATAATCACAATTTTAGAATGTTAAAAATGGGATGAGGAAAGAGAAACAGTAACACATACCAGCTAACTTTTCTTATCCCAAGATGAAATCAAGGCCATCTTTTACTTTTTTAAAACCACTGAACCCTCCTGTCAAACCTTTCAAGCAGCATTATTTACCTGCTACAGTCACAGATTACCAGTTACTGCTAGAAATTGGGTCCTTTGTGTCCTAAGCAAGCAACAGAGCATTAAGCAAAGCCTGACTAAAATACTTCAGGAATCTGTGAAGTCAGCACCTTTGGTAGAAATAGTCTGCAGGCTCAGCAACACAAACATGGAAATCCCACCCCCATGCACACAGCTGTAGCAGCAAGATGACAGGAACACCCAGAGTCACATCTGAAGGTTTATTCTCTCAAATTTTAAATCTTGCTTAGCACATGAACAAAAGCCTGTTTCGAATAATTCCTTCAGGCTGTTCTATTTTGAAGGCAGTATATGATCTCATCCAGACTGTGACCAAACATAATCAGCATAGCATTTAGCAGGTGATAAAAAGTTTAACTCCATATACTGGAGATCATATTGAACAGTTAAGTTTTCACCTCATTACTAATTAATGGAAGCCTGCAATTGTAGTTTTAAAGAACAGCGTCAGCACACCAAGTGTTAAATGTCACTGAGGGCAATCACACAATGCTGACGACAGCTCACAAGTTAAAACCAGGCTGAAGTATCTAACCCCAAATTTCCTCAACTCCAGCAGTTATATTGTATGGTAGCCTCATTCAAACATGATTAACTGCCTATATCAGAAGAAGACAAAGCAAAACAAAATTTCACAGAGGAAGGCAGCTTCCATTGTAAAGGACAAAAGAAAACAGAAGCATCATAAACCAAGGAACAATTTCTAGCTAGATCTTCTGTCCCACTAAGTGTGGAATGGAGGGCACTGTTAAAATGTGTTTGATTAACTGAGAAATTTTCATCACATTACTCTGACTTGCCAACATTCACTGAATAATTTCTACACGCATATTTTATTTTTACCATCACTAGAAACACTCAAGTAGTCTTCAGGAAAGTAAAAAGGAAGATGATGATAGCTGAAGGAATACTATGCTGCAGGAATAGAGGCTTACATTTCAGAGCTAACAAAGGCAATTGCTCTACCACTTTCAGGCTGTTACACAGCTCCCAGTCTCAGGAAATTACCAGAGCTGTATATATATAACAAAATGTTCTGTAACTGAATTGGGTAAAATGGACAGAATCACGGACAAAGACCCTCTAACCAGTTCAAGTTAGAAAGTGTTTGATGTTGGGCGGCAGGGGAGTCACCTCCTGGACTCGTGCCCATAAATTACAAGGCTCTTTGCCCTCTACTTATTTTCTAAAGTCTTACATACTCAAAATGCTTATTCATATGCATAATCCCAGCACCGCCCACTCCCCCTGCTTCCTGTTAAAATGAGGTTAAAAGTCCTTCACACGTGCACAGTTCTTCTCTTGAATTGGCTCAGTGGTCTTAAATTGGCACAGTGGTCTTGAAGGACGAAGTCAGAAAGGTCTTCATCACAATGACCTTTCTACCTTCTTACTGCTGGCAGGCTTTCATGACCTTTTGGCACAATCCAATCCCTCCTGTTTCATGATCAATTAGTATTGAGTCCAGGTGCAGGTCATGGTCTCATTGGTTTCCATTTGTTATCATGATGGTTCATTTATTTCATTTCCTTCTATAAACACAACTAAAACAAGCACATAATAGCAAGTAATACATCATCTAGTTCTAGCTTAAGTATCTAATAATCATTAACTTATCTTTTGTTTTTCCTAATTTGCATGCTAATCAATATAAATTGCTTCTAACCCTCAGCTAAAATCTTAACTCTTTAAAATCATGATTCATAACCACACCATTCAGCTTGGAGAGGTTTTAATAAAGGTCATGTCACGTGTACAGACTGCTGGGTAGGACAGTAGTTAAGCCACAGCACAAGAAGATTATGTTCCATATGAGTTCAGGCAGTATCCTTCTCACTTTCACTTATTCAGACTTACGGATATTTAATGATAGTTAAAATGGTAATAACTTATTAAAAGAGGTGAGTGCAAGTCAGTAAGCTTTGGGTTGCTGTTTTGCTGCAAGGACAGGCAGTGTTTGTAGCCTGACAGCCCTCGTGTACAAGTGCTGCTCATCTTCTCCAAGATGAGCACTGAGCACCCAGGTACCCGGGCACAACGGAGTCCAAGGTGCTTATGGGCGATTACTGCATATCTGGCAGTTTGTCAGGCTTCAGACTCCATCATGCTGCCTACTGCCTTCCTTAGACAGGGTAAATTTAGTCTGCAGAGCAGTATTATCTTTAATTACCATCTTGTTTAACAAAGATAGAGTAGGGAACGTCGTAAGTCACGCAGCTCATCGAAGAGCCAGTTACTATTCCTGTATTTCCCGGTAATCCAGGCTACAGTCAGCACCTCAGTACTGCATAAATACACCTCCATTCCTCTGTTTGGAGTTACAACCTAAAGAATTACGACCTAAAGAATGAGAAAGCAAAGTTACAGGAAAGGGGTTTGTTGAGTCCATTCATTTGAAAAGAGCACCTGACATACCCCGATAGTAACCTGGAAGCAGGATTGCAAGGTTAAGTAAGTGCTTTAAGGTTAGAATTAGTGGGTTGCTTTGGCTCACTCAGACAGTGACCTGCTCCATTAGGATTAACTTGTTGCTAGACTAAATGCAGACTGTCTAAGGCAAGTTTGAGGCACACAACCCACCTGTGCCTTAAAACTGCTACTAGTTCTTAACTTTCATACAAATCACTTGATAGATTTCTGACCAAGTCTACACCTTTCTTTCCCAAAGGAACACAGAAGTGGTTTTTTTCTATCAGCAGTTACACAAATACTGAGCAGAGTAGATTTCTGCAGGCAAGGCCTTGAGACACAGGCATACTGTCAACATTTAAAGCAACAAATAAATAAATCACAAAATTTTAGATGTTCCCAGTACTCTCCTGGCTCCAATCTGCTCAAGGCCACCAGTCAGAGTAATTGAACCCAACCAATAATTAGTTTTGAATTTATGTCCAGATGAGAACTGCTACACTGTGTTTTACCTCTTAGCCTTACCTGCCCTATAGCCATCTGACAATTTTTGATTACAGATGCATCACTGCTGGCATGAACTAAAGCAGAGGGTAGGAGGCTCTGTTAGCACAAGGAAAAGGCATGCCACAATTCTGTCATGCCATGCTTCTTGAAGGCCAGTAGTAGTGTCAGTGACTTTTTGTGGCACTATCATAGGTCTAATATAACATGAACTCTGTTCACATTCAATTATCAAACAGGGCTTGAGGAGAGAGGACAAGTCTACTTTTCCGTTTAGGAGAGAGAATACAAATACTACCAAAGTTAACAGCATGTACTTCTCTGAACTCCTTAATGGCTGGGAACATTTACTTGGGAAGAATACAGTTCTTACACAAAAGATAAACTCTCAATTTTAAAGGTGATCTTTAAAATCTTCCCTGAGAGCTTCCCTGAGAGTCACTGTTTTCCAAACATAGGAATGTTTCTGGTTATGTTCACCTTAGCCTTTACATTAGGAGCAGCCAAGCTGATTGGCCACTCCAGTGGGAGAGACGGCACAGCCAAACCGCTCCCCAGCCTCCCTTCAGCAGAACGTTGGTAGTTCGAGAGTCAGTTTGATTCAAGGCTATGCTTCTTCAGAGACAGCTACAGACAGCTCCTAAACACTGCTCTCACCCTGACACGCACGTTCCTGCTGCTACCTTGTACTGCTGCAGGTCAGTTTGGGAGCCAAACAGCCAAAAGCAAGATGGGTTCATCCAAAGGCCGTCATGCCAGCTTTATCACAAGGGACAGTGCCAGCAGAACACATGACCAGCTATAGAGCAAGTTCACCCATTCACTGTCTAAACACACACTAGTTGGCATAAAGCAACCAAATGACCCACTTGCCCTTCCTATTGCTACAACAGCCTGCGAGCATGATGCAAAGACCACACTACATTCTTGAACCCTGCTGTCAGGGAACAGAGAAAGAAACTGGTTAAAAGATAGGGAAAATCAAAACAAATACTTGTCTCTACCGTAAAAATGGTAGAGACAGAGAAAAATATGCATGTAAAGGTAATCAGTGCCTCCATTCTTGCCTTTGTGAAAGAGCTCTTGTAATACTTACTCATATCAGTAAATTAAAGCGCTACTTTTACCTGCCAGCAGGACAGATGCTCATGTTACAGCTCTAGAGGATAGATTAGCCATTTGCTATGCAGACCATGATCTTCATGAAGTAAAACACCAAATCCATCCTCCAGCTCTCCCTAATCTCTCAGCTGGCTCTTTAGCACAGCAGGGAAGAGGGCAAAAGAAAGGCAGACAGGTTGCAGAGCAATACATTAGAGTGGTCTGTTTGCCCACCCTCACACTCAGTCTGTCTACATAAACTCCTTCATTTGGTTAATCTGGGGTGCTACAATAGAGGTACAAGCTCCAGCTCCACCTGAGTACATCTGAAGGAGCTTGTTGGTGCTATTGTTCACAAACTCACTGCACAAAGAGACTACGATAAAATACTGAACACCTTCACAAAATGTTAGTATGCCTTCACTTTTGTTCACCTGTTCAAGGCTGCAGAACAAGCAGCTTTCTGCTTACTGACATGCTAACATCCTGTTACGAGCAAAACCAGGAGGGCATGCTGTCTTTCCATAAGATCTGTTTGATCAAAAGAAAGATGTGCCTGTCTGTCATGTTGAAGATCACGAATGGCACAAAGGCAGTTCAGGAGTGTTGTGTCTTGGGACATCCTGCCATGATTAGACACCTAAAGACAGAGAGCAGTGACCTACTGGTATTTCAGAACTTTGTAGAGTACATTTTCTAATATTCTGCACAGTAAGTGAAGGACTATCCACAGAACTGACTTCTTCCTCCACTATACCACTAGAGATTTGCCCCTGTAGCAATACTTCTCAGGAAACAGCAGGGAGCCACAGGTTTTACTGTAATCCACTAATCCATTAACTCCTTGTCCTCACAAGAGAAGAGCAGTAAGAGCACAAAAGCAGCTTCCCAATCCAGATGTAATAAACTGCAACAATTTAATGTAAGTTTAATGATTTTAGATGCTTACCACGGCTATTTTTTTCTAACTAAGCACCACAAGTTAAGAGAGTATTTGAGAAGTAACCAGGTAATAGCGTCTAGCTTAAGACCAGACCTTACCCCCCAAACAACTGAAAGTGCACTGGAAGTTTATATCCAAGTGACTTTGTGACATATAGAACATCGGTCTGGCAGTTTAGGTGGCAAAAAAACAATGACTCCTATCAAAAGAGAAGCTTTAAGCCAAGAAAATATGCAAACAGTAAGTGCAGGGTTAGATTTGTACATAAAGCAGCTCTTCCTCCTTCCTTGACTGAGCACCATCCAAGTAGCCATTTCCTTGAACAGTCTTTTCACACTGCAGAGCTACACTCCCTTACACTCCCTTCAACAAGATAAAGCAGTATTTGTACTGGTTTACTAAAAGTCACTGTGGGATCGCTTCTACCTTAGTTCATGTTCAAATAGAAGAACAGTTTGAGGCCTATCCTAGTTTAGCTATCACTTCTAAACTACTGTTTCAGGGACCTTAAAATCCATTTGAGCTCATTAATTAATGCAGATATGTAATAGTCTCTGCAATAGTCTTTAATTTCCTCTTATCAGTTCTGATGGGCAGTCTTTATCCAAAGGATTTCAAATTAAGCATTCCAGGGTATCTAATGGAAAGGCTGGATGTCAAATGAAAGATTCTAGCTCTTAACTATCTCTCCACCATTACTCTCCCTTAAGCCAAACATGCACAAATTAAACAAGGGTAAAAAACCAAAACAAAACCAAACAAAAAAAAGCTACAAAAACATCTCAGCCCCTCAGAGCTCTTGGCAATGACCAGGAGCAAGCCAACACAGAGAAGCCAAGGGAAGAACAGCAGTTTTGTTTTAGAGATCCTCCTCTGACTAATCTCATGCTAATTGTGTTTTCCTTAAATCACTCTCCTGCAAATAGTAGCAAGTGATGCAAGACTTAGGGCTTATAATAGCTCTAAGCAGCAGGCTCTTAGGGCTGTTTTTTCAGGCCAGAAACTGACCATATTAGATGTGCTGCCACAGCCTTGCAAAAGCAATAGGAGAGCAAACCAAGATGCCTCGCCTTCCAATTTCTTCAAAAAGGTAAGTAATCTAAGAATACATGTCAAATAAGTCTCTGACTGTCTAAAGTATTCCAAGTCCTACTCTGGCACCACACTTTGGCAATGCAAACAAGAACCCACACCTCAGAAGAGCAATGCAGTAGCTTTTTTAGTGAGTAGTCAACTTGCTCTTTGTGAGGTTTGTTTCACTGGGTGGCTGTTCTTACAGAGAACAAATAACTCTATACATACCCATGTAGTCATTTAAGCCGTGTACATGCCCCTCCCACCTACACCTGCAATGCACTTCATAACCCACCATCCATTCAAACAGGTGATCATCAATGAACCCTCTTTTTTCAATCTCCACTTGCTGATCTGTAACCTGATACACCAGCTACAACGCAGTGAAGCAAAGATATATTTTGGGAGGACCAGCTTCAGGACACTATCTACACCTTGTTCAGTACAATGAAAACTAAATGCATTAAGTTCAATGAGAAGAGATAGACCTTTGTTCATTATATTTGCTGGATTTTATTTGAGGAAAAAATATGGCCTGAGGAAAAAGCAACAGTAACTTGGAAGAAAACATACAAAGAAACTTTTGGAGACTAAACTAAGGAACCCTTTCTCCCTCTGTCCAACCTCTGGGGCAAAACTGAAAAGGTAAGACAGTTATCCAGCAAAGGAAATTAAGAACTGTCTCATCCTCCAAACTTGTGACAAAAGCAGCTTCTGCCTCTGTGTAGACACATGTCATCAACCCAAGAGGAACTGCCTTCCCAATTTTACTGTGGAGCAGGCGGTTACCAGGATATATACACTTAATATTGTAATAGAAACTATTTCTACGTTACAGCCTGCAAATGAAAGGAGAAAAGCAAGCTTTCCTGGTTTTCAGGGTGAATAGTAGATTGCACTGTTGCTGCAGCAGAATAGGTTGAGTGACAAATGACTTAAAAGTATTTCATTGTGAGATAAGCATAAAGCTGTACTCAAAAAAATGAAAACAGACTCCTGATGATGTATCTGTCAGCTAAGACAGCTGGAGAGTTTATAAAGCATCATCTTGCAGAAGCCAAATTGCCTCAGCAGCTCTGCAGTACAAACACAAGAAAAGACTTAACATACTACTTAAGAATAAATATTTCTTGCAGGAGTCCATATGCTTATAACACATGCAGATCTTGTTAGGTTTTAGCTCATGAGGCACATAATCCATGCAGTGACAAGGACAACTCCTGACCTGAACTCCTAAGTTTGGATGGCACTTCACTGAACCACACACAGGGTTTAGAGCTTTCAGCTTCACTCCACCACAACCTTTTGTACAGCACAGCCACACCTAACTAGTTTCTCAGTCACACCAACCAAGCACTAATTAACTGGGCTATCCTAATCAAGTACTGCAGTTTGGCTTTCAACTGGTAATTTTCTTGTCTCTTCTCTGGTGCCTATGAAAGATAAGCTAAAAAACCTACTTACTGTAGTAATTCATATATGTTACAAAACAATCCAAATGAGGACGTCTCTAGGAAAGTCCATATACCTACCGGCAGAATGACAGACATCTAAAAGGGTTATTTCCTAAAAAAATATTTTTATTTGCTATCTGTACTAGGATCGCCATATGCAAAATGCAGAACCTACAACAGGAAGCTGCCCTGAAACAAAATTCTGGAGAGTTATAAGGAACTGAAGGATAATTAATTTTCTTGCATTAGCTTATTTTGAAAATTCACTTGATCTTTGTATGAATAAAGAACATTTCATTTTGAAAGAAGACACTCAATACGACAGCTTCACAGAGACTAGAGCAAAGTCCAAGGGCTAAGAAGCCTCTCTCAGCCTTGAAATATTTTACAATTGCTGCTACAAGTAGTATGCCAACTGTTTTTCATTAAAAACATCACAGACTTTTGAGAAATCAGTGTACTTTAAAATAGTCTGCTTTAAAAATTACATCTGACATAGAAAGATTTAAGACAAAAATCAAGAAGTTTAATAGATAAACCACATGCCAAAAATACGTCTAAACATGACAGAAGTGACAACCAAGCTTTTTAAGTATTAAAGACAGGCTGGTAGTGCTAGCTGCTTGTTCACAATCAGCTACAGTTGTAAACACTGAAAACTGCTATCAAGTAAGACTTATGTGAAGCCTGTAACAGACTGGTATAAAGATAAGCAAGACAGGCATCACTCCTAAATCAGTAATTTATCCAACCTGTAAGAGAATCCTGCGTTATTTGGTGCTGCAGACATTGTAGATACAAATGTCCAAAAAATAAATCTTGATGTAAGGGAGATCAAACGTTTCCAAAGGCAGACAGTCAAAATTCACATAAGTACTCCCTAGAAGTTTAGGTTACTTGAATTATTTGAAACCACATGCTGTGCATACACCTGAGCACAGTCAGCACTCAACAACTACGCTCTCATTTTATAGCAAGATCTATAATGTAGAATCCTTATCTGTGCAGAATCTTTCAGAACACCCTCCCCACACACATACACCATGTTTTACCATTACTCATAATCTGGAAAGGCTGTTGGCAAACTAAAAGCGCCAGGCCTTTGTGACAGTATCAAAAATAGATACAAGAGTCAAACAAAGCCAAAATTTGAATTGAAATTAAGAATGCCAGCAGAATTTAGCATGTCACTGCAACTACCAGACATTGAGTCCAATTTTAAGGCTAGAAATAAGAGGTCAAGAACTGCTCATGGTGTCTAGTTTCCCTCCCTTCTCAGAAAAGGAACACTTGCCTTCTTTGCTTAGTCAAAAGATGCTGTTCACCTTAACAGCTGCTCCTTTTTGTTCTTGACAACATCTAGCTCCTCACTGCAGAGGCAGAGAGGGAGCTTCAGCCAACAGCAGTACCTGCAAAGCCCAGAGTCTCCAGAGAACACTTTTGTGAATGCTCCAGGAAGTATTTTTGTGAATCTTACTCTGTGTACACTAGCCCATGGTTAGCTGGCAGCACTCAGAGCTCCACTAAAGGAAAGGCCCAAATGCCATTCACAGCTATTTGGAAGCTTCATACATCACCTACTAGTGGGAATACCGGCTCTTCTGCAGCTGTTTAGAAGATGCTGCCTGTTTTTTCATTATGAAGACAAGAAAGATACACAAGTAATTAGAGCCCCCAAACATCTGTCTGGACAGACACAAAACATTTGAGATATACCACTATTTGTTTAAAGAGTCAAAGTGTTAACATCTTATTTGTATCACCAGTAAGCTACATCTGTGTCTTCTGCAGATAACTAGAGCATGAGAGGTTTGTTGTGCCACCTGGACCAAGGTAACTTCAGCTCTGTTCCCACACTGCCTTCTGGGGAAATAAGACCTAATTTGTTATATCCTACAACCTTCAATTTTGTTATTCCACATCCCTGAACACAGGTTACAAACCTAAGAGCCAGAATGTTTCTCTTGTATGTACTTCTAGCGAAATCCACTGAAAACAAGAGTGGACAAAGCTAACTAACTACAAGACGTGAGACACTGATGAATCAAGTCACACTGCTTCTAGCTAAATCAATGAAAACAAGTCACACTGCTTCTAGCTAAATCAATGAAAACAACAATTAAAAAAAATCCTTGTACTGGGTAGATACAACAGTAAGTCTTAACTGCTATGACACCAAGTCATAGCTATGCTACACATGCAGCTTGCACAGAATACCAGGACACTGAAAAATGCTCACTAAATAGCAAGGCCCACCAGACAAAGCACAAGAGCATTTTATAACCTTGAACTGCTACACTACACATTTTACAACTTATCTTCTACACACACCACAGTGAAGTCAAAAGCAACCTAAGCACCTGCAACTCTGCTTCGAAAAAGAAAAACCACCCCATTCAAACATCATCTGCTCTAAGGAAGATTATCAACCTTGAATTTTACATATAAAGCCCCTGTTTACATGTCTGGAAGTCCAAACCACCTGATTTTAAAGACACTGCATTTAAATGGTCTCATTTTACCAGTATAATTATTTGCCAGGTTTTTTGTATTAGAAGTCATCAATATGAAGTTTTCCAAGCCAGTGTGGTTAAATAATCCCAATGCCATCCCAGTTAGAACATAATTTGCATTAAAAAATTCTCCAAGTCTATTTGTACCTTTAGAGAGAAAGATTTACTGCCATTCCTCCACTGCTTTTAAAATAGCCTCAAGTGATCTACAGAGACACACACAGGTGGACAAAATAGAGCTGTTTCATCACACCAGCCACAGCGACCTTAGCCCTTCCCCAGGCAATTCCTGCCACATCATACACTTAGATCTCTAACTCTGATTAATATTAAACTATCGTATGCCGTTCTCGGACAAAAAGGAAGACTGAGCACTGAGGTGTGCCCCCACACATCCCCCTTCCCCCCACACCAAGCAGGAGCAGATTTGTACTCCTCCTCTCCGGCTGCACTCACACACACGCTCCCCCCACTTCTCTCGGGGAGACACTTACTCGCACCCCCCTCCATCCCCATTTTAATTACACTCATTCCAAACGCTAATTTCCGTCAAAGCAGAATCTTTAAGCCAATTTAAGCCAAGCCTAGGCAGACGCACTGAGGGCCCTGCTCTCAGGCGTCTACAGAGGCCTGTTTTCCATCAGTGACGTGATGAACCGAGATCCGCTCAGGGATCTGGAAGGAGCCCAGGGACGCCTCTCCCTGCCCGGCCGCACACCCACCCGCGCCCCGGCACCGCTCCGGCGCATCGCGAACAACGGCGGCACCGACCCCGGGCACCCCTGCGCCGGGGCGGCCACCGCGACGCCCAAGGACGGGGGAGGGGGCTGGCAGGGGTGCTGAGAGGGAAGGGAAACACCCCAACCCATCCACTCAAAACGCACAAACCCGTGGGCAAATGCTTTATGCTGCCCCCCCCTCCCCGCCGCGCCGCCCCCCCGAACGCGTCGCCATTTCGTGAGACAAGAGCGCTCCGAGCTGCCCGCTGCGGGGACCAGGGAGAAGAGGAGAGCGCTGGGGAGGGGATCGAGGGGTGAAGCCCCGGCCCCACGGGGCACCAGCCCATGGCGACGGCCAGCGCGGCCCAGCCCAGGCCCCGGCCCCGGCGCCACTCACAGTTGCGGATATCGGAGATGAAGACCGCCAGGCCTCGCATGCCATCGCCCTTCGACACCGCAGGCATCGTGGCGCACGATCACGGCCGCCCTGGGACGCGACACGCCGAACCCCCGCAGCCGCCGCCCGCTCTCCCCGCGGGCTGCTTCAGGCCGCTCCGCCGCCGCCGCCTCCGCAGCGCGCAGGCGCCGCCGCGGCTCCCGCGCCCCCGCAGCCGCCGGGCGGGCGCTGCTCGAGCGCCACCTGCCGTGCGGAGGCGGGAGCGCCGCCAGTGCGTCCGGCCCCCTGCGCCTCCTGGTGCCGCAGCCGCGGCGGGCGCGGTCCCCACCCGTCCCCCGGGATGTGCCCCCGCTGCCGGACATCCCCCGTGCCACCCTGCGGCCCAAAAGGGCCGGCTGGCTGGAAGCCGGGCCTCGGGGATGGGCCGTGCCGCTGCTGGGACGCGATTTCCAGTCACCGCCCATGAGGGAAAATGGGCCCGGGCCGAGGCGAGGGGCGGCAGGGCAGCGTCAGCCGCGGTGTCCGTGGGTGAATTCTCTGCTCGCTCCCTGCTCGGGAACAGCCTAATCCCTTCCTCTCCTCGTGACCCTGATGGCTGATTTTTGAAGGTGAAACACCGGGCTTCGCAGGCATTTCATGGGATGTAACTGCTGAGGGAGAAGGAGAGGGACGGCCGATCAAGATACTGGAAATTTTCACTTCGTCGCTAAGCTTTGAGCAGACTATTGATCTGGAATCTTATTTCCAAAATGTGACGAGCAACGTACAGACTCTCAGCGGTATAGTCCGTAAGAACATGTTTTCCACAGGGTGGACTGCAGGCGGCTATGCCTTGGTTCTCCTCCTCAAGAGACCCCAACAGAGTGCACGGGATCTACCGCACGTACCCTGCACAGTCCCTGTGAGCCCTGACAAGCCCGGAGGCTGCTGTGTGCAGCTCCATCCTTAGGCACATCCCCCTTGCGAGCCTGCCATCGGCTGTGTGAGTGGCGCAGTTGCTCTGTGTTCATGTAGAGATTCCCACTCCCTGACTCCCTGGGCACGCAGGCGTGCAAACCCAGGGCCACATGTTCCTCCTGAGGGCTGTAAACATGCCGAGTGACACAGTTCCACACCGCATCGACTCCCCAGATTGAAAACACTGCAAGGTTAAACTGCCTCAAACATGCCAAAGAGGTGGGACTGTGCTGAGCATTTAATATCTTCCGCTGAAAATAGATTCAAATGGTCTCAAAACTGGCTCAGACTGCCTAACCAAAAGTATGCTGGGGGCTTCAGTCATGATGCAAGGGATTAGTATGCTTAGTGGACAATAATGACTTCTGGAATAATGGGGTTTAGGGCTACTAGAGATCAATCAGTCATCTTCCTTCTATTTCAGCATACTTCAAGGCAGTTAATTTCATCTGGGTTTGTTTGGTTTGTTTTTTTTTTTTTTACCCCCAGTGAACTGAGCCCAATATCTAGCTTTTAGCTACAGTCTATCTTCCAGAAAGACACTCGGTCTTGCTCTGACACAATCAAATTCACTGTTGCCCTGGATAGTTTGCTCCCATGGTTAATTCTCCTTGTTTAGAGCTTGCATCTTGTTTAGATTCATTAAGCTCCAGTCCCTTTAATTTCATTATACATTTTTCTCTCATAAAGATCCACATAATACTTGATACCCTCTGTCTGACAGTGGCTGTACACCTCAGTTAGGTCACCTGTCAAGGGTCTGTTCTGGGTGTTTTCAGGATACATTGTTACTTGAGTGCTTTTTAGTTGTGCAAGCATCTCTGAGAAAGGCAGGATGACAGCATGTGGTAGTCACGCAATTATCCCTTTGTCCCTGGATCCATTTTGTAGACCAAGTGCAACTACAGGCAGTTGTGCACAATTAGTCTATTATTCAGCTCAGATTATTTGGAGGCTTTCATGAAGAACACTCTCCTTTTTCACAGATTTACAAGTAGATTTTGATGCTTTATAATTATTTCCATGCACCTTTGAAGATGAAAACTTCCCATGTCATCAAATGAGGCTTTTTCTGTGATCAGGAAAAAAAAAAAGGCAATGGTTTTTGAGCTAGCCAAAATGTTGAGCTAATTTCTACTCTTAAGAGCACAGTGACACCTAAAGGCTCAATCTCTCGGTCCTGTTTGGCTGTATTCCTGTCAATACTGCAAGTCATGCAGGTATCCAACTGCCTTTTCAGTGATGGTTTAAATACTGCCAGCAGAATAGCTGTGGCAGTACCAAGCTAAGCATGAGCTGCAAATTCTTCTTGAGAACTGGGAAAATATCCAAGTGGTTAACACATGTGGATGCCTCTAGTTTTGTAACTATACAGCTAAATCTTTCATTTCAAGGGGCTTAGTATGCAGTACCCTGATTATTTTATGTCAACCTCCTTTGACTGGCTTTCTCTATATTCACCTTGCTCCCTGTCTTTTTGCCTCAACGAAGGTTTGTGCAGTGAGGACAAATGTGTAGGCATGTCTGTCCTTACTGCCTCATAACCTAGAACTTAGTAGTGCATTTCAGATGTCTTGGTAGGGACAAGGTAGAACTTCCATGTGAATTATAGGCAGCTAGAGGAAGGAGAGTCTGTAAGAGTCTCTGGATGCATCCTGGCTGAAAGAAACATTGTAATGTCAACTCAGCTGTTACTCAGCACAGAGCTTGCATCAGGCACAACCCTTAGCAAACACACTGAGTTAGTAATACTGTAAAATATTTTGGTTTGAGCCTAACATCTATAAAACACAAGGCTGCCTAAAAACAAACATAAGTGGTTCTATCCATCCCAAGATGTTATGATTATTTAAGATATTTATAATTTCTGTAAAATCAGCATTAAAGGGGAGATAGTACCAAGAAATATTTTCCTACTAGATAAAATGTTTGGCATAACATTTGTTTGCCAACAAATACACGTTTGTCCCATCCTTCCTATTTTATATGGGAGTTACTTGAAATTTTTTTTTTTCAGGATTTCATTGCACTTAGATATAAAGGCTTTAATAATTGTGCTGATTTTCATAAAACTATTACCATTCATCTGACTGTTTTCAGCTGGTGAGAATCCAGTTGTAGGAATGACAAAAAAGGGATTGTTCCTTTCCCTTTGTTACTTCTCTCACATTTGTCTCACCAATTATTGTTTTCTTCTGCTCCTCATGATCATTCCAGCTATTACTGGAAGCAAAAAGAACTCAGGAGTAAACAGAATCGGTGGCTCCACCATGCATACACAACCATCTTTCTGTACTTGACATCTAACATTCATTATTCCTTAACAGAGAGCGCTTCTGCCATGCCAGTGTATCAGATGTGCTGCTTTCAACACTAGAAAACACAAAGTTAGGATAATATCATTATCATGAAACTCTAAATTGACAGAAATTTGGGATGGATCTGGGCATAGAAGACCATGCATCTGCTTCACTGACAAGACTTTTGTGCAGAGAAAAAATATTTTCATTTTTCTTTTCAGTGCTGAAGAATGCTCACAAAGGTCTTCATCACACAAGAGGGAATGAAAGAAGAGGGCAGTTCAGCAGAATAAGGCAACCTTCCAGTTCAGCTTCTAGGAGATTGCACCAAACTGTGACCAAGACAGAAAGCAGGTCACAAGAAGGCTTCTGTTGGGAAGTGCACTGCCAGGATATGCTGGCCTTGCATAATATAATATGTGTTATATCATCATATATAATATGTGTCATATTGTATAACACATTTGTTTTCTTATCAAGTCTTTTGATAGGGTGTTTAGTCCCTGCAAGCAGCCTGTGAAATAACAGCATTATACCAAAACTTCTGCTGCAGTAAAAATAGCAGTAGCACAAGCCATGTTGCACGTAAAACCACAAACCATAGAAGGTCCAAACGGAAGAAAATAAAAAACTCAATTAAAAACATAATCTTTTATTTTAGAGGCAGTTAAAAGCCCTCTGAGATTTGACCCCTCCTTTCTGCACACCCAGAGCCAGCAGTATTGCCTGCAGACTCTCTCTCTCTATACGATCATTTTGCCTCCAGGTCACTGTGTGCATTTTAGTCCAAGCTCCTGATTTGCCTACACTTTCTCAGAATCACAGAAAAAAATTATTTTGAAAAGACCTCGGAAATTATCGAGTCCAACCTGTGATCAAACATCACTACGTCAACTAGACCACGAGTCTAAGTTTTTCTTAGACGCCTCCTGGACGGTGACTCCACCACCTACCTGGGCAGCCCCTCTCATCACCTTCTGTGAAGGAATTCCTCTTAATGTCCCACCTGAACCTCCCCTGGCATAGCTTAAGGCCATTTCCTCTTGAGTTGCTGGTGGCCTGTGAGAAAAGGCTGATCCAACCTGGCTACAGCCTATTTTTGGGCAATTACAGTGAGCGATAAGGTCACCCCTGAACCTCCTCCTCTCCAGGCTGGACCTGGAGCTGTATCATATATTTGCTATAGTTTGGGCTAAACCAAGAGGCTCTTTATGGGAATTTAGACTCACACCATTATTAGCATTTCCTTTCTTCAGCTACCAAACGAGACCCAAAGCACCGGGCTCCGGGCCGGGTCGGGCCAGCCCGGCGGCGGCGGCTCTGTCCATGGGGCCCGGCCGGGACCTGCCGCCGCCGGGCCGGCCCCGAGCGCCCGGGAGCCGCAGCCGCTGCCGCTGCGGCCCCGCCATGTTGGCGCAGCCCGGAGCCGGCGGGGCGGGGCGCTGCCGCCCGCCCGCACTTCCGCGGCGGCGGCGGGCGGTACGTGCTGTGCGCGGGCCGCCGGGGCTGGGAAGGGACGGAGGAGAGGGGAAAGGGCGGGGATGCGGTCGCGCTCCGGCGGGGTGGGGGCCCGGCCGTGCCGCGATGGGGGTGAAGCGGCAGCCAGGGGAGGCCGGGGCCGCCCCTCCGGGTCCGAGCTCGGGGGAGGCCGCCGCAGGGCTGGCGCTGAGGCGCCGATGCCACGGGACGCGTGCGGGCTCCCTGGCGAGCTGTGGTAAACCGCGAGTCGGGCGAGTGTGGGAGGGAATTCTGAGCGTCAGAGGGGAGCACTTTACAAGAGGGGAGGGTTTAATGTTTACACAGGTTAGAAACGGATTTATCCTCACTCCTCACTCCCCAGTACAGCTTTTATTGCTTTAATTTAAAAACACATCGGCAGTATGCTCCCTGGTTTCCCTTTACGAAATGATGCAGGCTCCTGCTGCAAATGTAGTTAGAATCTAGTTTCTTCTTTATAAATAAACTATAAACATTAACTCAGTGTTGTGCACCATCTATTTAGTTGCTTTGCTTGCTTATTTTGGACAGCCTAAATCTGTGCTAGTTTTACTCACTTTTAAAAATGAAGATAAATTTAAAACAGCTGACCAAAAGTGTGTTACTTCACATGGAGTCGGGGGTTAAGCAACATTTGTGACCTGGCTAAGAGAGAAACCTGGGCTTCAGATCAGTTTGTCAAGTGATGTTTTAAGCTCTAAATTGTCTGTGTTATCAGTTGGACAAGGACACAGAGGCAGTCTTCAATTCTGTTTGCATTTTGCAGTGATAGAGAAGATAAACAGATTGCCAAGCTCAGACAGTTCTACTGAGTTCAGCTAATTTGAGAAACATTAAAAAATGGTGGAGAGTTCATAGAAGAAAATTTTGATGAGGCTTTAGTTTTGTACAGCTTGCAGAATGCAGGCTTGTATTTTCCATAAAGGGCATTTAAAGTTTGATCAGTTCATCTTCTGGGTTACAGTGATGCCGTCTACTTAATTTTCAATGATGCGGTTAAAGAACAAACTATTAAAATAAGTGTCCAACCAAGAGCTGATACTGGAGTGTCAGTAGCAGAAACCAATTTGCCACAGGCTCAGTGCTTCCCCCAAATCTAGGAGTGGATGTTGACTTAACAATAATTGACAGATGGATGCGATCCTGTCAAGGAAATGAGCACATTTTGATGTCTAATTAGAGTTCAGTGATGGTTTTTTAAGCTTCTATTCTTCAGCTGTTAGATGTTATCTTCTTTTCAGGGAAGTGGATGCTGTTGCTAATTGTTTCTGAAAGTGAAATCAAACACCTCCAAATCGATGTATACGAGCTTCTGAGAGAATTGATATCCTGTCCAAATGGTTAAGACTTGTATTGACTGTTCAGGCTCTCAATTGTTCCTCTCTGCAATAGTTTATAGATCTTGCCAAACTAGATGGAACATAGGAGATACTATCAAAAGCAACCTGCTTTGTCTCATTTTTTAGAATGTGGAAAACAAGGGGGTTACCAGTGACCTTGAAGTCAAAGTAGAAGCATAAGACCTTAATTATTCATAATAGTGAATTTCAAGCAGTATAACAATGTAGCTTTTCCACACTCTCTGAATCCAAGAAGTATTAGAAGGCTTTCTGCTTTTATTTTGCAGTTTATAAAAGGCTTGACTAAAATCTTCAAATAATTTTGTACATGAGATTTTTGATGTTCTTTGGTGAAATTGGCATTGTTTTTTTCAAGCGCTTCTGCCATCATCCTTCTACGTTGTTGCCTAATCACATATTCCTCTCTTTTCCTGCAGAATCCCTAAATCCCACAATAAATACCTCTGGATTTTAAAATCTCACTCCTAAGCCAGACACATCCAAATACTAAAAAGTTTATTGGGTTGTTGATTTCATGTCTGTTTCATTGAGTACATTTCCATTGAAGCTTTGAGGTTCCTTCTGCCCCAGTACCCAGAGGCTCAGTCTGGTGTTGTGGCATCCCTCACCTAAAGTTTTGTACAGAAACAAAGTACTCAAACTTTGAGCAGCACTTGTTATCAGTGCCAGTAGAACAAGTATTGTAAATATGATGTGTAGAAATGAGCTTGTAGGTCTTCAAAGTGAGTGGTAGAGGAGTATAGAAAGCAAGATCGTTTTTTAAGTTCAATAAGAATTCAGAATGTTGGAAAGAACCTATTTGCTTCTCCATCAGGATCTTGTATTTATGAGAAGCAGCTTGATACAGACATAGAGCCCTGGTTCTCAAATGCCAAATATTTTTTTTTCTGTTTTCTTCTTACTCGCTACTGGGAGCTAGGCTGAGAAACCAGTGTGACTTTTAAATGGGGAGAGGTTGGAAAACAAACTCTCTATTTGATTTTTTTTACAGTCTTCCTACAGATACAAGGTGTGATAGATGAACACACAACAGAACTGTTGTCTACTAATTCTCATTTCCTTTATCAAGAGCTAGGACAAACTGTCAAAGTTACTCTTCTAGACAAAAAGGACATTCCCCCCTCCCTCCTTTTTTTCTTCAATTTCTGTATCAGTGACTTGGCAAGGAATTGAGAGCAAAGGTCTCACCTATTACAGTAAAGGCACATAGCTGTAATTCTTTATATCTGTTACTTAATTTATGACACAATGGCCAGGCTAGATAGGAGCAGAAGCAAATGTTATCTCTAATTTGCTATAGAAAAGGTAAGGTAGTACAGTAATTGTTCTGTGCAGCAGACATTTATCTCAGTTTCAGCTGTAAAAAGTTGTACTTCATTAGGGGGATTCTTTAAAACAGAAGCTGTAAGGGTCCAACCCATGTCATCTGTGATACAACTGTTGAAACAAGGGACAAAAAAAGATGTTTGAGACTAGAAATAATCCCTTAAATGCTCTGCTTTCATTGTCAGAGCAAAAACACTGTTAAAACAGTACTGCCTTAGTAAGTGATTCTAAATGGGAGAAGACAAGAAAATTTCTTGACTTTTTTAAGACAGGAAAACCAAATGAAACTGTTATATTTCTCTGTTCACAGAGATTTGAACCTTTATGTTTTATGGAGAAGAGAAACTTGACATGGGGAAAAACACCGTGAGCCTTCTCTGTGCTTCACTTTCTCTTGCAATGATATGCTGGCTAGCTGAAGGTACCCTGTCAAAAACAGATGCAAAGAAAGGTGCTACCAAAAAACTGGAGGAAAAGGTAAGGGAAATAACTGAAATTCTTGTCTTATCTAATATGTGCAGTGAATTAGTTGAACTTTACTACATGGTCTCTACCTCTGCTAAAACAGTGATAATGCATTTCTGCTGAGGCCTCTACTCACAGGTTAAACTTGAAACTGTCCTTTCCTTCAGCTTTTCTGTGTGTCACAAATGGTTCACTTCTTGAAACATATGATGTAGACTTCTGGAGCTTTATCCTCTATGCAAGTTGCAGAAGCAGGAAGTTTTTGTCCCCTCAGGGAACACCCTTCCATCCCTTTGGAAAACAGGGTGGAGAGCAGTAGTTTGGGCCAAGAGCTCTAGGTCATTTACTGGTGGAATGGAGCCTTGCCAATGAAAAGGCTGTCTCCTGATGAAAGAGTTTGAAGAGCCTTCTAACCAGTAGTTCTTTTGCAGGTAGAAATGATTCAGAGTCCCACAATAATCAGAGCAAGCACAGCCAGCATGCTGAAGTCTCTCATCACTTACTGAGCATGTTATTGTTTCCTGTCATTATGCAAATACACCTGTCAGTGTTTGTATTACTTGCTCAACAGGAAGCAAATCTCATCTGCAGGTAGTGAGGGTAATACGAGGTGTTAAGTCAGGCCATATCCCTAAATTCCTTACAGTGAATCAATAGATGGCTTCTGCATACCCACCATGTACATCTTATTAGATCTTCTCATTCTGTTTTTATCTGCCGGGTCAGTTGAAGCATCTTCCCTACCGAAGAATCTTGTTTAGAATCTTGACCTTGAGTAACCACAATGCAGCATTCTCAGACTAAAATATATCCAGTTTAAAAGCTGTCTTCTAATTCTTGGTTAAGAACTCCTAATCCCTTTTTATTATTTTGGGGATAACATGACAGAAAGCACTGATTAGAAAACAGAGTACCATTAGCTGTCATAAATTATGCTCTTTACTCTTATAATGTCTTGGGTTTTGGTTTTTGTTTATATGCTTTTTGCTTTCCAAGCAAAGCAAGTTGACTGATGATGACAAATCATTTCTGAGGACTTGTGTGTTTCAGTTCCAAATCAAAGTGCTCTGCATCATTTAAAAGGAGTGCTCAGAGTTTAATGAACTTCTTTTGCTGTTGTTTTTAAAGTCTGTTGCCATTGAAAGTAGCTGTTTCATATAGCTTGTTCTAATAACTGTCTTCTTTCCACAGAAGCTGCATTCTGATAAAAATGTTCAGGACCGGGGATTGGTAGTTGTGGATCCAAAAGCAAAGGATATTATACTGGAGCATAAAAGTTATTGCTCCAAGAAGATGAAGGAGCGACATTTCTCAGGAGATGTTCTGGGATATATTACTCCTGTAAGTTTATAAAATGAATAAAATTTGTGCTTTGAATGAATATCCAGCAGACTGTGCTAACCTGCAACTTTGCATCCCTGCTTTAAAAGTACTTTTGTAGCAGTGGGGGCTACTGGTCAAATAGAGTCAAATAGCCAGAGAAGTATTTGAGACTTGACTTGGGGTTCAGGTAGTCTCAAACCCTTGTTCTTTCATCTCTCTCTTGGAGGATATCTAGGTCATGTTGTTTTTCTTCTCCCTGGTGCTGAGCAATACACTTAGAGCAGGTACTGAGTGTGCAGCTGCAGTGGGAGCTGCAGGTTGTGCCTGGGTGGGAGCCCCGGGCAAGGGGCTGTGACCTGGTGCTCCCCCTTCAGACACCAAAGGGCACAGGGGCCTGTGGCACTGGCCAGGTGACTGGACACTGAGACACAGCAGGAGCCAAGGGCTCAGCAGAAAGACCCCAGACTATCACAGGCATGGAACGTACAAAACCTGAGGATTCCTTTGTTGGGGATCCCTCCCCAGATGCACCAGCTCAAGCTGCTCCTGTGTTACTGCACCACAATTAAATTGCTTTAAGGATCCAGACATCTGGGACTCTGCCATGGGAAACCCGGGGCTGAGCCTGTAAGGAAACCCTGTCTGACTGTGAGTGTGGGGTGTGCAGGGACCAAGAGGGGCACCCGTGGGGTCACTGGTGTCGCTCTCAGCAGTGAAAGTTTGGAGTGGTGGGAGTGTGAGTGCCAGAGTGGCTCCTGTATGGTCAGACAGGGAAGCTTCCTTAACACTGGTTTTAGCAGGGATGTGAGTGTTCTCCTGTCAGTGGTGAGTCAGGTGAAGTTGCCGTGAAGTCAGAACAGGAGGGCTGCAACTCCAACCTGCCAAATCAACAGTAACAATTGTATGCTGCTGTCAAACTGATGTCTTTTGCTATCCTGTCTACTTCGAAGCATTTTTTTCTTGAATGATAAATGTTTCTTTTTTTGAGGATACTTTTCACTTGCTTTTGTGTTACGCTGCTCAAGAGACAAATAGGTGCCCTATAAATTTTCACCCTTCTCAAGTTCTCTTGAACATAAATTCAGAGTCTGTAAATTCAAAACTGTGTGGGAATCTACAAGCAAGTTGCTGTAGTTCAGGTGAATTGGCACAATCTGAAGATTCCCTTTCATATAGCTATCAGAGCTTCCAGAGTACTTCCTTATTTAAATGAAAACAATATCCCAGAAGGTTTCCTCAAATGAATGAATAGGGATCTAGCAGATGATTACATTTACTGTTAAGAGTTTATACTGGTCAAAAGTGAAGTAAACTGTGTATCTTGCTTCTGAGTCTCTCACTTTTTTTCTCTCTGTTGTTTTTCAAGTGGAACAGCCATGGCTATGACATTGCTAAAGTATTTGGAAACAAATTTACACTAATCTCACCAGTTTGGTTACAAGTGAAAAGGAGAGGGAAGGAAAGGTTCCAGTTCACTGGGCTCCATGATGCTGATCAAGGTTGTTATTTTCTTTTTCTTCAAATACGAATTGCAATATTGTTGTGGACTAGGTAGCTTTGGCATACTAGGTGGATTTTGTTGTCTCTGCCTCATGGTGAAGTACTTTCATCCATTCCATTTATTTGTGTTTTTTTCAGAGTGAACTTCTTTCTGTCCTCACCTGTTTCTACATGTGTACATAATTTATTTGTCAAAAAATATAAGTAGGAAGATTGGCTTTTCCTTCATGCTGTCCACAAAGCCCCTCTTAAAAACGGAAAAGGCAAAGATCCTGTATAGGGAAAAACAGGCTTTGGTGTTGCACTGTGCAGTTGTTCACCTGTTGTGGGTTTTGGGGTTTTTTTTCTTTGCAAAAACCTTTAGGCAAATTTATTTTAGAAAGGGAAGATAAATTTAATTTTAAGAGAATTTTTTCCCTTCATTGTAAGGAAAGTGGCAGCAAGTTTAAATTTCACCTAGTACGTACTAGTTCATGGTTTTGAAGTTGTTTGAATGTGAAATTTCATTTGAAATAGCTATAATTCTTACTGTGTTAGTGCCTACTAACAAATTCATCCTAGGGCAATGACTGCCATGAGGAGTGGATGGGACACTTTGAAGTACCATCTGAAAAAACCCAACATTCCTCCCTGGTGGCTGCAGAAGTGTTGTTCTGAGTAGCCACTAGGGTAGCTTCCACAGTGAGGCAGAGCTAAGCAGGGAGGGGCAGGATAGGGACTATTGTAAGGCTGCAGTGAATTCCGTGGTGCAGGTTCATGGCTTCAGGTGCTGTGCACCGCAGGATGTTCTCTCTGGGTGGATTATGAACTGCTAGTCTGTGGCAGGAAGATGTGTATAATGAAACTATGCTAGATCATTTGAAGAATGCTTGAAAATACGTTGTCATTGTCAACATCATGTATATTTTATCAGCTCTCTTCCTTGATACTGTTTGACAGGCTGGATGAAAGATGTGAGAAGAACCTCCAAAAACATCAAAATAGGTGAGCCTCTGGTTTATGTTTGTTTGCTTGCTTTTTATCATCTTTAGCTGCTGGGAGAGGAAAGGAAGACTTTCTTCCAGGTCTGTATGGGAGGAAGGAAGATTACCTTAGCACAGCTGTGTGAAGAAGATGTCTGAGAAGAAGAATTAGAGCGTAAACTGTAGATAATTAAGTAACTGACCTGTTGACCCTCTTGATGCCTTTATGTTTTGCCTTAGCTTCTTGTCTCTGAATAAATCCTGGGTTACAGTGGTCGCCCTGAAGGGATATTAGTATATAACATTGTGTGCCTCCCTGGGGAAAGAAGTCTTCAAACTTGTTGCTTGGGGTTCTGTGTAGTTAAAAAGAAAAAAAAAAAAATCCAAATCTGAGTCAGTCAGTCAGACTTTCCTGGCTGACAGTAGAAAAGTCCTGCTTTGTCTCTTCTCTCCTTGAAGCTGGGAACTCACGGGATGTGCTACAGTGTGTCTTTAGGGAAAATGGCAAACACTCCTGTAGAGATTCTGCTGTGCTAGACTTCTTACATTTGTCTCTAGGAAGAATTCTGTGGAACTGTGAAATTCTGCTTGATTCAGAAGGGACTATGAAATTTGAAATGTATTAGAAAAATTGAATGCTCAGTCAGATATTTTAACGTACTTCAGCTGCCAGAGGATACAGCCTTTGAAATCTCTCTATACTCTTCTAAAACACTCTTTTACAACCATGATAGTTAGAAGGGGGTTAGACATAACTCCATAAAATCCATTACCTTGTCCTGTGGGCATGATTGTCTACTGTTCCAACAGCAGTTTTCCTGTCTATGTTTTTAATGTTTTGTGTTTTTAGAGAAAGATATTACACAAGCTGAAGTGCTTTCCAAAAGTAAAAATTTGTCTTAGGGCCTTGAGTTGAGTAGAAGAGTGAAGTAATACAGGGCTGTGTAAGGAGTAAATTAGAGTTTGAGGAGAACTTTCCTGCCTCATTATTGTGGTAGAACAGATGCACAACTTAAAGATCAGTGTCTTGTGTTGTTGCTGGTTTAGGGCTCTACTTGAGGCCTAAGTTCAGTTAAGATTGTTCAATCAAATGAAGGTATCTTCTCTTAAAACTTGCATCAGTGCTGATCATTAACTAAACTTGAAATGAAGAATGTTCTACAGTGTCAATTTATCTATGCTGCTGAAGTTGGTCAGAGTGCAAAAGCAATGATCTCAGTCATGGGATATGATTTTTAGTGGCATCTCTGCTTGTATCTGCTGTATTCTGTTTCTGCAGAAACGTTCCAGTGTAGATAATAAATTCTTAATTTTCACTACTGATTGACAACTTTGCCTGATAGTGCCTCGAATTTTGTTTGATGGCTGGACTTACCAAGACTTTGAGAGTGTTTTTGGCAGTGAAGATGAGATAGAGGAGCTTTCCAAGAACATGGTTCTGCTAGCCAAGGTAAAAAAAACTACTTACGATACTTATAAAATAGTGTGAGATGATACTTGATTCCTTTTGTAATAGATGTTTTCTCATTTCTCGTGATTTTGTATTCTACAAAATAAAATTTGCTCAAAACAATAATGAGGCAGGATTCTTAATAGTGTGTCTTAGTATGTGTCTAGTTCCTGTAAATATGAAACGTAGCAACACCTAAGTGCAGGTGACTGAGTCTAATGTGAGACTACATGGGTCTGATCAACGTAACCTTGTTGTCATTCGTAGCTGCACTTGTGATTTTTGCCTGCTTTAAATTTCTTTTGCATTTCTATTAAAAATATAATTATTGAGCTGTGGCTAAACTGCTTAGTTTTCTCATAGGCAGAAAAAGGGTCATGGGTGCAATGAGTGCTGTTTTCTGTACAGGAATACATTCAGGCTCAGTGTGGTAAAGGTAAGGAGCCACTTTTAATACCAAGAATCACTTGCTGGATATGTGTTACTGAACAGTTTTGGTCAGGTCTGATCAACCAGTTTCCTCAAGATGTTAAGAGACTAGGGAGAGGAGAAGAGGAATTTTTCTAAGGTTTCTGGCCAACCCCATTCCTAATGGCTTTAGAGCTATCCCATGTGTGGGACTAGACAAGTTGCACCGAAAAGACATTCAGCATTAGTGGTTGATTTGTGGCAGCCTGTTTATTTACTGTCAAAATAGGAATTCTCACTTGCTACATGACATAAAGAAATCTTAGGGCGCTCTAGAGGAAGTTGGATGTAGAGTTAAACTGAGTAATTTCTTAAAATTTGTAGCCAATACATCAATTTTAGGTCCTCAGTAACATTTGGCCTCTTAAGGAGATCAACTGAAGTACAACAGTATCCTTGATCATGCTAAGAATAAATTATCAAAAGAGAGACTAATTGTGGGAGATATTTGGAATCATGTCGATGGTGAATTAGCATTTACATCTTTAGACTCAAGAGATAATGAGTTTTTTCCCAGATATACAAGCAAAAGTGTGTCAAATTATTTTCTTAACAACCACCTTTCGTTAGTGTCTGAATTTTCCTAACACAATATTGGTTTATTCTGTAAGAGTAGGTATCATGCATAACTAATAGAGATTTTCAATTTTTGCATGTTTGGGTTTGTTAAATTATTTAAATTTCTCTTGGACTTCTCCATGAAATGCTGTGGTAAAGATGAATCTGGTGTAAGAATACAAAGGATGTTCAATCTGTAATAGTACAAGAAAAATAACTGCATGGTCATTAACTGTGTGTTGTTGACAATTCTCTTTATTTAGAATGAAAATTTTGATGGTTTTGTCATTGAAGTTTGGAGTCAGCTTGGAAACCAAAAGCAAACGTGAGTATAAATCTCTAGGATGCAATTCCTAAAAATCAGCTCCTTTAAAGCATCCTTTTAATTTGTCCATGTTGATTTGAATATGTCTTTACAAATAAATACACTTCATTCTAGAACAACTAAAGGTTGTTCTGCTTGTCTTACAATGAAGCAGAAGGGTTTACCTCACTCTACATGAGATCGAAGATTACATAATAATCTTCACAGTGGGTTTTGCCACTTAGGCCACGTTAGTCTTTCATACTTGAGTTTTGCACAATGTAACTTGTGCAAGGATGTAGGGGGTACCTCAGTTGCACACTCACTTCCATGTTGGCACTGGCCTTTATCGTAACATTGTTTGGTTTGGGTTACTGGGTGAGGCTGGAACAGTGTGATACTTTCAAGACCTGAGGCAAATGCCAAACTTCTGTTTCATGAGGAAAAGGCAGAATATGGTGGTGAAATTAATGATTCAGTGCAGGAATCTGAAGATTTTGTGTTAGTTTCTCAGGAAATTCAGGCATCTATTTCTCTAAAGCCCAGTATCACTTACAGGTCTCTGTTGCCTAAAATGTCTGGGGCAAAATAGTTTCAAGAAAGCTGCACAGAATGCAGAGTTCATTATGGAAGGCCTTCACCTTTCAAAAAATGGTTACTTGAGGTTACTCTGGTTAAGGCAAATGCTGCTGTCTGATGGCATATATTAGTTACTTCACGAACTGAGTGTACTATTAGCAGTCCTACCTTTTCCCTATAAAATTAACACTTGGGAACAAAAAATTTAAACTGCAAAATCTTTTTAGCTTTGTAAAGGGCTCCATCAATTGCCCTGCAATGAGTAATCCTTCAGCTATATGCTCTGGCTTATAATTAGGTAATTTGCCAGGTTGTTCCTAAGAGCTTATCTGTATCCTGAGCTTTGAACTTAGTGCAGAGTCTTAATAAGGTAGCCAAGAAGGTGACTGAAGCAATTAGTAACTGCCAGTCAGAAGTGGGCTGTAGTGGTCATTTTATTTACTGTGCTTACTGTATTTAAGTAAAATCAATAGTTTTCCTATTAGGTAACATGGGTGTAAGACAGACTGTTTAATTGCCATTGTATGACTCACTGAAGATCGTTTTGAACGCACTGGCATGAAAGTGCTGTATTGCAAATGAAACACATGAGCAAAGTATACTTTTCTGTTAGCTCCAGTGTGAGTTTATTTGTGGTGTGGTAGAACTGCTCTCTGACAGGAGTAATGCTGGTTTAAAACAGTGTTGTTTCACAGAATCAGCTGAATTGGAAGGGATCCACAAGGATCATTGAGTCCAGCTCCTATCCTTGCACAGCACTATCCCCAAGAGTCAAACCATGTGCCCAAATGTGTTGTCCAAAGACTTCCTGGACTCTGTCAGGCTGATGCTGTGACCACTTCCCTGGGGAGCCTGTTCCAGTGCCCAAGCACCCTCTGGGTAGAAAACCTTTTTCTAATATCTGACCTAAACCTCCCCTGATGCAGCTGTTACCAGAGAGATCAGTGTCTGCCTCTCCTCTTCCCCTCATGAGGAAGTTGTAACTGCAGTGAGGTCTCCCCTCAGGCTCTCCTCCTCCAGGCTGAGCAGACCAAGTGACCTCAGCTGCTCCTCATGCAGCTTCTCCTCAAGGCCCTTCACCATCCTCAGGGCCCTCCTTTGGCCACTGTCTAACAGCTTCATTTTTATATTCTAACTTCTAACTATTATACATTTTTATATTCTAGCTTCTGACTTCTAACATGTCATTTTTATATTGTGGCACTCAAACCTGCCCCCAGCACTGGAGGTGAGGCTGCCCCAGCTCAGAGCAGAGCAGGACAATCCCCTCCCTTGCCCGGCTGGTGATGCTGTGCCTGGTGCCCCCAGGACAGGGTTGGCCCTCCTGGCTGCCAGGATGCTGCTGGCTCAGATCCAACTTCCCACAGACCAGGACCCCCAGGGCCCTTTCCATGGCACAGTTTATCTAACTCTGTGCTGGACATATTGTCCAGAAGAACACTACAAGAAACAGGTGTCATAGAAACTGTTTGTACTAGAGGAGATACTGCTGTTTAATTGCCTTAGCTTTCAGTTACCTGAGTGTTATTTAGGTGAAGCACCACTTACATTCACTGTCTGTCTGTTATTGGTGGAAAGGAGTGGGAAGTATTTTCCATGATTTCTGAAAAGGAAAGAGTTATTCTCACACCCTGTAATGGTGACTGGATCCTTTTCTCTGTGTCGGTAATGTGTAATTGTATGTGGCCACTGTGAACAGCACTTTAGGATTATCCTAACTTAAATGTGAGATTGTTTGTCACAAATGCATAAAGGGAAACAGAAGATAGGAACTGCAGGTTTTCCTCCATTTCAAGACTGATGTAAGTGCTTCATTAGAAACTCATCTCTGGGTTTTTCCTCCTTTTATTGCCATGTCCCTGGAAATGGTTAGGGTGTTTAGGCTGCATGGTGTCTTGGGTTGGGCTTGCAGTGTTCTGAATGATGCCACTTGAGACAGAAAGCTGAAACTGGGCTCGGTCTGCAGTTACAGCTGTTCTGTGAATGTAGGAGATTCGCATCGCATGGAAATTTTGTCTCATGATGCTTCTAAGTTGTGGGACTGGTGTCTTCATTTTGAAATTATGTGTGTTTTCCTATCACTTGCTTTGAAGCTTGACGGCTTGGCTATCCATTGCCCCAGGAGTTTTCCCTAATAATGTTTTTTGGAGGGAACAGCTGCTTTGAACAGAACTTAAGGGGCAAAATTAAGTGAATTTATTACGTTGAAAAGCCTGTATTTTTATTGCACTTTGAGTGCTATTACTTTGGGATCGGTTCATTTAATTTTGAGTGGCAGAGAAGAGTTTTTTCTGGGTAAGCATGGGTGGTCTTTAGCTTCGCTTGTTCCCGTCGAAGAGTTGGAGCAGCGCAATGCCTCGTTTAGCCCACAGCGTGGCAATATTGTAACGTGAGTCACACCTGATTTCCCTCGGTGTCTTTCCAAAGTGGCAAACACCGGTAGTAAAGCAAGTTCTTAACCTTGGAAAGGTGGGGATTAGTTCGCAGGAGATGTCAGCACACAGATGAACCCCAATCCTTTGGAGAGGTGAAGTGTTTGTAGGACGGTATTTGTGCATGCTCCAAATAGAACATCTATTGTAACTGTTAGGTGCAGTGTAGGCTTTCCTGGTTCAGTTCCTTCAAGGTCAAATGCCTGGAAGTATGTTAACCTGCTTCTAGTTAAAGGGACAGAAGATCATAATGATGCTTCTGGGAACAGATATTTTGCCTTCAAGCTACTTTAGGAGCAGTCTGACAGTATGGGAAGACCTGCATAACTAATACAGTTTATTCATGTTATTTAATGTGAACATATTTTAGTTTAAAAATAAAATCAAAAAAATCCCTTTTTTCCTGACGTACAAGAAATAGTCTCACATAAGCAGTTAGCAACAGATTAGTGAAATTCAACACAGGTGCATAAAAATGTATGGGTATACACTGCAGCTGCCAGCTGGCTTTATGCTATGTTGGAGCAGTGGTGTCGATCTAGGGAAAAATATTTCACAGAGAATCATTATGGTTTTCATTTTTCAAAACCTAAATTAAGTGCGTGCCTAGCTATTAAATTAATAGATGGCACTCAATATATTTCATATATCTGTATTCAGGGGAAAGCTGTGGAAATTATTCTGTGGTGTTTTTAACTGTGTTATGGAAAAGATCTGTGATCCCATCCCATGCTCTGCCGTAGTGGTGCAGGAACACTTGATACAGCATGGGTTTCTTTATCCAGCTTGGAATCACAACAGGGGGGTTTGCTTATGGAGCATTTGCACCTGATATGGTGTTTCAGCTATGAAATCAGCATTCACTCTCTAAAGACAATGTGCAGTGATACTTTCTAGCAGAGTACACCCAGAAACTGGTGAGTCTGCAAAAGCATCTGAAAACCTGCAAATTAGTGTCCTAACTCACCAGTAAACTGGGCTATGATTTAAAAACTACTTTGTATATCAGAAAGCTGGATTAATTGCAGCTGAAGGTCTCTTCCCAGTTGACCTCAGCTGAGCAAGTGTCCCCATGAGATACATCTTTTCAATGGCTGAGCCTGAATATTGGATGGGCATTTTCATAACACATGCTCTCCCTTGATGTTGGGGCTTAAAAATTACCTAAAAGCTTTGTGATGATTAAATTATGTAAGAATCTTCATGTAACAGGGTAACAATGCTAGGTAACATATAAATCCTGTGACCAGACTCTTTAAGAACCTGTGAACACTGAGTGTTTTTAAAATTAGGTAAACTTAGGCACTTTTCTCTCAGCCCTTTGCATGTTTCTAGAAAACCTTTCTTTTTGGGGGTACTCAATTCAACTTTAGAAATGAGTAAAAATTTTTCCTTTGAGGCCCAAGGAGTTATCTAAGAAGAGTCTTCAGTTTCCTGTTTATTCTAGCTGGTATCACAGATGAGGTGAAATGTTGCTAAGAAGTTATTTTGCTGGCGTCCACTAAGACGTGAAATTCTCTGGTTTCGGGGTCACTAAATATCTTCTGGTTTATGTCTTCTTAAGCAGAACTAACTCAAACTAGTTTGGGTTTTTTCAAGAACAAAAACTTTCTCAATCTTTCTGGTTTGGGGTTATAGAGCTTTTCTGTAATGCTTTGCAGACTAAGGTCTTAAATTATATAAATACTATGTGCTGCTTTATTTTGCATGTTCATTAAATGTTGATTTATCAACATTATCAATTTTTATAAGAGAATTATGTGCCTGAATATATCTGCCTGCTTTCCTGTTAGATGTCCTGAGCAGCCTCTTCTCTGGCTGTTCATGTAGGAGCCTTGGTGCCTCGAGTCTTACACAGCAATGCTATATGCCTGCTTTGTATACTTTCACATGTATGAAATGGCATTAGGGTCTTCTGTTTAGGTTCTTAACTTTAGAAATAACGCCTTTTCCATCTAAGGAACCTGGATTGCTTTGACATGTGTGCATGGGCCTGTTTTGGGGCTTTATACTGACCACTTCAGGCTCTTGCAGATGTCTAATACAGATACTTTGAAGTATCCTCTGTAGCACTGGTACCTCCTTCTTCCCTGTGTTTTCTGGGAATAGAATTATTAATATACAAATCACAAATCACAGTGGCATCAAATTTAATGGGAGATGAAAGACTACATCTAACTGATGCTGCTTCCTTTCATGGTAGCAATGATTGCACAGTGAAAAAGGGTTCAGCTGCCCACCTTTTACTCTAACACATAGGAAAGTAGTTTCCTAATAGAAATCTAAATGAGCTGAGATGTCCTATGCAGATGATACCTCAACTATAATCTGTTTTGCTGCTTCTTATAGTTTAAACCTACTTCTTAAATAATTGTCCTTTTCTTTTCCTAAAACTTTCTTACCTGATTTTTCAATTAAATATTCCAAGTTATTCATCCCATGGCATTTAAGTTTAGAAATGTACATGACAGAAATATTGAGAGACCTGAGCAAGCAAAGGTTCTCCTGCTTATTTAGTTAACAGCTGGACAAGACCATGTCTCACTTACTAATCTCAATTGTGGGTTTTCTGGGCGGTTTTATTTTTCTCCAGAGATCTGGATATGTTGTGAAAAAGGCACAATATAATACTCTCACAGGCTACATAAAAATGCACACAATATTCTGATCAGTCCAGCATTACTTGACAGATGGCACTGCCATCACACTGAATCAATCTGAAAAACATGATTTTTTTTGTCACTCTATACAGAAGATGACCTTCAGGCATCTTATTAATGTTAGTAAGAGTAAAGGAGGAAAAACTCTTCTGGTAGTTGTATCCTTCATTTTAGTCCCTGAAAAATTAATCTATTAATCAAAGATTTGCCATAATTCACTCCGGTTTCTTGGTATTAACTAGGCAGTGAAATGGCAGAAAAGGGCAATTTCTTCTTCAAGTAGACAGCTTTATTTTGTCCAATTTTCTTGACAAGGCATAAATTTTAGGGAGCAGTGACTCCCAATTTGTGCAGAATGGTGACTGAAGTTGGAAAGCTGCAGAGCTTTGCAGGGTGGTGTAACTGAAGGGAGGGGTACAAAAACCTTTCGTATCTTCTGCAAGGCCTTTCAAATGCATGACATCCCACTCTTGTGCACTGTAATAAACTGTTCTACGAGGTGTCCAAAATACAGTAGACCAGCAATGCTGGAAAAAGTGATTTTTGGAAAAATAAGCTTGCCATAAACTATGGGTGATGAAAATTTGGAGGTCTTCATACTCTATAGGGGACAAGGTACTCTGAAATCATAAATACTTGGAAAATTGACCTACCAAGTAGTGGTGATAAGAGAAGGCCTGAAACAGTATGAATGAAGTAGACCTTGCTTAGCTCAAGATAGAATCTTAAAGCTGCCAGTATTTCAGTAGCTGCTCTGAAGTTAAACTTGACTATAGTGAAGTATCTGGTAAATATTTAATGAAGTTTTTTTAGAAAGATTGATTCTATTTCTACTTTCCTGTACCTCATTATAGTGTTTAAAATGTCAGTAGCTTTTCTTACAAAATTGCCAATGGTAACACTGGAGAATATTGTGTTTAAAACACTGGAAAACACTGTTGGGACGCAGTAAACTTTTAATTTATAGCACAATAAATGAGCATTCTGCTATTGCTATTTGGAGGAGAGGGAAGAGTGCACATTTGATTTACTACATCTGTCTTGGCTAACCCATGAAAGTGAGCCTGAATTAAGTCTTTAGCCATTAATCCTGCTTGATTTGCCAGAAAGTTTTCAGGACTCAGAACCCTGGCTTGACAGGTTAGTGAATAGATATTAATCTGGGTTTCTTGAGCAAAAATCTGCAATTGTCCAGATGTCCTTTTTCTTCTTGACCTCCTTCAAGTTGAAGGTAATTATTTTTCATCCAGATCAATACTGATTGAATTTTGTGGGGAAGGGTAGGAAGTGGCTGTTTAGCTGTAGCCTGTTTTAGAGTCCCAAGTGCATCAAAAATCCAAACTGTATTCCCACCCCTTTTTTAGGCCACGAATCTCTGACCTGTGTTTACAGTTGTAGGTTATGGTTTTACACTTACATGTTTCAAAATATGACCTTTTTTGTGCAGTCAGAGTTTCATGGATATGTCACTGCCTTTGTGGATCAGTTTTTGCCTCTGCAGAATGGGAGTGAGGTGGTTAACCTTGTTTCTAAGTGAAAAATATGTTATCTTGTTCTGTACCTATGCTAGGTTCTTTAGTCCTATCCTGCCCTTCATTTTATCCCCTCATATTCTACATAGTTAAAGTCAGCAAATGTTTTGCATGGTGTAGAGTTCTCAAAGCTCCTACAGCTAACAAAGGCAGCCAGGCAGAGCAGAGAGATTCCTGTTGATGGACTCTGTAGGATAATCTCAAGGCAAGAGGAATTGATTCTGTGGTCAAATTTATCTTATATATAGTGTCTCTGACATCTAATAAAGGTTGAGTTCCACTGTAGTTTCGGCATAATTAGTTAAAAAGGTCACTAAACCACAAGGTACATATCAGTGGGGAAGCTTGCTTGCCTAGTTTTAATACTAATTATAGTTTTTGATAAGATTATGTCATGTGGGAATTGTGATAGATGTGTATGTTTAGGTCAATAAATGTCTGTTTTGCTTAGTGTTGTAATTATTTAATGTGTTCCTATGGAAAAGGAAATCTTCTACGATACAGGTGTTTTGTCTGAATAGTGACATTCCTAATGTGGAATGAATATGGTAAAGTGACAGGAGGGAAGGCTGTTGGTTTCCCAGAGCAAGAATGGTAGAAGTACATGCTGCAGTCAGACCAAAAGCTGATTCCTGTAATCCCATGTCTTCCCCAGAAGAGAAATATAGGTGGCAGTGTGACAGTCCATTGTAAAGGGCTGTTCAGCACACCCGGCTCTCAAATTGTAAGCACAAAATATTGCTGGTATTGGGAAGGTGATAAAACATGCTTTGCTTGTTCGCCAGGATTTTGAGAGTGAAGGCTTTTGTAAGCCCTAGGAAGTTTTCATCAGGCATCAAACCATTTTAGGGAAAAGGGAAATACTTGGTTAGCTTTGGATAGTGTCTACATTGTGAAAATCAAGCATAATCACTGTGATGGATAATTATATAGGAAGAGCAGTAGCTTCAGGAGACTGTCTCTAGGATTATACTGCCTTGAAAGGCATGACAGTATCAAGATGCTGTTCCTGAGTGTTCAGGTCTAATTCAGTTTAAGTGGATCAAACAGCTTGGATGAGGGCTTTTATCTATTCTGCCTTTCCTGCCTAAGCACTTTTAGCCTCCTGGAATAGATGGTGAAGTTGCTTTCTATTTGGTTCTGGTTTAAGTGTAGTCTTAAACAGATGTAGAGTTCTGTACTAATTTCATTTGACTGTGTATATCCTCCTGGCCAGTTGAAAAATAGGAAAGTTAACTACTGAAAAATCAAATGGCTTAAGAAAGGCACTCAGAAGGTCCATAGAGCCCTCTGTTTGTAGAGCAAATGTAAGGTAAATATTGGATTCCTCTTAAGATGACATTAAACTTTGTTTCTGCAGATGGAAGGGTTTTCTATTAACATCACCCTTCCAGTTAGTGCTAAAAACAGTTTGCATAAGAATTTTAAAGTTTATTTTGCTATTGAAATACCAAGAACATGGATATGAATATCAGCTTTTGTGGAAGTCTTTATTTAAATGATGCAGACAGACGATGCTATTTCCTGATATGACATTGTCAAACATGTATTTTGTAGGTATACAGTAAAGTAAGGAGAACCAAAGGATTATTTATACAGGGAAAAAAAAACAGCAGAAGAAATGTTTCTAAACACAGGCCACAGAAATATCCCTTGAAGAGTGCATGTTTTGCTGTGAAAGCATCTCCACAAATTCTTGTGTGTAGCAACACAGTGTCAACTTTGATCTCTTCAAAAGCTGCTTCTTCACAGTGGTGTTTGGTTCTTCTATTGATCTAATTCTTTTCACCAAAAATTACCTCAAGAGGTGACCTGCTCTGATAGGATATGCTGGCTTGTTTTACATGCTAACAATGCATAGTTAGGTTAAAATAAAACTAAGAAAAACTTAGAACTCCAGGGTAATCACCAGTTCCAATAAAACTAAGACTGTCTCAAGCGGTGCAGTGTTCCTAGTCCTTAAAGAGGGTAAACCTAATCAGTCTTCCTAATTGTTTTTTTCTGCTATGATCCTTTGCAACAAATTGTGCTTGTCTCTCTTGCCAGCTGCATCTTTTCAGTTATTACTACTGTTACTTGTTCTTGTCAATATATAGCAGCAGGTTTCCTGCCTTTCCCTCTAATAGTATGTTTATATTTCAGGGAGTTGATTCACTTGCTCACTCACCTTTCTGAAGCTCTGCACGAAGCACAACTTAAACTCATACTGGTCATCCCTCCTGCAGTTGCAGCAGGGTGAGTATTCCTATTTAGATGGCATTTTCCAGGTGAGAAATACTTTCTTGTCTGATAAACAGTAAGTTCAAAGCTCTGTTTAAAGCTGTGCAGTTTAAAAGAAAAAGAAATTATTTGGGTTTGATTGGTAGTCCTTTCTGCATGCGTGTTGCACTGAATAGTCTTGGTAGCTATGTGCACTCATACATACTTCTTAATTTTCGATGTGATAGAGGAGCCAACAAGGAGAGGTGCTGTGCTGGACCTTGTTCTCCCCCACACTCCAGCTGGGGTGTCATGAGAACAGAGTAAAGGGACAGGATCCCCTCCCTTGACCTGCTGGCCACGCTTCCCTTGGTGCACCCCAGGATGTTGTTGGCTTTCCCAGTTTTAAGTGCACAGTTGGCTGGCAATGCAAGCTTATTTTTTTCCCCCCCAAGTTTCCTTTCTTCCTTTAAACTGTTCAGCAACCTTATGCCTGCATAGGAAAACTCAGTCATGTAAGTCAAACATTGTTAGGTACTTTTTCAAATGAGTCAGTAGGCAGCTAACGAAAAATATGACAATTTCTTATTTTCCTCGCCTTGGGCTGTACAGCAGTATGGATAGGCTCGCAGCCAATACAGATTATGACAGTTTAACAGCACAGTTTCAGGACAGTGTTGTACAGCCTCCTAAATTTCTTGTAGGCTGTCACATCTTTCAGTGTACATTCATTTTCAAAGTGCCAAAAACGCTGAGAAAATTGAATGCCTGAGCAGTCTGGTAAGTGTTGCTTCTGTGGCTGGACTTTTCTCTGCAATGACCTCAAGTTTTTGTTGAGTTTTATGAGGAAGTCCTATAGCATGTTGGGGAAATAAAGCATTTCTGCTTACAGCTATCTGTGCAGACTAAAATGCATCTGTCTGAAAAGATTCAGGGATGCTGTAATAGGTGACTAAAAGGTTGTCTGTGTGCTGAGATCAGTTAGCATCTGCCCTATAGCTGTGGTGTCAACTCTTCTGTAGGTTAATAATGTAACCCCATCCAAACCAATTCCTGAATATAGGTACTTCCTACCATCTTAGGACTGTAAGCCCAGAACAATATCTACCTAATTTTGTTCTTCAGTAGTTGCCTGAAATCTGATTGCAGTTTATTTTCTGTAAGGTATGTACTTGAGGGTATTTCTTGTTTCTTTATGTTTTCCTCTGTTGCATGCTATAACTGATTTATATCCTTACAAGAAGTAGCTAATTTAATGCAAAAATCCCTTTGCTTCCGTGTGGGGCTGGCCACTCAATTGTGATAGAGAGAGAGAAACAATGTGTTGAAGACTATGGCAAAAGAAAACAATAAATTCCATGTGAATTGGTGAGGTAGACAGTTTTGTAAAATATTACCTGTGCAGAGCCCTTTACTTAAAGGCCTAGCTTCATTTTGAGGACATTCCTTCCTGTCCCTCAAGCATCTATGCTTTTACCTTGGCTCTGGATCATTAATCTTCTAATTTCTTGCCGATTTCTCTGGAAAATTGTGGGCTGGTATGCCTTTGCATCACATGGTTTTTCAGTGGTGCTAAAAAGTACTTTGAGTTTCTTCTGATTTGGTTAAATCAAAAATAATGCAAAATTACTATGTCTTATCTCCTGTCTGTCATTTATTCCAGTCTTTCATGCTGCCCTCTTATGTCGTACATCTCATCCCAATTGATAGTTACTTTAAAAAGTAATTTTCGTTTGCTAATAATTTTAGTCTATTACAGGTAAAGCAAAAGAGAACATTTTAAAATTTTTTTCTAAAATGCCTTATCAGTCACTGCATCACACAGATGCTTTTTAAAATTCTAATGCATGCTCTGGTGGAATTTAAGTAATTGCTATAAACAGTGTTCACATTTGAAGTGCATTTGTGCTTTTGGTGGCAGGGAGAAAGTGGAGAATAGCACAAACCTCAACATTCCTGTTCATTGTTTTGCCTGTTTATGTTACCAAGGGAGGAGGGACCTAAATCTGTTTTGTTTCTGTAAGTCATGTGGGGCTCTACAGTCTATTTTTTCTAAATCCCTAAACAAGAGTTGGAGCTTTTATAAAACCTCTGTATTCTTAAACAAGTTTTGCCTGGACCAGAATTTGCATTTTTAAGGTAACTCTTTCAGGACCGTTTCTCTGTTGAGAACCACACTGAGGATTGGATCTTGTGTTGTCGTGGCTGCCTCCTACTGTCCTGCATGTTGACACAATAGTGAGGTCACAGTTCTGAAATCTTTCTGAACTGGGATTTAGGGGTGCACTATTAGAGCTGGAAAGAGATGCCTATCTGAAGTGCAGTTTTTAACCTGAAATAACTTTTACGTACCTGTTCCTAAATGGTCTGTTTGTAGAGGAGCTGTGAGAAATAACAGCTGTAGTTTATATAAAAGAATCTGAAAGTCTCATTCCTCTAAACCAATTATATCTTTATGCATTCCTAAAATTTTTGGGATTTATCCATAAACCTTTATGGCCCAGAAGAATTCAGTAATCACATTCTTTTCAATCAATGATCTTACATAAGCCACCTGTCTGTGTCTTCCACGGATGTGTTCTTATTGCATTAACTAGAAAAAACACTGTTTTTGAGTGAATAGGTTATTGTAAATTGATTCATAACTTATAGAAACATCTTAAAACACTCACAATGTCCATGCATGCTTTAAAGCTTAGAAATATATTTGATTTAATGATATCAATAATCAGAATTCTGAAATTTTCTTACTACCTTACTTGACTTTTTGGATAGCAGCTGTACTTGAAAATATTTGATTTATAGGATGCAAGGCTTGAACTGAAAAGCGCCTGTTATTGGGTATTAAATATCTTGTGTCTTGAAACTCAGTTTGTATTTTAACATTTCCACATGGTTGAAAGTGTATTTAATGCATCTTACATTCTTTAGTTTTTGGAATCACTGTAGACTATTCATCAAAAATACTGCTAAAGGCATGGAAATAAGTACCATCACGAATCAAATAATGTATCAGAGTTGAGCAGCTGGCAATAAACTGATAAAGGAGACATGAGCTGTATGTGGAGCATCCTACCCAACTGGGATGTTAGGAGCTGTAACATTGTCCCTTTTGTGTTCTACCCTGATTAAAATTTAAAGAGCACACTCAAATGTAATCAGTTTATTTAGGAATTTGTAATTTAGACTCTTTTGATATGCATTAAGATCAAAGCAGTCTGTCAGCAAATGCTATCTGAAAGGAGACACTTAAGAGCTAAAAATACTAGTTTGCTGAGGGAAAACCCCTCTGGAAAATGCAGCACTGCACATGAGATCAAGTGTGGGATGCAGGAAGAAAACATGTTGCATCATCTGTTTAACTTCCTCAAATTCAACTTTTGCAACAAAAACTAAGTGAGACTGATCCTCTACTGAACCTTGATTTAGTAACTGAAGGTTACAGTGGTGCCTTTGGATTTTGATTTGCTTGTAAAATGTTCTGGACTAAAAGAAAACTTCATTCTTTGTAAATCCACATATTTTTATAGCTTTTCACAACATTAACCAGAGACAGTTGCACTGGCATAATCAAGAGTAATCAAGAGTTGGGAATGTGTTTGGTTGCTGATTGGGAGGCAGGAACCTCTCTACTAAGCTTTACTGTCATAGAGAATGCATGTTGAGCTCCCATGGTGGAAAACAGAGATTGAGATACATTTTCATCCACCTGATGTGTAGCAATTGGATGATTTTCCTGCAAATGTAAATGATTTACAAGAGAGAGGAACAGCAGGAGACAAAGCTATTCTTTATGAAGTGTGTGTGTGTGTGTGTAATTCTCTCTTGTGGGTTGGAGTCTTGCAGTTGCAGGTGTCTGAAGAGACATGCAAGGATCGCAGTGGTGTGTAAGTGGTTGCTAGAGCAGATGCTTTGCTGAAAAATTCCACTCTATCTTTCCACAGAATGTCTCAAAAAGTTAGAATTCTACTGCTTTTAACATACATGGACATTGATGCCTGTATAAACCCAGGGCATATGGGTGCCATTTCTATAAGTTCAGTGGCTAGCCAGGCATATTCTGTCCATTGCTGATGGGGAGTAACTATCAGTAACCATTCGTCCTACTAATCCTGGGCTTGATTAAATTCCTGCCTTAAATATATGCAATTCAATGTTTTATTGTGCTGCAGAAATTATACTGCGAAAAGATGTGTGGATGTTTTTATGCTGATTTCACAAGCCTGTTTTCAGATAAGGTAGCTGTGCATAGGGAGTGAACTGCTTTTATGCCTAAATATGCACTTGCATAGCAATGTTGGGGGGAGGGAAATAAATATGGCAAATGGACCTTGAAATTTGGTTGCACCTCTTCTCATAAGTCATAGACATTGGGTTGGTTATTTTGTTTCTCTGTACTTAAATTCTTTATAATATTAGGGACATATTCTCAAAGCAAAAAGTGAGACTTTGTATAGTAACTTATTTTCTGTCCGCAAGTAAATTGAATTTCATCTGACCAGATTATTGCATGTTTTGTCCAGGTTCAGCAACCATTTTATCCACTGTGTTTCCCAATTACTGTCAAGAAAACAATGAGTAAATAAAAATAAGTTTATTTACGTAAGTTGTCATTGGAGGGAGCATCAGTGATGTTCCTGTTTCTTGCTGTCCTGTGAAAGAACAAAGACAAAAAGTTCCTGAAAGCTGTAGGTACGGTGTTGTCTTCACAGGTCTTCTCAATCTATCCATGGCTGCATGACCATTGCCTTCCTGGCATTTGTAATTCATTACAGACTTTAGACATATGATATAAATATCTCAAGTCTCACTATACACTCATTAAAAGCCGTTCATTTTGTTAAACACAGTGTTAAATAACTCTGTATTTAGGTTGTTAGTGATTGCTTTCCTTGGGCTTTTATCATCCCCAGAAGTATAATCCTTTGGACAAAGTAGAAATAAAAATGGCATTGGTTGTGTCACTTCATAATATAATACTATACTCTTTATTGACATTTTGATGGTTAGGATATGCACTAGGCAGTTTGTCCTGTGTGATTGATAATCCTTTTAACACACCTCTCTTCGGGCTACAAGACAGTAGCTGCTCCTTGAATAACAGATGATTCTTTATCTCTTGATGTTGTACAGAATCCGTAAATGAGAGAAAGTAAACTGTGAATTAAACAAGTGAACGCAGGTGCTGAGGTGAGAGGCTGCACTGTCAGTGTGATGTGTGGTGGAGCACTCTAGTCTACTGCCCAGGGGGTAGGTTCCTGGACTGGAAACCAATTCAATTCCCCAATCACGAGGAGGTGAATTGGTTGAGGAGTATCCAGGAGTCAAAGAGAGAAATGGGTTACAGGAATCACACCCTACCTTCCCTGGTAGAGACCTTTTAGGCAAACAGGGCACATGACACAGAAAATTCCCTGACTGAACGTGGGACTTAAGGGATAGGGGGCAAAGGTGACAAGTTCCTCCTGCCTGTTGCAGCAGTTGCCTCTTGTCTGTCATTTCCCCACCTTCCCCACTATGTCACAATTGAGAGTTTTAGAATTACAGCTGTAGCTACTGCTGCATTTCCAAGAAAAAAATATCGAGAATCTGCTGAATAAATCTCTAAAACTTTGGAGCTTTGTATACATCAATCATAATTAAAATGCATGAAAGACAGTGTTAGAGGTTGATTCAATTGTTTAAGAAGCCTCAGGTAACACAAAGTAGCTTTATACTTTTAGTCATTTTATCAAGTCTAGCATAATAATAACTAGATATGTCAAACCTTGATCCTTGATTTAAGTAATTGTATGCAAAATAGCTGCTGTTCTTAGGTGTGTTTTAATAACATGCCAGCCAGTACAAAGCAGAGGTCAGTGAGCAAGATGGTTTCATTCAACTTTGTGGGACATGGTGTTGGGGATTATTAGTGAGAGTGAAGCACATTGTAAACAAACCCCTGGAGCTATCACTGTCCTCATGACGTTCTCAAAAAATGCTGTTATTGGCAAATTGCATACAGTTTAGCTAGAATAATTTGTTATCTCCTGGCTGGTTTCTGATAGCATATATCAAAGCAGTATTTGAATTGAAACCAAACATGTTTCTCCCTGATAAAAGGTACACTTAACCTCACAGCTTCTAGAAGAATTTCTGTCTTTATTGACTCCTTCAGATGCACAGCTGTAGTGCAGCTACTTTCATTTTAAAGCTACAGGAACCCAAACCACTTTCTCTCTTCAAATATTTGAACATGATGTATGTTCTTGTCTCATCAAAATACTGCAAACATCTCCAACTTTGGATTTCATATTTGCATATGTAAGGAAAAAAAATCTACAGCTTCTCTTCCTGTTACTTGAAACTTCTATAGGTATGTATTATCAGTATTTTCCAGCACTAAACTGCCACTTCTTCAAAAATTAACATTTGAGCTACTCAATTTATTCTTTATACTTGCTGCAAAAACATTGTGGATGTGAAATACTGTCCTCAGTATCTTCAGCTTTTTCTTTGTAGAGCTGCTGTGCAATGAAAATTACCAGAATCTGTGCAGTCTTCATTACTGCTATCCAGTAGCAGTTGATACCTGCTTAGTTTTGCTACTCTGCCTCTTGGAAAGATTGGCAGGAGGGCAGACATCTCGTCCCTCCTCTTACTTTGTGCTGTCATGCTCTTTTCTGCCTTTCCTATAAATATCCATATGTGTTTGACTGGAAAGGAGGAAGAGCACACAATGAATAACTGGTCATTGACCTCACACTTGCTCAGCCTAATGGATGCTGCAATTGACCAGTGTTTTGCATATGTGATAAAGAAAATAGGTGCTTTGGTCTTTTAGAGACTGATTATGAACAGATACTTGTAATTATAGTTTTATGTCAGTAATCTGTCATCTTTAGAAGTTGCTGCAGATTCAATTGCCTTGCCATAACTTTGTGTATACAGAATGATATATTCACTGGTTTACTATTCCTGTGTATATATGCACACTGTTTTCCTTAGTAGTATTTCTAGCAAGTAGCAATTCAAAGTAGAATATGCAAGTAAACAGCAGGGTAATTTTTATGATAATGTATAGTAAACAAATTCGATGAAATATAAGCAGCTTCTAACATGTGTCTGTTTTGGAGTGAAATGGGAACTGTCAGTTACTTTTAACATCATTCTCAGGAAGGACTATGAGGGGCAGAATGTAAAGCCTCGAACTTTTGGTAAGTAAAGAATGCCAGGGATCAAACCAGCAGGAAAGATATTGCTTGTTTCAGATGAATTTTCCAATTATCAGATTATGTCAAATAACAGTATATTAGAATACCAGCTTTGTAGAATACTGTGTATTAAGTAGGATTCTGGTTTACCAATACATACACCTAAAATTATGAAAAGTTAAAATATTTGTGAGAAACCTGGTCATAATAGTCTTATTTTTTGGAATCACTAATAGTTTGCTTAATTTTTTTGATCTTTCCACTTATCTAATCTTTCTTACTTTTCCTTCCAATTTAACTACTGAGGTCACAGAAAGCCAAGCAATTCTAAAAATGATAAGTGTTTATTTATTGTAGAGTTAGTAAGTATATAGCAAATATGCTCTGCATGCTTGCTGATAAGGAAGCTTGATGCTGGAAGACAATCTCTCTGGACAATCAGTATACAGAAAATGGGACTTGGGAGGGAAAATCTGAAAGCTAACTATGCACAGTTTCATATTTGTTGTGCCTAGTTGGTAATAACACTTTGGCCTCTGTTGTTCCCATAGTTGTCCATCTTCCTGTGAGTATCCTGAAGAAAAGAGACTGTCAGGAATATGGAGAGTACCGTTACATATCAAGAGATTTTTTTAATCAGGCCCTGTGCATGAAATTCAGCGTTCAAGAAGCCACAGAAATCACTCTTAAGAGGGCTGTCTAGGCTAGCTGACTGGTGTAGTCATTTTTATTGCATGTTAGAGAACCTGTACAATGTGTTTGATTTGGATCATGAGATACAGCTTGAGATATGAGTTTATACTGAGGGGAACAGGAAAGTCAGTAGGAAATGATTACTGTCTACTTCTGAGTAACAGTTGCTGGAGCAAGTTTAATAATGTCCTCAAATTATGGTGATGCTATTAAATCCTGCTCATAATCATGCTTCTGGGCTCATGTTTTTCCCTGTATAAAGGCACAAGTATAGGTCTGTCAGTTGCATCTCTTTTTAAAGTGAATTTGGTTAGCTGCAGCAAGTCTAGATGCTTGTTAATGGCTCTAAACGACATGTTTCCCTTGCCGATGACTTCCCTGGTTTTGCTACTGTTTGTTGGGTTGCCAGCTCAGTACAGTGTGTCTCTGACTGCAGCAAGGAGATGTCCCTGCATTTTCCATAGGTTGAGAAAGGACTCAAGAGGAATAAATCTATTCTTAGAACTGGCTCTTTTAAAGACTATACCTTACAATATAAAATCCATGCAACAAAGGTCTGACTCTACTGGCATCTTCTGAAGCAAGTGCACACATCTGGTTTTGAATTCCCACTAGGGAGAATCATTAGAATCATCTTGTAGCTCAGCTAACAACAGTCAAAGACAAGAAAGGGTGGAATGTATTCCTCTGCATATCTGTCATTTGTAGCTCTACCAATTCTGAGCCAGCTGGTGTAGAGCAATTACTACATAAGTTTTAGTATTAAGTTGGAAAACTTTCCAAAAAAACAAAGAGAAGAAAAATGGTGAGCATTTTATGCAAGGAGGAATTAAGGCTACATTTGGTGTGTTAGAGTTTTTAAATTAGGCTCATATGCTCCAGAGTACAAGCTTGTTTTGCGTGATGCTCTGCTGTTGGAGCGTGGCTTGCCTGGGCATTAAGCCCTGGCATGAAAGGCACTAGAATATTTTGGAAATTAGGAGAAGCAAATGGTGACACAGTGGATGTTCATTTGTGCATAGTCCTTCTTAAATGGCTCTAGGAAGAGACTGAAGTAATGTAATGAAAACAGCATGAAAGGAGAACAGTTGACCTTCCCAAAAATTGAACTGGTAAATACAACATGTGTCAAAATTAATTTTTTCTTCTTTGGGAGTCAGATTGTCTGGTTTTGTCAAATGTATATTTCTTAGGTTGACTTCAGAGTTTTAGATACACTGTATTTTTCAAGTGATTTAAGAATTTGTAAGTGACAGGTCTGCCAGCATGCCTCAGCTCTGAGGACAGCAGTTTTCAGGCTTATTTGTCCCTAGTCTTCTGCTGAGATTTCATGCTTTCTTTTGGGGACATATATTGCTTGGCATGTTTCCCCTTCTTGACTTCTGTTACTGGTTTAAACCAGATGGGCCACAGGTAATTGGTTTGGCTTCATGAAAACTGTGTAGGCTACTCCATGGCAAGAACAGATCCCGTGCTTCTCCCTGTTTGGAGAGCAAGGACTGCAAAGGCAACAGCTGGGATGGGATGTGTGTATTCAAGAAGAGTGCCAGCCCTTAATGTTCTGCAAAAAATTCATTAGGTACAGAGATACCATTCTGCTTCCTGATAAAAATATAGCAAGTTTTCACTTGTCAATCTGTTAAAATTTACAGATTCCCAGTGATATGAAGCACACGAAGGAACCACTCCCAGGGTTTTTGTGTTGTGAATCTGTAGCACTCAGTTATAATTTTCTTGCTCATTGAGCTGTATAGGTTTTGTTGGTTTTAAAATACCTGTCTTAATCTTTCCTATCTGAGAATTTGGTATAGATTTTTGCCATTGAAAAAATTTGAACACAGTCAGTAATGTGATTTGTGGTTTTCAGTAGAGATGTTTGATTATTTTAAGTTGTGATCTTTTCTGTGGACAAGGAACATAGCCCTTATGCTCTGAAGGCATCTAAGTGTCAACTTTACTATGATGAAGTAAGTGCACCAGACAAAGATAGTGCACAAGTAGTGCATAGTTGCAGGGTTTTGCTTCTGGATTTAAATTTAAGTTACTCTTCAGAATAGTAGTGGAGTATAGTATTGCAAGGTGCAAATAATAAAAAATAAGGTCTAAATAAACTATAACAACATTACTTTTATTAGAAGTTTATCCAGCAAACTCTTCAAATCTGCAAACTAATGGATGTCAGAACTCCCAGACTACCTACACCTTTAGAAGGTTCTCCCCAATGGCTAACCCAGGTTTGCTAAAGCAATTATCTTGGGATATTCAGACTGCTCCAACACATTACAAATGAACTACTAAACTGTTGTGTATTTCCATTAAAATTCTCCTTTTTCATTTGCTCATTCTTTTATAATTTGTATCTCTTGGGATGATGTGTCTCTGGCTTACTAACAATAAGGTGTCCTTTCATATTCTGTAAGCAAAATGTGATTTGGAGATGTTAAGATGGGCTTCTGATGGGAGGGGAGGGAACCTCCTGCTTTTGTTTCTGCCTTCATCTGTTGCCGCACTTTAGTGTGCGAAACTGAGAGGGTGTTCTCTGAGTAGAACCAAATGAATAGCCATGACTGGAAGAGTGTATGTGACCAGAGGTGTTTGCACTGGTTTTATTCAATAACTCTTCAGTTTGATTTTTAATTCTGTCTTAAGAGGAATAAGATTTTTGTACAGAGATTGTTAAATACATAAAAAAATGGGGAGGAGAAATTTGTACTAACTTGGCATTTATGTTATTTGTTTTTTCCTGAAATGGACTGACCTTAACACTGTGGTTGAATGGATATTTTTTGGTTTGAAATGTACAGTCCCTGATTTGTCATATTGATCTGGGTTTGTAGGCCACAAGATCAGATGCTGTGTTTAGGTCATGCTTCACCTCTTGCAACATTTTGTCCTTAGAAAGAAGTTAGAGAAAAAGAAATCCGTATTTCGAAGGCTGGTGTAGATACTTGAATTTACAGTAAGCATGTGCATTTTCTGAAATGCCCAAGTAACATGCATCTCTGCAAAAGCGTTGATCTGTTGTCTGGGGGTGAGGGAGGTCAGAGATGGAGAACATACTGTGCTTTTTACAGTCTTCATTCAGTTGCATGGAATTCATCCCCCACTAGGTAGTAAATCTGCTTTTATCTACCTGAGGATCTCTTTTGTTGGTTAAACATTCAGTATGGTCATGTTCTTTTGACAGCAGCTGTAAGTTCATGGCTTTGAACAGCAGTATTGTTTCAAGGTCCTGTTGCTGACTTGGCTGCTTCATACAGTGCTGTTGTAGACATACTTCAATTCTGTTTTTAGCCTGATTTCTGAGGTAACAAGGTGTCTGTAAGCTTTCTCTCTTACATTTTTCATCTCTCTGCTAAAACTTCTTTGGCATTTGACCAGTTTCAAGCCAAAGTGACATAGGCATAGAATTTTAATAGTCAGGTTCCTGTTACTTCATGAAAATATGTGGCTGAACAGATGAAGATAGGAAATATTTTTTTCCCCAAGGCCCAGCTGTAAGAGGGCATTGTAAATGAAACACCTCTAGGACACCAGGAATCCAGTTACAAAACATCCATGGAAACTGGGATCCATGTAGAATTGTTTTCTAAGTACTGATAGTGGAAAATTACTTCAGTGAGCTGTCATCCTGAGAGTTTTGAAAAGCCTGAAATGAGAAAGGGTAGTTGCAAAACTGTCAAGAAGATTTTTTTGAAAAAGGAAATGGTTTCAGATTGTACTTGGTTACACATTTGACTGTTTCATTATCAATGCCTATAATTGTGTGATGAACAAGGTAAACATTTAGCTCTTTCTTCTGTTTTCTATAGAACAGACTTCATGCAGGAAGAAACAGTGAATTTTTATCCCGTGATTGTGCATTAACTGAATTCAGTGGTCTGTGTTCATAAAATGCAGTAGCATTATATTGTACTGTATCTGCAACGAGCTATGAAAACCAATAATATCTCGTGGTGAAGAAAGACTTGCAAGCAGTTGCTTTACAGAAAATTATACATGACAAGAAAATTAAGTCATTACTGAGAGGCTGACTTCTGAAATAGAATCATAGTGGAAACAGAAAATCAATCAGTTTTCCATTATGAAGGCTATTCAAAGATGAGGATACAGGAATCTTCTCTTTTATAAAGGAGGGCAGAGGTGAGGTAACCCTGCAAGAATGCAGTTTGAACTTGCAGGGAATAGCAGTCAGTTAAAAGACCTTTTTTGTCCTTATTTCATTTTCACAGTAATTGTAGTGAGACAAGAAGTAGTTGAGAATGTAGATTCATAAGAAAGTAAATGAAAGCAGCTTTCATTGTTGAAGAATTTTTGCCAGTCTTTTAATATGAAAGACTACAAACTCAAAACCTTACAAACATACTTATCAGTAAAGCAATAATGGGAATTTGGATACATATGACTGCATGTAATTTGGAAGATTCGGGTAATAAACCTTCTAGGCTGTAAAAAAAACCACCCTGCAGTTATTTTAGATGTGAAAAGATAGAACAGTAAAAAGAGACTGTGGAATTCTGAGCTGTGTATATGGAAATACCAAGGAAAACAGGTGGTTTCTTCTGAGTCTGTGATGTTGTCCCAATAACAGGGATTTTTTTTATATACATGTGGCAGTGTGCCATTGGGAAATGTTGATAAATTCTCAGGAAATGTGTGCAAATAAGACTTATGCTCGCAGGGGAATCATCGTTCGGTGAGTTCTGCTAGGTTGCCATTGCTCTCTTCCTTGAAGGGGAGGACTTGTAAAGATTATGTTGCATTTCTGAGGCTCTTTGCAGGAAGGATTTCCATGGATGTTGTGTAAGGCAGCTTCTTTACTGTTTGTTAAAAGGGAAATATGCCACAGAATAAGAAAATGTCCACTTAGCAATGAACTGGAAGGGAAAATTCTCATTTTCTCTTTACAGTGTGTTTTTGTTCTTCCACCTCCTTTCTGTGCACCCAGCAGTCCCATCCCCTGTTTTCTATCCTTAGTGTTAATCATTTCCCTGCACTGATAATTTCTACTTGTAGAATTTTTTGTAGAGATTTTGTAGAAAACCACCTCATGTATGGTGCCTTATCCCTTAAATGTTGAGCAGGAGTGACAGACACTTTTCAGATTAATTCCAGATATGCATTTTGACAGGGTTAAGTCCATATTTCTTACGCATTTTAATAAATATTTTAAAATCCCGTAAAGAATAGATACTGTATCCATTAGAAAGTCTTGTTGGTCCAAGGAATTTAAGTGAGTGTTTACATTTGGCTGGTATTTTATTAATATAATCCTACAGATTTTTCTAGAAAACAGAAAATTGAAAATACGGGATAAATCATTCCATATTAACAGTTGTTTCAAACCAGAAAGAAGAAAAAAATAAAGCTTCCTTTCTTTCTTTAATTTCATTTTCCTTTTCAATAGCAAGGAAAATAGATTTACCATGAAGTGTTAGTTTAATATATTAATTATAAAAGATAAAGGATACAATTTGATTTTCCTTTTACTGTTGAATTTTATATCATCCTAATTACCAGTATCTGAGTATTTTCAAACCACTCTTTAAATCACAGAACTGATACTTGTCACACTTTTGATGTCTTTTCTTATGGAGATTTGTTTATGCACTTCATACTTTGCAGTGGTATAGTCTTGCTTAGGTACTTCCCCTGCCTGAAATGTGCTTGCCAGGCAAATAAACCACATACCCTGTATTGAAAGTAGACCACAAAGTATAAGATGAATTTTTGGATCCTGAATTATCAATCAGAAAAGTAGGTTGAGTGATGACTCAAATCTGAACATTTCCTAGCTTTGCATCTGCTTTTCACCAGAGCATTTATCAGTGCCAGAGAAGCTCTTTCATGAAAACAGGGAAAGCATATTGGGTAAAAAAGACATAAAAATACAATAAAATGCCTGGTTGCATAGGTTGAGACGTAATATTGCAGTGCCAGATTGAAACTGCTTTGAAAGGAGCTAAAAACCCCAGTGCTTTCTCAGAATGTTGCAAACCGATCCTGTAACTGAGGCATTGCCTGGGTAAGTTTAAGGCCTACTTAATAGTGAAAAACCCTCAAGTAGCTCAGATTTAAAAAAAAAAAA